>VZRR01013602.1:20512-334137 GCA_013398015.1 Oreocharis arfaki | reverse complement strand
AGGGTAAGGTCTGACAGTTTAATATCTAGCATTTATTTACCATTTTCCCTGCCTTTTGGGCATTCTCTTTGTCTATAACTGCTGAAGATTTTTTTTCACTGTCATCCACTAGTATTCATTTCCCATTGGTGAAAAGGAATTCTTGGAACCCTTTTAGAGGAGAAGACTCATTCCAGAGTGTTTTCTCTTAAATTTGTCTCTAAACTGACACAGGGCTCTTGTAGTCTCTCTCCAGTCAGTGAGCTTATTCTCTTGGGTGCTACCTTGATGATTATTTTGGAGTGAAACTTCACGGCATTAGATATACTTTGTTTTTCTTTTTTTTTTTTTAATTCTCTGATTTCTTTTCCTTTGACAGCTAAAGAGATCAAGATCATTGGGATTTTGATAATTTAAGGAGATATGTACATTATAACACTCTGGGGTTTATGAATGTCAATTTTGGATAGGCATGAAGCATCTAGGATGAGAAGAAATGTCCTCAAGTTTATCTAGGAGAAGTTTAAATTGGATATTAGGAAAAAAAATATTTACTGAAAATTTTATCAATCATTGGAACAGGCTGCCAGGGAAAGTAGTCGAGTTACNTTATCAATCATTGGAACAGGCTGCCAGGGAAAGTGGTCGAGTTACCATCACTGGTCACCAGTATCATTGGAGATACTGAAAAGTCTGAGAGATATGACACTCGGAGACATGGTTTAGTGGTGGACTTGTCCATGTTAGGTTTACAGGTGGACCCAATAATTTTAAAGGTCTTTTCTGAGCTAAATGATTCTATGATTGTATATTTCATAATTATACCGGTGGATGGATGAAGAGTTTTCAGGAATGAAGATCACAGGTGTGTGGGCTGATGGCCCTATTAGGAAATACTTTGGTATAAGGCTTTTAACCACATATGTTTTGGCAGCAAAATGTTTATGTAGTATATAATTTTTCGTCTTCTGACATTGTCATTTTTATACAGATTGTAAGTAGTAGTGCAGGATGGTTGTTCAAGGGTCTCCATACAAATTTCTTACAGGAAGTGAAAAACTAAATGGGTAATTTCTTTCAGAATAAATGTGTTTTAATAGCACCTTACCCAACAGAACTCTCTATTACATTTATCATGAAGAAAATCTGCTCACTTTAATGACTATAAAATAACCTCAACTCTTTTATTTCTGTCAGAACTGCAGAGTTAGAGGGTGCAAATATAATATGCTTGGATTTTATTCTTTCCTTGTGCAATGACAACATAGTTATTGTTGTGAATACCACAAAATGAAAGATAAGAGACTAGTGATAGCTGGTTTGTTAACTAAACTCTCACTTTATTAGGTGGAGATGTGTCTTAGGTTACTATGTAAGATGTAACCAAAAGTATGTATTCTATCACCATCTTCATAAGCTGCTAAAATAGGTGGGGCAGAGTTCCTTATCTCCTTCATGACCCATCCCTGATAACTCCCTCAGGAGGCTATCTTCTGCTAATGGGCCATCAAGGCCTTACTCCATGACTCATTATTTATATCATGCCATTGTGAGATGCTCTGCCCAGGGGGAGGAACCAAGCATTCCTACCTGGATATAATCTGATGTTTGGACCACCACAGCTGGCCTTACATCCTGGGTTTCCAGAGGACTAGAGCTACATAACCACCACTGGACCTTCAGAGGTAGACCAAACCCTTCTACAGGATTGCCACTTCAACAGAACCAAGTCTATCCCTTCAAGAGGACTGCAGCCACCATTTAGTTGGGCTGCTACAACTGCCCTGACCAACAGGGTGTCAGGCTGCGTTCTGACTCTGTCAGTTTAAGACAGTATTTTTGTATTATTGCCTTTATCTTAATTTTCTTATTAAATTATAATTCTGACTTGGTATCTCCCACTGGTTTGCTTTCAAACTAGTACAAGATGATATTTTATCTGGCAGTCATTTATCCAGAACAGAATATGTGCTTTTTAATCATGCTGTTTGATACAAATACACCATCTCCTTGCTCTCCATTTTTGTCCATCAAGTACACGAAAAGCACAAGCCCTTTTCCACCTTGACTGCTGTTGTTTCCTCAGGTTTTCTCTCATTTTCTGTGAAGAATATGTACTGTGGAAATACGGTGTACCTCCAGGTCTGCGGCTGGCATGTTTACTCTTCAGGTCCTGTCTCATNTTTTTTTTTTTTAATTCTCTGATTTCTTTTCCTTTGACAGCTAAAGAGATCAAGATCATTGGGATTTTGATAATTTAAGGAGATATGTACATTATAACACTCTGGGGTTTATGAATGTCAATTTTGGATAGGCATGAAGCATCTAGGATGAGAAGAAATGTCCTCAAGTTTATCTAGGAGAAGTTTAAATTGGATATTAGGAAAAAAAATATTTACTGAAAATTTTATCAATCATTGGAACAGGCTGCCAGGGAAAGTGGTCGAGTTACCATCACTGGTCACCAGTATCATTGGAGATACTGAAAAGTCTGAGAGATATGACACTCGGAGACATGGTTTAGTGGTGGACTTGTCCATGTTAGGTTTACAGGTGGACCCAATAATTTTAAAGGTCTTTTCTGAGCTAAATGATTCTATGATTGTATATTTCATAATTATACCGGTGGATGGATGAAGAGTTTTCAGGAATGAAGATCACAGGTGTGTGGGCTGATGGCCCTATTAGGAAATACTTTGGTATAAGGCTTTTAACCACATATGTTTTGGCAGCAAAATGTTTATGTAGTATATAATTTTTCGTCTTCTGACATTGTCATTTTTATACAGATTGTAAGTAGTAGTGCAGGATGGTTGTTCAAGGGTCTCCATACAAATTTCTTACAGGAAGTGAAAAACTAAATGGGTAATTTCTTTCAGAATAAATGTGTTTTAATAGCACCTTACCCAACAGAACTCTCTATTACATTTATCATGAAGAAAATCTGCTCACTTTAATGACTATAAAATAACCTCAACTCTTTTATTTCTGTCAGAACTGCAGAGTTAGAGGGTGCAAATATAATATGCTTGGATTTTATTCTTTCCTTGTGCAATGACAACATAGTTATTGTTGTGAATACCACAAAATGAAAGATAAGAGACTAGTGATAGCTGGTTTGTTAACTAAACTCTCACTTTATTAGGTGGAGATGTGTCTTAGGTTACTATGTAAGATGTAACCAAAAGTATGTATTCTATCACCATCTTCATAAGCTGCTAAAATAGGTGGGGCAGAGTTCCTTATCTCCTTCATGACCCATCCCTGATAACTCCCTCAGGAGGCTATCTTCTGCTAATGGGCCATCAAGGCCTTACTCCATGACTCATTATTTATATCATGCCATTGTGAGATGCTCTGCCCAGGGGGAGGAACCAAGCATTCCTACCTGGATATAATCTGATGTTTGGACCACCACAGCTGGCCTTACATCCTGGGTTTCCAGAGGACTAGAGCTACATAACCACCACTGGACCTTCAGAGGTAGACCAAACCCTTCTACAGGATTGCCACTTCAACAGAACCAAGTCTATCCCTTCAAGAGGACTGCAGCCACCATTTAGTTGGGCTGCTACAACTGCCCTGACCAACAGGGTGTCAGGCTGCGTTCTGACTCTGTCAGTTTAAGACAGTATTTTTGTATTATTGCCTTTATCTTAATTTTCTTATTAAATTATAATTCTGACTTGGTATCTCCCACTGGTTTGCTTTCAAACTAGTACAAGATGATATTTTATCTGGCAGTCATTTATCCAGAACAGAATATGTGCTTTTTAATCATGCTGTTTGATACAAATACACCATCTCCTTGCTCTCCATTTTTGTCCATCAAGTACACGAAAAGCACAAGCCCTTTTCCACCTTGACTGCTGTTGTTTCCTCAGGTTTTCTCTCATTTTCTGTGAAGAATATGTACTGTGGAAATACGGTGTACCTCCAGGTCTGCGGCTGGCATGTTTACTCTTCAGGTCCTGTCTCATCTTGACCCCATAAGTAGTGGCCAAATGGCCAGAACTGTAAGAGGAGCTTATATGTCCTAAAAAGCAGACATCATTTCTGTACACCAAATGTCAGGAATCCCACTACAACTGTAACGCTTTTGAATGATTATGTACTCTGGGTAATTGCAAAGTTGGTAAAATAACGTTTTTAAACCCAACATCGCAGTCTCCCTTCACTGATGAACAAAAATTGAAGTACCTTTCCTCCATAAAGCTAATCTAATAAAGAGGGTGAAATTCTTCCTAAAGCTAAAATATGACTAAAATGAATTCTGAAAATAAAGTGCCTGAAGTCTGCTTAGTTTTAGTCACAAAGATACTGTGGGGCTTTGAGAGAAGAAAAATGCATGCATACATGATGTTACAAAAGTTATTGAAGGAAAGACTCACATTTCCTATAGGTTCCCTAAGCAGTGAGATGATGAATAATTTTTTTCTTGTACCGTAAGTTTTAAATTATTTATGCTAATAAAAGAAACACTGGAAAAATACCCCAGGAGGGGTACTCTACATGGAAAATACAGCACTCCATCTGCAGTAAAATCCTGCACAGCATCAGAGAGAGTTAAAATTTTGAAATAAGTTTCTTGATTCCTTAGCAAAGTATTAGACAATTAGCACACTGGGAATCCAAAATGAATAAACAGGTGCAGCTGGCCACATACTAGTGCTTATCTCTGTGAGCCAGCCATTTATACCACTTGACATTTCAGCACCATCCAACTTGGTTGAGTTCCTGTTTGAGTAGGGAATTCCATTTTAAGCTTGCAAATCTTCTGTGCAGTGCATAGGAACAAGCTGTTGACAGTGAATGCTCTAAGACTGGTTAGGAAAAAAATCTTTCCTCTTTTGGGGGGAGGAGTGAAAGAACAAAATCTTTAATTCTTTTTGATGAATCTTTATGACAAATGATAGTGCTTTAAAAATGAGAAGGGAAAAAGCAGTAAATCTGCAACCTATTATTTTCCTGTACTGTGTATTTCTTCGTAATTTATTCCAACAAGTATTAATTTTTACACAAAACTATTGTTCTAGTAGTATTTCCTCATCTGCTAAATGAATAATGGCTATTATTCACTAAGTTACTTAAGATAGTAATTTTGAAATAAAGCTTTTAGTCAGAACAGTATCCTTGTATGATTCCTAAATACATATATCAAACTATGATGTTTCTTGGAGGAGCTGGGAGTGGAAACCAGTAGGCACATATGTTGAAAAGTCAATTGATAAGCCTGTTCTGATCTCTGCTGGATTAGTAATAACTCCCTCTTTCACAGAAATAAATTTTAGATGACAGTTACATATGTTCTGTTATAAAAATTCTTAATTTTGTATGATATATACTAAAGAAATTTAAAAAGTGTGGTAAGTATTCCTAATTGCATACATAGAAATTGAATTAGTTTCTAATTTATTTTTTACGATTCAAATTGTCTGTATTAGTAAAATTCTCCATCCAATGAATATAACTCTCCATTTCACTTCACAGACAGATAGAAAACATCTGAGGGCAGGAGCCAAACTGGTTTTTCTAGGCACTGCTAATCGCTGAAGTTTGTTGGAGTAAAATGGGACTGCCCCAAGAAAACAGAGGGGAAAAGGAAGAGTGTTTTCAGGCCCTTTTTTAGTTACATTTCTTACTTAGAAAGTCTGAGTTTACTCTGTTTCAAACATTACCTTCTTGAAGCTTATGTTCCAAAAAAGGCTAATGTCGGAGCTCACTAACCTTTCCAGAATTCGTAGAAGACTTGCAAATTCAGATGTTTGATTTCATGTGTCTGGCTTGCTTAGAAACCTGCTAATTTGTGACATTCTCAGAAAAGACAGTAAGACTGGCATTCACTAAGTAATTAAAGTGCATAAGCACGCTTCAGGCAGTCTGTAGGTATTTTACTCAAACAGAATATCTGAAGAAAAATCTGCTTAAGCACCTCCTCTTTTGCATGTCTCATAGCTTTCACAGAAATATATTCTATAGTGCTCAGAGCGCTAATATAATGAGTTACTACTTTAGGAAAATATTATATAATGATAAAATATACTTACTATATAATAATAATAATAAAAATAATATAATTTTTATAGATGGTGGCACCAGTCTGCACCTCAGGCATCAAGAGTGCGGACTGGTGCCACCATCCATAAAAACAGGAAGACCAGTGATTCATTCATTTCATCTGTTCCCTATTGGATTCTATGGCTATTTGTGAACAATTAGTTTCACTGAGAGAAAATTTGCAGATGATGGGCAAGGGCAGCATGCTTATGAAGCTTAGGGAAGAATGAGTGAACTGACTACACCTGTTGCAAAGAAAGACAGACTAACACAAAGGGAACTACAGCATGTCCTTTACTATATATGCTACATTAGTTGATGAGAACACCTGGTTGTATAAATTTTTTACTCTAAATTGTTTCAATGAAAAACAATCAACAAAAAGAATTGGAAGAGAGCAACAGGCTTGAGCTTGCTTCAGGCCATGTATTCCTTCCTTGAGACAGGGGACACACAGCATCATGACAGTGAGCATATTATGGAGATCTGTACTGAGAATCACACTTATATTTGAACTGGTATGCTCTGCCAAGTGTAAGTTTTACTTTAATTGTGATTTCAGTACACTGCAGTATCACTCTTATAAGTGAAGATACTGTGTAATGTCAAATGATTTGAAAGGAGTAAAATCAGTATTAAAATGAAACCATATACATTAAACAGTGAGCATGCCACCCTCCTGTTCTAAAACAGTCTCCTCCTTCCCACCCCCCCCCCACCTTCCAAATGGTGAATATTCTGAACAATCATCTTGTTCATTTTATTCTTAATTTTCTCCATAAGATGCCTATGGAGTCCAAAATTTGTGAACACCAGTTCTAGGAAGAGATCATCAAATTCTTCTCACTGAAATGTATAGCATGGTGCAATATAGGTTTCTATAAAACTCTTGAGACTTCAGAGCCTGAGTCAGTTCTCCTATCAGTAGGTTAAAGCATTCAGGTTAAGCCATTGAAATCCTGTAGATCTGAACTCCATAGCTATATTGCCAACCTCACATTTTTCTTCATCTTGAAGCTAGTGTATCCCCTCAAGTCTTAGGTTCTGCAATAATTTCAGCATGTAGAAAGATCAATTTACACTTTTAAAAGTGTAATCATATGATTTAGAGCTAAAGACTTGAGGCCAGTGATACTAAAGCCTGAATACCCAGAAGGTAAATGAAAAGACCACAACATCTGCTATTTTCTAAATATAATAAAAATAATGAAATCAACTTTTAAAACAGTCATGAGCTTTTCTATCTGCCCAATTACTTTCTGAACATATGAAAAAAGGTCAACCCATTATTAGTTCTTCCATTAATTATTTGACTTTTATTAGAAAAAAACCCTCAACTGCATTGACTTTGTACGGTACAAGAACAAATTCGAGATTGAAATGAGAACATTCCAGCAGGGTTTTGTACCACCATTTTAGCAACTAAACACCATGTCAAAATGGTAGAAAAAATAGACGCCTGAATTCGTGAAGCTATTGCTTCAATAGGTGTTTCCACACCTTAATAAGGCCTTAAGAAAAATCACCAACATGCTAAATGTGCTAAAATGAGAATGGACATAAAGACATGCAGTTTGGACAGATACATTCATCTTAACTTTCACATATTGATCAATGAAGGTAATAAATAAATTTTATACTGTCTACAAGCCAACTGGTAATCCTAGGAACATATTCTGCTTGCTATACTGTACAGAAATGTGTACCTTGATGACTTTTTCTGTTTTACCTAATTCTCAGAGTAAGCCAGCCTAAGATGTCTTTGCCACCTCACACTATTGTTGAACTTTCTTTTGTATAGATATGCATAATTTTTATGTATGTGTATTAATCTGTCTATCTATCTAATTTCAGGAGAGTTTAATTTTATTTAACTATAGACAAATGCAATGAGCCTTAGTGCCTGTTCTTTTAGAGTTACTGAAAATCTAGTAATTAAAATCAAAGGAAAATACTAGTAATTAATGCAATTTATTATAGATCCCTGCATTTAATCACATAAATTGCATCAAAAACTGCACAAACTCTATTGATTAACTTTCCAGAGATTATAATTGGAGCATAGTGACAGTGTTTTCATGCAGATAACTCCACGACAGATACATAAATTTAGGAAAAACAAATTCTACTTACATTTATTTCCATATGTTATAGACTTTTCAGTATCAGAGGCAATGAAGTGTTTTCTGTACAGTGTCTATTTAGCAATGACTCTTTTCTGTCTGCATGGTTTGGTAAAGTTCCTCTGAGTCAAAGAATCATAGAATCATTAAGGTTGGGAAAAAAACCCGAGATCCTTGAGTCCAACCTTTGATCAAACACCATCTTGTCCACTAAACCACAGTACTATAGTTTTATTTAAGTGCCACATCCAGTTGTTTCTTGAACACTTTCAATATTGATGACTCCACCACTTCTCTGGGCAGCTTTTCCCAATGCTTGACCACCCTTTCAGCAAAGAAATTCTTCCTGATATTCAGCCTGGACCTCTCCTGGTGCAGCTTGAGACCATTTCCTCTTGTGTCGTTACTATTTGTCTGAGAGAAGAGGCCGACCCCCACCTGGCTACATCCTCTTTTCAGGCAGTTGTAGAGAGTGATAAGGTTTCCCTGAGCCTGCTTTTCTCCAGACTAAACTCCCTCAGCTCTCTCAGCCACTCCTCATATGACTTCCTGTGTAGACTCTTCACCAGCCTTGTTGCCCTACTCTGGACATGCTTAAGCCACTCAAAGTCTTTCTTGTAGTGAGGGGCCCAGAACTGGACACAAGATTTGAGGTGTGGCCTCACCAGAGTCAAGTACAGAGGGACAATAATTTCTCTAGTTCTGCTGGCCACACTATTGTTGATGCAAGCTAGGATGCCATTGTCCTTCTTGGCCACCTGGGCATGTGGTGGCTCATGTTGAGGTGGCTGTTGACCAGTGGTCACTGCTAGGCCCCTTTCCAGCCGCTCTTTGCCCAGCCTGTAGCTCTGCAGGGGTTGTTGTGGCCAAAGTGCAGAACCCAGCATTTTGCATGACTGAACCTCATACAACTGGCCTTGGCCCATCAGTGCAGCCTGTCCAGGCCCTTCTGCAGAGCCCGCCTACCCTTCAACAGATCAACAATCCCACCCAACTTGGTGTCATCTGCGCATATGTGGGTCACCTAGTCATAGAAGGATATCAGGTTGGTCAATTAAAACCTGGCTTTCCTAAATCCTTGATGGCTGGGCCTGATCCCCTGGTTGTCCTGTAGGTGCTGTGTGATAAATAATGGAGTGTGGCTTGGCAACTCTTCCATCAGCTCCCTCAGTACCCTCAAGTGATTCCCATCTGGCCCCATAGACTTGTGAGTGTGTAAATGACACAGCAGCTCATTAACTACTTTCACCTGGATTGCAGCGGGTCTCTTCTGCTCTCTCTCCCTGTCTACCACCTCAGGTGGCTGGTTGCCCTGGGGATAGCTGGTCTTTCTGTTAAAGATTGAGGCAAGGAAGGCATTAAGTGCCTAAGCCTTTTCAACGTCCTTGGTTACAGTGCTTCCCTCTGAGTCCAATAAAGGATAAAGATTTTCCTTGGTTTTCTTTTTGTTGTTAATGTATTTATAAAAACACATTTTATCATCTTTTATAGTAGTGTCAAGATTGAGTTCTAGCTGTGCTTTTGCCTAATTTTCTCTCTGCATGACTTACCAACATATGTGTACTCTTCCTGAGTTGTCTGTCCCTTTTATCAAAGGTCATAAACTCTCTTTTCGTTTTTACCTTGAGTTCCAGCAAAACCTCCCTGTTCAACCACCTTGGTCTTCTTCCCTGATGGCTAGTCTTTTGACACATAAGGGAGGCCTATTCCTGCACCTTTAAGGCTTTCTTCTTAATGTCAGTGCAGATTTCCTGGACTCCTTTATGTATAAAGTACAGTTTCCCAAGGGATTCTCCTGAACAGGCCAAAGTCTGCCCTCCAGAAGTCCAAGGTAAAGGTTTTGTTGACTCCCTTCATTACTTCATCAAGAATCAAAAACTATCATTTCTTGGTCACTCCGCCCAAGTTGGCCTCTCACCACAACCTCTGCCACCAGCCCTTTTCTGTTCATAAGCTGGGCACTGCCCTGGTAAGCTGTCTCAGCAGCTGTGTCAGGAAGTTATCTTCCACACACTCCAGGAACCTCTTAGACTGTCTACTCTCTGCTATGTTAAGATTCCAGCAGGCATCTGGCAGGTTAAAGCCTCTCACAAGAACAAGAATGAATGGTCGTGAAATGTCAGCCAGCCACCTATAGAATCCTTCATCTGCCTCTTCTTCCTGGTTTGGTGGCCTATAACAGACTCCCTCCAATTCTGTCTGCTTTATTAGCCTGAAATTGTTCTTCATTTTCTTTGAAACGATGAATCAATATTCTTTGTGTTGCAGATCTATTATTGGTTTTCAGTACATAAAATAAGGAATAGTGAGACTGAAGGAAACAAGAAAATCCAGTTAAGTAGATTTTAAGTTAAGAAAAGAAATACTGTAGAATTGGCAAGTGATCAGTTTTGAAGTCTAGGATATTTGACAGAAATGGCTGAAGACATAATGCTCATAGCTAAGTAATTATGCAAATATACATGTATTTGAATATCTAACCTGTAAATAGACGAAAGCATCTTGGCGTTTGTTTGGCAGATCAGTTATCTCTATCACTTTTATAGTACTTTGCATTGAAAGAGAATAGCACAGCTATTTGTTGGTGTCTATGTTTAACAGCACAAACAGAAAAAGTTCCTTCTCTACAGAAAGCCCAGAGCTGGCCTAGAGTCACTGCTCAGCTGTTATTTAAATAGCTCATTAATGTGTTCATATTTTTAATTGAAAAACCTGTGGGGTTTTCATTGCTTTTATTTGAATTTAGACAATATCAAAAGTTTTGGGGTTTTTTTCCCAAATATTTCCATCATTATTGGAGTAGAAGGATATTTAGTCAATTTTTATTGCCTCTTATCTTATACCCTGCTCTTGTTGAAATCCATCTGCATCTCTTAGCATTTTTCAAAAAAAAAGAAGTATTCCTATCTCTGCTTACAGTTAGGGGAGCCAATAAAGCCCTCACTACAATGCCATCTTGCTGTGTTTCAAGCTTATGGATCCTAATTTGTGCAGGTTCACATGGTCCTCCTCTACTTTTTCATGTCTCCTCCCCACCAAAATAAACACTTTGAGAAATAATCTTTCTAGTAGAAGCCTTTTCCTTCACTGTATGCTTTGAAAATGAGTGAAATAGTTAACAATGCTAAACTGTAAAATCTCTTTCTCAGTTCCTGCATCACATGAAATAATCTGGACATTTAGTGTCTCAGAACTGTGGCATCTGGCCCTTTACTTTCTCAGGTAAATGTCTCTCTAGGTAGCACTTTATCATTTGAATTTCAAAAGCTCCTTTTGCAAGCACATCATCCTTTGAGTTTGCCTTTATTTTTATAGTAAAAGATTATGCTGTGAAGAACATCAGAGTTCCCTCTTAGAATCTTCTGTGCTACTGTTCATGTCCTATGAGGGAACACGCATTTGAAAACACATTTTGGAAACATGGATTTAAGTAAAATTTTATTTTTCTTTTAATCCAACAGTATGTATATTTTTTTTCTTCAAAATATATTCAGGTATGTATCATTGTGGTGATATCATTAACTTGATTTGGTCAGGAAGACGGAAAAAAAATCTTTTAAAATTTTGAGTAGCACTGAAAGGCCCCTGTAGCCATGTTTTTGGGCTTGTTTCTAACATCACCTTCAAATAGAGTTCCATGATGCCTTTCCTGGCTGTATGAAGCAGAGATTTGTGTGTGATGTCAGTTATAAGAATAACTGCAATCACACCTTTTTCTCAACACCAAAATCAAGAAAGTGAATACTTCTTTGGTTTGAGTGACTTTGGATTTGTTTTCAGAATCTGATGACAACTGGAACTAAGCCTAACCAACTGCAATGTTTAATTTGATGCTCTGTGTCTTAAGTTGTAGGTTGACATTACGACTTTTAAGGATCCCTAAGTGTAGTGGTAAAAAAAAATATATTTATCTTCAGATGTAAATGTGAATGTTAATCTTCAGGTGCAAGGGTTTGGTCCTTAAAAAACTATAGAAAAAAATGTTGGAAATTTTATTTTCTGATGGAAAGATCTAGCTGGTCGACCATCAGTTAGATGGCAAGCAGCATAGTACTGCCTTTTGTTGTGCCTTAGTGTCTAGGAGGTACCGAAGAATACAAGGGCAGGGGGATGGCAGGGGGGAGAGAGAAAGAGAAAGAGAGAGAGAGTGTGATCAGAATGGAATCATCACTTTCTTTCTCCAAATATCAATAATGGAATTCTATTTATCAGTCTATGGAGTTTAAGAGGAGGATCAGTACTTTTGATTTATGTCTTATTGCACATGTAAACATGTACAGTCTTCAACAAACTATACTTTACCCTGAAAAGATTTAAACATTTACCAAAAAGAATGATTTCAATGCAGTCTTGATCAGGCTTTCATTTGTCTGTTATTGCCATAGCATAGGTAGGTAAGTGGGTGGAACTCTAGCAACCTAAATCTTATTGGATACCAGTGCCTCAGGAAACACCATGAAGATTTTAATAATTATTCTGATTACTTTGAATATTTTTTGCTAACAGGCAGTATTCTGAGCTGCTGAAATGTGGAGATGTGTTTTGACTTTTAGTCTATTAAGTGGAATAGCATTTATTTTTACATTAATACCTCAGTTTTTTTAGTAGGAAACAGAAATGAACAAAAATATACAGGAACAAAAGGAACAAAATATAATCTCTTCACGATTTTATTGGACTGAACCCTCATGTGCATCATCTTGTTTTTACTGCTACAGCACATAATGCAAAAGAAAAAAAAACACAGGCAGACAAACATATACAGAAAGGAAAAAGACAAAGAAAAATACAGAATAATAATATAAATTCTTCCTCATCCTGTAGACAGAGTTTTACATCCTCTATCTAGCTTCTCTTTCTTTTTGTTGTCACTCTAGGCAATAATTCTGACAGATATTAACAGATTGGGAAAGTCCATGCAGTGCTTTGAATCCACTGATGCACATTTTTCAAGAGAAATTCTAAACAATTATGAAAGTTGTTCATAACATTTTATGAATAGTTCATTAAAAAAAAAAATTCCATCAGAATTAATCTAAACATATCCTGTGGGACAAATTCACTGCAGGTTTATGTCCATGCAGCCTCATTGTGCATATCTTCTTCCAGTGCAGGGGAGTCAAACTCCACGTGTGTGGCAATGACTGTAATAAATTTTGTTTCCTTACCTATGTCTAGACCCAAACCATCTAAACTCATAGTTTAAAGAAACAGCCAAAGGATTTGTAATTAAAGCCAGGAATTTATTGATGGTATAATTCAAATCTTAGCAGTTTCACCAGTGTAGTCTGGCTCTAATTATAGCAGATGTTCTGGTTCTGGCCAGGACAGGGTTAATTTTTGCAGTAGTCAGGAGGGCCATGGCTAGGACCCAGAGGTTACACTATATGAACTGATATCATTTTTCAAGGGTGCAGGAAGGGCTGGATTCCAGATTGGTGTAATGTGGCTGAAGGAGAGGTCAGGTATTGTCTGTTCTTGTGCGGTTTCTGTGGGAATGATTTGCCACTTTCTTGTACACTCTATCATTAGTATTGTTGCTGTTACTGTTTGTTTTCTTATCTCATTGCTGTTTCCAGTAAATTGTTTTTATTTCAACCTGTGATCTTTACCTTCCTTGCCTCCACTTCTCCTCTCCATCACGACGTAGCGGGGATGAAGAAGGTGAGGCGGAAGTGAGCAAGTGGCACATGATTTAGAGTCTCAGCGGGAGCACTAAGTGGGAGAACACCATTTCTAAACCATGACATCAGAAAAAGGAACAATACTTTTATGCAGAAAATCTTTAAGTACTAATAATAGAGGTAGAACTGTTATATATTCACTCCCTGGCTTCTACTCTATTGCCTGATGATGTGCTTGCTCTTCACCTTCTGTTTCCACATCCTAAGGTTGGTGCTTTCATTCCCATGGTGGTAGGGATGTTATGGTCATGTTTCGGCCTATCTCAACATTCTTCACTGGACACAATAAGGTGCTAGTATTGATAATTTCTTCTTCCTCTATCTACTCGTGATTATTTTTACAGGTCTGCTAACATGCTTTTACACCTTGTGTTGCTCTAGACCTTCACATTGCACCCAGTTTTGCTTTATATGATGGCTTTTATTGGTGTTAAAACAAGAACCAGTTTAGCTCTATATTTGATACTGTTTAACGGATACCTGCTGAGTTGTTGATAGCCTGTGTTCCATCCCCTGTCCTCACGAGGCTGTGCTCCTCTAGGATCATTCTCTCTCCACTTCTCAAGGCCTGCACTGTCACACCAGGTCTATTTTTCCCTGCAGATTTTAAAAATCATGCTAATGTCGAACAAAGATAAACAAATTAACCATAGTCTCCTAGTTAGTTACAAAAATTGCTCTTACATCTAAACCAAGCCACCAAGGTTGGTCAAAAAAAAACTAAGAGAAAACAAGCTTGACAAGCCTTTGACAAGCCGAAGCTGCACAAATTTAGTTCAATGTCTTCCCCATGTTGCTATCAATGACAGTACCATGCAACAGGGTAGCAAACAGGACATAAAAGTACCTGAAATTTTAAGGGAATAGAAAGCTAATGAAGAGAATAGAAAGTCACTGAGCAAGCAGAGGAAGATACCATGAAACCCCTACAAAGTGTTCTCTATGTCCCTCAAAATTTCCCAATGGCCTCTAACATTTAATGAATATGTCACATCCTTTACAACAATAAGAGAAGAAAAAAGAGTAATTGGTAGCAAAACAATTATTGAACAGATTGGATTCATCCATAAGTATTTCATAATTATCATCCTTTCTCTATCAAGAACCTGAGAGCACCTCTGTCATTGTCTTACCTGTATCAAGAGATAGCTTTGCCAAATCAATTTTGGGGATACTTTTTTCCAGATTAAGTCGATATTTGAAAAGTGTTTGTTTTAGAGAGAACAAAAAATATATTATTTGTGAACAGTCTGGTCATCAAACTAAAAAATCTCTTCTATCTTTAAAAATTGTGTCAAGTTTTCTACATTGTTCTATAATGTGAATTTTCAAATCCCTGAGGGGAAAAAAGTAATTTGGGATGAGGGTATTCTTTAAAGTCTGACTTCTCCCATGCAGTTGAAAAAGATACCTATCAGTGCTTTTTGCCACAGTGGTTTTCTTTGATATGATAATTTGGTCAATAGAGTTTTATCACAGAGTATTTACTGTAGGGAAAACAAAAAGGAAAAAAATAGGGAAGAAACACATTTCAATCACAAATGTGTGAACAGGACTGAATCTTTTTTAACATGTTAGTATATAAGGCCTGGATATGGATGATAGAGCTTCTCATCATAGTGCTATTGTCAATGGCATATTATTTGCTCATTTGGAAAATGCTGTGGCTGAGCTCACAAACTGAATTTATGGAAGACAATAAAGTTAAGTGTATACTGAACACAAAATGTTCTCTATTTGTAAAATAAAGAAAATGTAGATAACCACATCTCTGCCCAATAGTGGGTGCCCCTTTCAGAGGTAAGAAATCGGATTTCTCCTTTTTCTTTAGGGGTCAATTCATATTTAGCTACTCCATTCAAAATGAAGTGATTTCTAAAAAAAAAAAAGGATTTTGAGGTTTTTCCAAAATACATATAACTTTATGGATGGGTCATTATAATGGAAGAGACAGACCCTGATCCTCTGAGATAAAGCAGGTAATTGAACCTGTCTCTTTAGACAAGCAGTGTAATCACTGAAATGCAAAGGAACTGATGAAAGAGGATATGAGAGGATTAGGAAGAAAATTATTTATACCTCCTTCTCTTTAGACTGAATTCATAGGATATGTCCATCAATTTTGAAAGAAGAAGATTAGTTAACTGAAATCTGGAAAAGGGTCATGTGTCTTGTAGGGCTAAAAAGCTCAGAGGTACACTACTACTACCTCAACCCAAGACTGATGTTTTCACTGTTTTCTCAAGAGCAGATCCATCAATTCCTTTCTCAGTATATTGGATCCCACTCCTACCTGAATATGTTTCTCTGTGCCTCTCTATAGAACCTAAATTAATAATTTGACTTTCATGAAAAACATGAATTACTAGTGATAGACTTAATAAAACAAATGCTCAAAATATGTTCTTTGTTGTTCATGGCCTGATAAATCTGACTTAAAACTTCAGCTCAGAATATTGTACATAAGAATTTATTATCTTTATTCTGTTGGCATCGTAGAATGCCAACAGGCCAGCTATGGTAATCAAGGGAAAAAAAGCCAGACTCCTAAGATCATAGAATATCCTGAACTGGATTGGAACAAGAAGGATCATCAAGTCCAATTCCTGGCTCAGCACAGGGCAGCCCCAAACATCACAGCATGTGCCTGAGAGCATTGCCCAAATGTTTCTTGAACTCTGTCAAGCTTGGTGCTGTGACCACTTCCCTGGGGAGCCTGTTTCAGTGCTCAACCACTCTACAGGTGAATAACTTTTTCCTAATATCCAATCTAAACTTCCCCTGACAGAACTTCATGCAGTTCCTTCAGGTCCTGTCACTGGTCAGGATAGAAAAGAGACCAGTGTCTGCCCCTCCACTCCCTCTGTGAGGAAGCTGTAGATTGTGATAGGATCTTGCTTCAGTCTCCTCTTCTCCAGGCTGAACAAACCAAGTGACCTCAGGTGCTCCTTGTATGGGTTCCCCTCAAGACCTTTCACATCTTTATAGCACTCTTTTGGATGCTCTCTAATAGCTTTATATCCTTCTTACACTATGGGGTCCAAAACTGCCTCCAGCACTTGAGGTGAGGCCACCCCAGTGCAGAGCAGAGTGGGAGAATCCCCTCCCTTGCCTGGCTGGACATGCTGTGCCTGATGCACTCCAGGACACAGCTGGCCCTCCTCGCTGCCAGGGCACATTCAATTTGCCATGAACTAGGACACTGAGGTCCCTTTTCATGGTGCTGCTTTCCAGCATATCACCACCCAGTCTATATGGACATCCAGGATCGCCCCATTCCAGGTACAGGATCTGGCACTTGTCTTTATTAAATGTCATGCGGTTGCTGATTGCCCAGACCTTTAATTTGTCAAGGTCTCTCTACAGGACCTCTCTGTCTTCAAGGGAGTCAATAGCTACTCCCAATTTAGAATCACCAGAAAACTTGCTTAATATCCCGTCCAGTCCTGTGTCCAGGTCATTTACAGAGATGTTGAAGAGCACACAGCCGAGGATGGAGTCCTGCGGAACCCCACCAGTGACAGGTGACCAATGATAGCTTAAGTGCAAGGACATAACTTTGGTTCATATTGTTGTATTTGAGAGTAAAATATGCTCCATTTTATTGCCAGATATTTGATTATGCAGAGAAAATACTCATCTAAATCACTTGCCCAGCTACTCTGTCTGTTAGAGAACTATTACTACAGCTTACAGTGATTAAAGGCATGAAAAAAATTCTAAAGGAGAAGTGACCAGTGGAGCTGAGAAGCTGAAAAGGAAAAGAATTAAATGAACTCAGAAAAGTTAGTTTGTGTAATAGTGCTATGGCAGCACTTTCTTATTCTTGTTAAACAGTAAGAACAAGGTAACCCTTTGGAGTTCCTAGCTGGCATTCTTAACAATGACACTTTATGCATTCCAATGACATTTGATGTCTCAGTAGTTCCTTGGGCAATTATTATTGGTTTAAGAGCTGTCAGTCAATAGATACTCCCCAAGTACAGTACTTGACTGGCATTGAAAATTTTGGATTACTAGAGAAAAATTGTAGCCTTGTTCAAAATTGTGATGAAAATCTTCAATATAAAGCTCCACAGAAGAAAATCTAGCTAATGTGTCTTTTTTTACAGTCCTGTAGTGAAAGGAATATATGTTTTCATATGAATCAAAGCTTTCTTAAGAATAACAGCTGGCAACTCCACCCTGCCATTAACACATTCCTGGAATTAATTTTATCCTTACATCATTACTATTTAGATGAGACTATGACTTATACATTGCTGCTGTCATTAAATGTCCTATTTCTAGGAAGTTTTTACACAGTGTCCTTGTTTTTATTGTTGTTAATCATTTACTTTACACAACTATCCAAGTTGTTTCAATTCCTCTTATACCCTTCACTTCGCCTTTTAAACTATGTGAAGATGTTTGAGAGCCTCGTTGCCTAAAAACATTTTAAAAAGAAATTATTTTAATTTTTTTTCAACTTTATTTAGTCTACTTTGACACTTATATTTCTATATCTAATTATGATACAGAAATTGCTCTATATAGAACTCTGACATGCAGATTGCTAGAAATCTGTTTCAATTTTAATACTTTATAAACAATTAAAGGTTTTCACTCTCTTCTTTACAAACATCATTTTTGCTTATGTAATTCTCCTTCCAAAGTGCAGTTCTAGACATTTGTCCCATAGTCTCATGTTGTACAACAAAACTTTTATTGCAAGTGTGATACTATTATAGAATACACTTTTATGTAGACTGAGTTGAAACCATTATCCAGTACCTATTTGGTAAAGCACAAATTATAATGAAATTATGTCTTGAACATAATCCAATCAGTTAATTAACTAACTAATTCAGTTAGTTTAAATAAAACTAATTTAAACCTGTAAAATCAACCACAATGAGGAGGTGGAGACATGAGGAATAGGTAGATAGATGGCTCATTTCAGTCCCCTAGTTTCAGAAGTTAGGCAGTGTTATCTCATGTTACACATCTTAATATTCAAATAGTAAATATCTTAATATTCAAACGGTCACTGACAACTTTTGAACTGGCCTCTTGATATCTCTATGTTCCTGGAGAGTTACTGTTTCAGAGCTCAGTGCTAAAATGCTTATTTTTCAAACTTATTTGCAGCAAATATTCATGTGTAAGTTTCATTTCATTGATTGAATGGTCCTATTGAAGTTAATAAGACTAGTGCCTGAAGCCATTAAAACACATGCAAAAGGCTCTGCAGGACCAGGGCCATCATTCTCCTGTATTTCTAGTAGAGGAGAATAATAAACTCTGAAGAATATATGGTATGCAATAAAAGTATACAAATTGCTTCTGAACTCCGTTTGATAAATTCTAAACAATTTACTTTTAATCAGCTCTGAAATACTGATGTGATATGTTGCATGGGAATTATAATTTGATAAATGGGCATATTTTAGGTTCCATATTGAGTCCAGATGGTTACAGATTCCTTAATATATCCATCCATGTGGCATTTACACATTTGTGTATCTCAGTCTTCCTCTCATTTATGTTTAATGATGGATTGAATCCAAACAATGCAAGATGTTCTTCAGCATGCTAAGCTTCTGCTAAGTGGACTGATAGTTAGATGCTTCTGCACAGGATCCTCTTTCCTTCAGTGTACTCTATTCCAAGAAAATTAATCTCTATTTTATCGCCGACATTTCATGTGTAAGGAAATGACAGCACAAAGAGCCTCCCCAATTATCCATGAAGGAGTCTAACTTGACAGTTGTGTGCAACATCCTTGCTAGGTTATCAATTCTATTAGACTTTTGAACCAAAGTTATAGTTTTGTATACACTATCTTTTGCAGGTCTATATTTGATCGTTAAAACAAGCTGCAAATTTCAATTAACCTGGGGCACTCAGATTACTCGGGGCTTTGTGGTTGGTTTGGTTTTGGTGTTGGGTTTTTTTTTTTTTCTTTAGTGTAGGTTTTTTTGTTTGGTTTGTCTTTTCGAGGGAAAGATGAAGACTTCCAGATTATTCTACCTCTTTTATGTGTCCCATCCTCTCACCTCCATTGCCCCCTATTTCTCATCCACTGATAGAAGAGCTGTTTTTCTTTTGGTGAGGAAATAGAAGACTAATTAGTTGGATTCCCACCAAAGAATTCAATTAACTGAGATAACAACTTCTTCCCTCAGGTCAGGGAGTCCTGTGAGACATCAGCTGAACTTTACTCTTCTAGTAGAAGAAACATCATGTTCACTTGCACTAAGTTCTGAATTTGTTGGTAACCATAAAAAAAGAATTAGCAAACAATAGCACTTTTTTTGGTGTGTGTTTTATTGCCTTTATAAATCAATGATTCAGTGTTGTGGATTCACAATATGTTATAATTTTCACTGCTCATTAGACTTCTGTGCAAACACTCTGTACCCTTGAGTGGTGAAGGAATAATTTCTTATGCATTCACTTTAACCACTATTTGAGTTCAGGGTTCCTCTATTGAAATGTGTCTTAGTTGGTTTCTCATTGGAGACATATGTCATTGCCATCTCACACACCTGTCACTAGTCATTACTCCTGTCTTAATTATATTATGTGGATGAAAATAATTTATTAAATACTACTTTAATAGTATTTACAGGAAAATTAAGTTGTAGTGATAAAATGGGTCTATTGTTAAGTATTTTGTCTCCATAACATATTTAATTGTTTTTCATTTGGAAAGCAAAGATTTCCCTGCTCTGCATAACAAAATCTTTTTCAGGTCAAACAGTTCCACTACTAAATCATTAGTTCCTGTTTTGACATAGTTCATGAATTTTGTGAATTTTGAATGAAGCTCAGTGCAAATTTTTGTGGTTTTGAAGGAAGTTCATTGTGTGTGATTTAGCTATTTTTTACCAGATTTATATCTAAATATTCTGGATCCTCCTAATGCCAAATATGTGGGCTACTTCTAGAGAACAGCTTGTTAGACAGGCAGAAATTCTCAGTTCTTCTATTGGAAATTTCTGTTAAACCTAAAATTATGTTGGATATTTTTGTTAGATACAATCAAATTAAATCACAGAAAGAAGTAAATATTGGTTAATACTAGGGGAGGTTTTCATAATGGGTAAGTAAGCATTTTACTTATTACAATACTTTTTTCTTCTGGTTTACTATTATTCATCCTCCCAAATGCACTTGACCGATTATATTTGACCCTATCAATATTGTTCCTGACACTTGTCATAAATTTCATCTGTTTTATATAAAACATCTCAAATCAAAATTGTAAGATATAGAATCTGATGTAAAATATTAAAAGCTATATTAGATAGCTTTGTCCTTACTGAAATGTATGTAGGATTTTTCAAAATCCCATATTTTGCATCGTATGATATTTTAATGTATGTTTCCTGCTTAGGAAGATATGGAACTCATACTTCCACAGGATTATTTTCATTCCCCTTTAGATGAATTTCAGAACGCTGTCTTTTTCACTTAGATGCACAAGGCAAGGATAAAGATTGATCCAGTGCTAGTTCAAACAAATGAGTTTAGAAATCCTCTTAATAACCAGGTCTATCTTCTTAAGGGAAGAGGAGCATATTATCTCACATCTTTCTGAGAATGGTCCTCTGAGTTATTCATATGTATTTATCACAATTTGGAATAAATTTTATAAATTTATATTGTATTTATATGTCTGTCTCTTGAGCTGATTTCAATTGTTCATTTTTAACTAGCTGTTATCTTTTATTTGACATTTCATAATTTTCTCTATTTTACATATCTTCTAAATTGCCTGCTTGTTTCTTCTTTTATTGTTTTACATTTATTTTTGTAAGACCTTCTTTCTGTTTTTTGTGACTCCATGCTCCTTTTCCTGATGATTATCTATTAACAGACAAAACAAAATTTTCCTTACAAAAATTAAATTCTGTTTCATAAAAATTACTTTCTTTTTTTTTCTTACTGTGACAGAAAGCCAAATCATGAATAATAGGAATTCAGTTATTTCCAAACACAAGTATTAAACATTCAATGCTTCTAGTGAAGATAAAGTTGATGACAATTGCTTGGCCAGTGCAATTTAAAAGGAATCAGATCATCAGCCTACCCTCTATCCCTTTCTGACTGATGAAATACCACGTTAGATATGAATTAAAATTCTGCAGATATTGTTCTTACCTGCTTGTCTAAGTGCTCTCCCTGTGCTTGAAAATTTCCTCATCAATCTTTATTTAAGTCTCGGACATTTAAAAAATTTCTGCAGGAAGAATTAGAAATCACAGCTCACAAGTAACTCATCCTGTAATAAGCACATCAGCTGACGAAAGAGAGGCAGAAATTGGAAGTCATTGTGTGCATTTGGCAACTCTTGGTAAATCTACTTGAACATGGCAATAACAAAACAACAGGGATCAAAATTTAGCTTTGTTGAAATAAATGGCAAAATTCTTATCTATTATGTGGCACCGGAGATATCCTGGAAGTTCTCTGAACAAATTTCTATGACAATACTATAGGAGATGTAGAGGGGAAAATATTTTAAACTGAAAAGTTTCTAATTTTGTGACAATGATCCTGGTATCTGTCAACTATTAATATCAATTGTGGAACAAAATTAAGTATAAAAATCTATTGTTTACATTATGAAATCCAGCACAGTAAGCTTTCATATCTCAATTTACTGGAATCCATTTTAATATCATGATCAAGACCCACAGAGTCTAGCTGCACCTGAGGATGGATAGGAATGAAAAAACTCATTATTTATCTCTAAGATAATTTTACATAAAGAAAAAAAATCCCTAGGAACATTTGTGCAGTGGCAGGATGATCTTAGAATGGAAGAAGAAGGATTAGGGTTTGACTTTGGCCAGGTGTTTACTCTGGTTTCAATAATACACAGTCTGAAACAGCAAAAGTGAGAATTTTTCAGTGCAAACCTTTTTCAAGGGCTAGTTGCCCTCACTTTTTCTTTCTGGAAAGGATGAAAAAGAAAGGTTTCCATAGGAACCAAGTGCAAACTTAAATGTTGTGACATTATTTAAATTGCACATGTAGATGTCTTACTATGTCAAAAGAAGGAAGTTAATAATATTAGAAAACCACTCAGAGAAAAGGTGGCATAGCAACATTAGAAAACAGAATCAATAAGCTAAAGAACCACAAAATACTTACAAGAAAGATTGAGACTTATTCCGTATACCATGTGTTTGGTTTTTTATTTATTTGTGTGTTTTTATTACAATTTTATTTTGCTTCAAACTCTCTTCTTTTGATGTGATACAAGGCTGGGGTCAACAGAAATTATTTTGGCTGCTCTGAAGCTGCAAACCTCCTCCAAAGGAAGCAAAACCCTTTGACCTCTAACGAATGAAGAGAGAGATACTGGGTATTTTGAACATTCCACCCATTGAAGTTGCCATTCAGAAGGCACAAATCAAAGGATTTTTTTCCCTGAAGAGTTGCCATGTGGAAGGCTGTGTCAAAATGACATATGCAAAAAATCCCATAGGAATCAAGAAGGCATGCATTTTAAAGGAAAAACCGACCACATTATTAATTGCATCTCCATTATGATACATGATAGTTAACTAATTCTTTTATACTAGAAATATGCCTGCCATACACTTTCTTAGACATTGACAATAAATTCATTTTTAGAAAATTGTTTCCATTCAGTGGAGAGTTGCACTACATCAACAATTCTTGTGACTATTAGCAAAAAAGGGTACCTGAATGCCTCTTTTTTATACCTACTGAGACAAACAATAATGTAATAACTAGTTAGTATTATATAAATATTTCCACACTCCTGAATAATCCAGGAAAACAATATTTCCTAAACCGCTGAGCTCATGGTCTCATGCTTAATGCTATACTTCATTTTCATACTCAACAAGTTGTAAATAAAATTCTACAAAAATGTTCATTAAATCTGGGAATATGAACCGCCTTTCTATCCACAGAAATATGGGCAGCACCTCTAATTTAATCCTTTCTCTTACCAGCAGAAATTTATCCAAAATGTGTTTATGTACCTCAACTATAAAAGGTTTGTTTTTTTTTTTAACTCAATATTGGATTTTTCTTTTTCTTTTTCTTTAGACCATTAGTCCTTTCTTCAGATCATTTCTTATAATGGAACTATAGAAGTGTTTGTTCAATAGCATGAGTTTTGCACATAAAGTCATATAATATGAATCAAAGGATTTTTCTGTGTTAGTAGGTGACCAAGTCAAACTTCTATGTTCAGAAGGATCAGTCAAGCCTAACGGAATTCTATTGAGATTGAAAAATCTGAAGAGAAACATTTTGCTCTTAGAGCCTCTGTCTGTGACATTAGAATTTTTTTTCCTAATTCCTTTAGGAACTGTCAGCTATGAAAAATGGTCTGATTGACACACAGTCTATAAGTAAGTTTCAGTTTTACATAGAGAACTTTGTTTCTCTGTTATACGACGTCTTTTATCCCATCAGTCTAAGACATGAGATTTTATTCTTTTCTTTACAAAGACTGACACCTTATCTGCACCTCTTATTCTCCCACTCAACTGGAAGTTGCCTGCATCTTATCATTTAGTATTCTGTTTCATGGGTCTGTTTCACAGCTCTGTTTCACAAAGAAAATTCTTCCTGCTAGTTAACCTTATGTCATCGATTGATACATTGATTGATACATTGACTGCAATTACTGGATAGGTCATTAAAAGGAGGCGAAATTTTGGTGAACAGACTATTTGGTATCTTACAGTGTTATTTTTTAAAAAAAATAGAGATCCTTACATTTCCTCATAGTAGAAAAAAAAACCAAATGAGGTTGAGACCAACATGTACTTTTTGCAGTGAAAGGAAGGGACTTGAAAAGGTTATTTTTAAGTGTGCAAAGCATATTTTGTTTAGTAGGCACAGAAAATAAATTGTTCTCTCTAGTAGTATTTTTGCTCTTATGTCAGTTCTCATGTTACAGAAAAAAATGATGAACATTTGGGGAGACATTGTTGGAGAAGGCACCACAGACTATTATATCGGGGAGTTTCTGCTTATTGAAGAGCACAAGAATGTACAAGCTCAGACCAAGAGTCTGCTCAGATTGGTACCTTGCCTGTGTCTGTCAAAGAACATCACCAGATTTCCAGTCAAATGTGTTTGATGAGGTTAAAGATAACTTTGCATTTTCCCAATGTACAGCATCATCATCTAAATCTAGAAAGAAAAAAGAAAAAAGTAAAAATATATTCTTAAGATCTGTTTTAGACTTCTTTTGGGGACCAGCAAGAGCAGGGAAGGGCAGTGCCCTCCCCAGCTGAGTATGGTCCTACAGCCTCTGTGTAGGATAAGCATAGCAGGGAGGGTGATAGCTGCTGTATTGACAGTTCATTTCGTCACAAAAAAATGCAAGGTAGCAGGGATGGTTGGAGGTTCATTTAGACACATCCAGCCTATCAAGGATCTGGGGAAGCTAAGTACAGGGCTGAGCTACAGAAGAGCTTAAGTAGGGACTGGATGCTTCTGGGTGAAGGGGTAATGGGGTTGGGGTGTTTTAGAATGATATAATTTATATCCCGAAAATACCTATTTCTTCTTTCTGATTGAAAAGGTATTCCAACTAATTCAAATATAGTTGTCTAAATTTGTACTGATGTGTTTTATAGGGCTTAGTGCACTTTATGCACTTTTTTCCTAATTTTTTTTCAACTCATAGTCTTTGTATCATGCAACAAAGTTCAACAGTTAAACTATACATCTGTCTTCATATGTTTTGAACGTGACACCTACTAGTATACTTTTGTTACTTTATTCTTTATTTTGAAGAAACAAAGATAAATTTTTCTGTATTCATCTTTATTCATGCAACACATGATTTAATACACTTAAACATACCACTTAAAAGTCATGTCTTTTCCAGCCTAAAACATTCTTGTCTATTTAATTTTTCCCTGTACTGAAGCCAATCAAAGCTCCTGTCTTTCCTGTTACCCTTCTCATGACCTTCTCTAGTTCTTATTATTTCCTGTCTGAGATTAACGGATCACTACTGGCCTGATAAATATATTGGGAAAAGGAAGAAGTTCATCATATCTGGAAGTCATTAATTGTCTACACCAAACTTAGAAGTTTAACACTTGGCACCTGAGCACCTATGTCTTGTAAAGCAAGATAGTGCCACATTGCTACCTCTGATCTTTTTCTTCAGAAAAAAGAAAATAAACCATAAACCATAAAAAAATTCTGTTACTGGTAGACCAGAATGTTTTAGATAAATAAAGGTTCTTGAATGAGAAGCTTTCAAAGAAAAAAGTTGTATCTTCTTTCAGTGTGCTTTTCTTCCTTGTTTGGTTTGAATTTCTGAACTTGTTTTTTTCATTAAATTTACAGAAAACTTAGTAAGAAACTAACTGCCATATTCTCCAGGCAACAAAATACCTTGTATTTCCAGGAGGAATTCAGATTTCTCCTCCCATTTTTTGATTATGTGTTGCACAAGTCTGGTGTCAGTCACCAGAATGTTATCACAAGCAATCTTGAGGTAGGTGAACAAGTGCATCCCTGCTATTCTAGTTGCACGTTTGGAGAGAAAACAAGACAAATTATTTACCTGTCATTTCACATTTTGCTGTGGCTACATTATCTTCTCTACAGCAAGCAACAAAGTCCAAAATGTTACAGAAGAAAAGATGTCTTGCCATCAATCACTGTGACATTTGAGATAACAAAAGCAAGTGCAGAAATCATACGGCTTTAATCATTTCCCTGTAGACAAGAGATGTTTTACAATGTCCACTCACTAAAGATCCTTAGCTGGTTACAATACTGAACACAAAACACCCTAATAGTTTCAATTTAAAGAAAAGGCATTGAGCATTAACACTATGGCAGCCAAGAACCTATGAGACTGTACTTCCATTCCATAACTGACACACATTCTGGTGCCTAATATTGTAGCAGCTGGTGTGACAAAAATGTCTTGTTTGATAGAATTTATTGATAGGGAGGTAAAATGCAAGAGCTGGGATTATAGTCTAGCAATTTTTTTCTTCTTTGTCTGTTATATCTACACTCTAAATGCCCATGAAAATTTCTAATTTCTAACATATCTGAGCAAAACAAGAATATATTTTCTCATTATTCAAGTTTTATAATGTTTAGCATTTCCGTGGGATGGACTGATGTGATATGGGAGACACACTTTGCTCCTAAAGTTACTGGAAAACTAAATTGACATGAATCCAAAGGGGGCTTTTTTCCAGGGAAAGGGAGTTTTCACACAAAAACTGATTTGAAACTATAAAATTCCTGAATAATTTTACATAAAGATTACACTGTATGGAACTGTAGTAAAAGAATAATCAAACTGGAATGTACAAAAATTTATCAAAATGTGTCTTTAACATTTATTTATATAGATTTGGATGAGTAAAGAAGAATGCTTTTTTAAACGATCAACAGTTTTCATTGCTGATGAAAAATATTTTGCCTCTTATGAAGTGAGGAAAGTTTCATTATTATCTCTCTTTCAATAGAAGTACCTTCCAATTATTGATTCCTTGCAATATTAAAATACTAAAGGATGGATAGAAGAAAGATTGGTTATTGTCCTCTACTACAGAAATTGTTCACATCCTTTCTTAGTCTTGAAGCACCTGCGAAACCACTTGGATCTCATAATCTCTCTCAAAGATAACGCTAATATCTACTATTACCTTTCTAAGAAAATATTCAAACTCTAGAACCCAATCTCATCATGGCTTCTGTCACAAAGTCTTCAGGAAGTGCATGAATGGTAGTATGAGGTTTATTCCCAATACAAGGATTTCAAATATCGGTAATTTCCTTAGCAATTTATTAATGTAATTTGAATAGAATATATATATCATAGAAACATATAGCAGTTTGAGATTAGAGAGCTAGGAAAGTGCTTTTCCTTAAGAAGGTTTAAATAAATTGTTATGAGTTTTTCCACAGAAAAATTGGCATTTCATATTTTGTGTAAAGATAACCTGGCTTCCCAGAATTTTAAGGAACTTTGTCTCATGCTTCACTAAACACCTTTCTCTTGGTACTATCAGCCTAGCACATGATATGTAACATTTTCTAGCTTAAGTGATGTGATTTAGGAAAACATATGCAAAATAGTCTTCAAAAATCAATTATACAGGAGTATAATACCAATTTTGCAATATTAATAAAGGTCCTAAGAGACAGCTCAGTTAATTTTGCTCCAAATATAGTAAATTTATCCTCATGTATTATACATTGCTTAAATTTGTGTAATATAAATAATACATAGTGGCTAATAATTTATTTATAAGAAATAAACATAATTTCCTTTTCTTTTGTAGTTTTAAGCCACATTGTTATTCATGTACTTTAGTTATGCCAATTAGCTATGCTTGCTAAGTGTAATAATATGTGCAAAATACAAAAATTATTTCAAGTAATCTTTAGGATCTGTCAGTCATATTAGGAACCACAATAATGTTTTATTTAACAAAAAAAAACCCCAATTTCTGTTTTTCAAGCTCAGCTTCTGTGTTCACCTCTAGTGTCTTTACATTCCAATTAAAGGAAATATATGCATACACACACATGCACATACATACATACAGAATCAACCAATTAAAAAAACCTCATCTCAATATGGTGAAGTGGAGGAGGTAGTCAGGAAAATAATTTAAACTGTCTTTGATAAAGAATTTTGTTTTAAGATGCTGTCAGAACAATGAATAAAGTAGTCATGTATGGGTTAATGTGCCGAAAAATTTTTTTTTGTTTAAAACCAGTGAGTAATTTTTAAAATGGTATATTGTTAAGTTGTGCTTCTCCCTGTAGAGAAAAATAGGGTGTCCAGAAGAGTTTACATATGTTAAGAATTTTGTACAAAAAGGCTTGAAATATTATACGTACATGCATACGTACTCTACTTTTGCTTTTCTCTAGATTTATTGGTACTCCATGACTATATATAGAATGTGGACTGATTATCACCATAAATTCTATACAGAAAAAATTCCTTGGGAATATTTTATTTATAGATTAAACTTACAGTAGGAGAATTCAGGTTATGAACAGGTCTTCAAGCAAGTAGCTGTGATAGGTAATATGAAAAAAACCAATGAAGTGTGCCTTTAACATTACTAATGACTTTACTCTCAGCACTTTACCCTCCCATTTGGTTCAAGTTTTCTACAGCTCCTGCTGGGGAATTTGTGGTTTTTTAGACAAATCTTAATTTTTCTGATACTCCCAGGTGTATCTTCATAATTTATTAATATGGCATTCACATTGAGCATACAGAAAAGTAACAGAAGAGGGGATAAAACAAAAATAAGCATAACATTAAAAACCCAATTATCTCCATAAAAGAAAGAATATTTGGGGAGGCATAATACCTGTCTTTATGACAAGCTTTCTAATGAAAAAAAAATTAAAAACCTGAAAAGAAAACTCTGTTAGTTATGTAACAGAAATTTCATGAGAAATCCACCCCCCGTTTTGTCATATTATTCATTAAAAACGATGGCTCAACATGTCCTTTAGAAGATCAAAAAAGATCCTTACTTGCACATGCAGATTTTTAAGTGTTATACCAAATCATTTCATTTTCTCCACACCAGATGTTGTTTGGCTTGCTATTATTAGACCTAACACTGTCAAGCTTAAATCATTTAAAATCACCAGCTTAACACTCTTTTTAGTAACAGGGGGAAAAAAAGCAAGCACAGATGTTCAATACAGG
Source organism: Oreocharis arfaki (assembly GCA_013398015.1). NCBI lineage: Eukaryota > Metazoa > Chordata > Aves > Passeriformes > Paramythiidae > Oreocharis > Oreocharis arfaki. The sequence continues at coordinate 304,588 of VZRR01013602.1, read as the reverse complement.
TCCCATTTGCCCTCAGCCTATTTTTGCCTACAGCCTCCTTTTGCATGTCTTCCTTAAAAAGAGCAAAAATGTGGTCAGAACATAAGTCTTCATTGACATCAACTGTTTTTTAGTTAACCTCATTATAGCATTAGTTCAAAAGGTCCTTCCTTCTCCAGTTTGCAATGCGACAACTGGACAAGCTGTATTATACTCTCCAAATCTAGACCTAAATCTTATACTTTTGAATTCTAACAAGATTTCTTTCAGCACTGTAAGACAGTTACATTATACCTCACAAAACTGAAATGCTGACATCTGCAATATATATTCAGGAAACAACTGGGGTAGCTAGCTCCACTGTCATGAGCTATGTTTCACAGATCAGCAAGGGAAAAGGACATTGTTGTTAGAGGTAATATGATGTGGCATGGAATAAGAAATGTGTTAGAGGATTAAGTCTAATTTTAACTGCTATTTGAAGCCTGGCTGTGACAGCCATCACTCTTAAAAACCTGAGAAAGATTTTGTTAATTATTTATGATGATAGTGATTTAGTGGTAGATATATCTGATTGACAACTTTTTATTTAAACTTTTTTCAAAAGTAGAAAAAGTGGGTTTTTTTTTTTAATGGCAGTAATTGTAGAAATAGAGCTGTAGTTTTTCTTAGAAAACGTTAGAAATAGAGCACTTGAAAAAGCTGAATGTGTAAAAGACTGAAATTATTCTCATAGTATTCGGGGTAAATTACAAGGCATATTGTGTCTAAAATTATACATATATGAGAGACGAAAGATGGCACAAGGATACTTTTGTGTTGTTAAGGTATGCAGACAGGTTATGCCCATGTTCTGAAGATTAGGTGATAGAATGGAACCTAAGAAATTACTGAACATGGGATGAAGTATTTCTGGACAAAACAAATAAGAGTGAGAAGCTCAAAAAACCAGTTTTCAGTATAAGAATAATACCATGAGGCATGGCTGGATTGCAGAGATTATAGTTTGTCAAATACCACAGATAATTAGAGGAGTTCATTTTGGATTCACACAGCACCCAGGTAGACATATCAAAAATCCCATCTATGTATGAAATGATGTAAGTAACTTTATCAGAAATAGCAAATTTGGATACTGAAGGAACAAAACTGTAACCAATAGGAAGAAAGTATTAGGGGTGTTTTGTGTTTTATTATCTGGGTGAAGATAAGCACAAAGGAACAGAGAGACAGGTAAATGGGGAAGGAGCATAGGTAAATGGAGATAAGTGGGGTTAAATGGAGATAAGTGGGGTTAAATGGAGATAGGTGGGGACTGTTTGAATGTAAGCAAGACGGCGGTCAGTACACTAGTATACTTGCCTGACTGAATTCTGCACCTGATCACTGCAGATTTTCCTAGCCCTTATTGAGCAATATTCCTAAAAAAGATGTATGTATGCATACATGTGCACAACCACCACCAGACTACAGACTTGTTAAACAGAAGAAACAAGATGATTCTGTCCTGTGGCTTACGTGAATTCCGTTTCTGCATATTTGGATGCTGATAAAGGCATTGTTCTCTGCCCATGTTGGTCTGTGTGGCTGTTGTTGGTCTGTGATGAGTATCTGTATGTATTAATTTGTGCTTGGCCTCATTGCTAATCGGACCTAGAGACTGGTGACTACAGCAGCTGTGTCTATGTGATAGGGACTAGATAAACACTTCCTTGTGTGAGCCCTCCTAAATCTGCAGAAGGGATAAGGAATAAAACTTCCCTGAAACCCAAAGACTTCCAGCTGTGGCTTTCCTTAGAAGCTGGGGAGGGTGTTGGGGCTTTTTTTGTAGTTTTGTTTTGTTTTTTGTTTTTGTTTTTTTTTTTTTTAACTATGAAAAGGTCCAGAGTAGTGTCTTCTCATTCCTTGAAAACTCAAGCCTGGTGTCACCTAAAGAAAATGCCTAATGTCAGGTGGATGTAAGTAGGATTTGTCTTAATTTTTTCAGTAGCGACTCCACCTAATCTCATAAGGAACATATTTCTAAGTTTCAAGGACTCAGTCTTCACAAAAAATGAAGTTTTGTACGTTTCTTTCTTAAGGCATTTTCTGACATGTAAAAGTTGATAGACTACTCAACCTATCCTACCACATTAATCAGATGATCAGTTTTAAGGAAATTAGGCTTTCATGTAAGAAATCCTCAGTTACTTCACTTTTCCTGTGCAAGTACAAAAATATTGTGTTGGAGTCGTATTTACAGGTTTTAAATATTGTTTTTTTCTTCTCAATAGCTAAGCAATGCCTACCTTGTGCTCTCGATTGGAAATCTTGTGTGTGGGTAGCATAAAAACAAAATGGAAAAATCAAAATCTTTTAGAAAAGGAAAGTGAACACAATTATAAGTAATACCTTCTTTAAATATAGTATTTTAAAGTTCCTTCCTATATCATGAAACCAGGGAATTACAGGGAAAGGTCTTCAGCTGGAGAAGTGTTTATAATGTCTGTTGAACGAGCCAGGCTCAACCAAAACAGCTAGAAAGAGATATAAAATGCAATGTTTCATTGTTGTGGAGGAAGTTTTTAGGGACATATTTTTTTAAGATTTCACCTACGTGTATTTCTGTTTACTCCTTTTGTAAAAGGGTTTGTACATATTCTGCTTATTTAGAACATACTCTACAGAACTCAGCACAAGAACATATATTTTGCAAGTCACTGGAGGAACTAAATTGAGCTGGCATATGATTACTTACATGCATGCTCTGCTTTCTTCCAGAGTCAGTATTCACAATAAGAATAGGAACTGTGAAAATTAATACTTTGACATTTGATTTTAATCTTGTTTCTGTTTTTGAGAGTGGATTAGCATCTCTGTAATTAGATGAGGTCCTGCTTTTTACGGAATTCTCAAACAGCTTTGGATTTTTTATTTAGTCCATATGGATCTAAAGTACCTGCTAGAATGGGTAGATAGAAGTCAAAACGCATATTCTTGCTATATATATAGTAAGAGAACAGACTTTATGTGAACAGTAGGTAATGACAAAGACAAGTCTGTGTTATATTTCTCTCATGAAAAATAAGCAATGTCTTGCTGGAGATGGCAAGGTCTAATATTTGAATTTGTTTTGGCAAAGACAATTGCATTTTGGCATTTCACATCCTGGATAAATGCTGTGGTATTAACATAGAACAGCTTTGAATATGTTGGCTACATTTTATGAATAAAACACCTCACATATTCAACATGGAGAAATAGTTTGTGTTTGTATATTCCATCTGGAAATAGCAACTATTTGAAAGGAAGGCACTTTGGACATAAAGAAAAGATCCTTAATGGACCTAAGAGTCTGTTAAGACCCATCCTATTCCCTGTGTCCATTGATTTATTTATGTATTTCAGAAGGCTAGGTCTGTGATTCCTATACTTTATATATGGAAATTGAGGGTATTCATTAAGGAAGAGGTTTTTAAAAGAAGCGAAGTATAAAGGTGGATCTCAAATACTTGACTTAGCACTCCAGCGTAGACATAGGCTGTTGATCAACAGTGTTTAAACTGAAGTGCCTAAAATTCACAAACTATATATAGATACGTAAAATAAATTTTGTGAAAAGCCTAGAAGAATACCAATATGACAGGATGAAAAGGGAAGATAAACACATTAGGAAGAAGTCTCTAACACTACCTCTTGCTAGCTGTCAATCACAACCATCACAAACTGTGCGACAGAACATTCTGCAATAGCAGATTTTTTCAGAGTTCAGTTTTCTCTTAAAAAACTCTAATCCATTCAGACATCTACATCACAGACTATAGTCTCCATAAAAGAATTATGAAGATGAAAGAGAAAACTTGTTGGAAGGATGAAATAAATAGCGCGTTTCTCAGAGGTTATGTCTGACATGTCTTTTACAAGCGTTTGTTGCTACTCAATAGTCCTAGCTGTAACCAGCCCTCTCATTCTTCTCAGTGTGCCCTTTGGTATCTTTGTGTCTCCATTCCAGTTACACATGCCAGTCTCTTTTTCTCCCTCTCTCTTTGTCATCTTGTTCATGTATGTCAGTGCTCAAAGCAGCTTCAAAAATAGCCATCCTCCCCAGTCCGTTCAGGATGGGAGCGTGTACAAAGGAGATGGAGGGAGATTACTGTGAACTCAGTGAGGCTTCTTCATTTAAGAGACCCAGGGGAAAAGGAACTAGTGGGAAGCAGGAAGTGTCTGAGATAGGGAGTGTCTCTTTTACTTCCCCAGCATATTGAAAAACTGCCAAAAAAAAAAAAAAAAAAAAAGGCAGCAGTACCAGGGTCCCTTAATGGATTGAAGATTTAGAAACCCTCAGAGTCCAAAGCTGATATTTTATTCATGTTAATCAGAAACGGAGCACTGTGTTGTTATATTTATAAAATCAGGATAAATTGAAGTGCTGCGTCTTTCATAGTGCCTTGAAATGAAATATCCATGCTTGGGAAATACAGATGATGATGCCCACGAAAGAAACAATGTTTTTGGGGGAGATATAACCTAATTGTGGCACAAAGCGAAAAAAGAAAATGGATTGCAGAAAGCCTTTGGTCATCTGTGTGGGTGTACAGCATAAGTTGTCTGTTTTTTCAGCAATCATTGAGAATTTTAGAGGTAGTCAGTCAAGTAAACTACCTAGAGGCAACTCTAGTGTCTCATAAATCCTGAAGAACCTGAAAGATCATTATTATTTCGAAGGTGCTTCAGACTCTTGGGGTTTTTTGTAGAGAAGTTGAAATATTTTGAGTCTGTATTTCTGTTGTGGCTTGTGTCTTTCATGTTTTCAAAAGATACATATTATTTTACAGTACATTTTTTTTCTTTTCTGTGGAAGGTAAAAGCCTGGTGTTGGTGGTCTGGCTTAATATAACTACTTCTTCTAAAACAGCCTTTCTGTACGACCACATTATGCATATAGACTACTTGCATCTCATTTTCCCTCTGATAAAATGAGCAAAATAGTGCATGGGGTTTTTCTTTCCCTCTCTTTTGTCTCTCAGAATAGAACTTTTTACATCACTGTATGTTGTATTTACCTTAATGGCAAATTGAAATGTTACTTTCAATTTTCATTTTTATAGTAAAAATAGTAAAAACAATAGTTTTTTTTATGACCAGACTCTCATTTCAGAGAATTCAGCCGGTATACAGCTATTTTTTCTAGTAAGAATAGACCTAAATTTCTGTAGGTCTCATTTCAATGCAAAACTCTATGTTTGTTTGCCTGATCCTGTTGAAAAGTTTTATTTTTGCAATTACACAACTTTTCAGATAAAATTACCAAGCAAGAAATGCCTTTTTCATCTTGGGAGACCTTTTGTGACAAACCTCAGGAGAAAGCTCGTAACTACAAGAATTGCATTCATCTGAAGGGTAGAAGGAGGACAGACAATTGAAGGTGAAGTCACTGAAATTTTTAGCACAAACATATGAATTAAATATTACAAGGACAAGAAATGTTAGAAGAGGCTTGTGAAGAAAAAGAACCTAATTTTGCTTCTTCATTAACTTACAAGTATAAAAACTTCAAAGATTTCGTATTGGGTTTTGTTGCTAGATACATTATCTAAATTTTGCATCTGTTGTTTAAAACTTGACTTTTTTTCCCTGTATGCATTTCATGGTTTTGCACTTTTCAGTGTTATTTTCTAGAGGCTCAGACTTACTGCCCAAATTTACAGTCTACTCTAGCTCATTATAAACGGGACCACATTGCCGAATTACCTTATTTGAAGCTGGGCCAAGCTCATATAAAAGATTTGTAAAACCAATTAAAACTTTTATCAAACACTTGATTTTTTTTTTCTCCTGTTGTACTTCAGTATATCCCCACACATAACATATCTTTGTAGGCAAGCAAGACAGTAAGCCATACAGGTAATTAATCTCATTTACTCCCCTATGTCTAGCACTACCAGAGACAGTTTATGCTGGGTTAAATTACTCCTTATCATCTCTGACTGCTTCACTTCCTTTCATTGCTAAAATTATGGAATATTTCAACATTTGTTCACTGAATGGATCAACATATGGAGACAAATCCCTTTCCTTTCTATTTTCTAGTCTACCTCAAGAGTATACAAATCATGCAGTAAATCTGTTGAGGCTATCTCCAAAGCAATCACTTTTGCTGCCATGCCAGTATCATCTAATAGAGATAGGGGCATGGTGAGAACTAGAACTAATTCCCTAGATGGTACAAAGATATGTTTCAGTTAATTTTCTGTGATGTATACCAGTTTGTCGTAACACTCTTTTCTCCATGTCAAGTCTCTGCTAAATCAGTAACACAGTCTATGTTTTAGCATCCCTTTTCACTTTTCTAGAATTCTGTTCTCACATCTGCTTTGATCCTTTTCTCAGGAAAGGCAAGTGTACTTGCTCAAGGAGGGAATGAGCCCCTTCAGTGGTTGACCGGCAACTGATCTCAGACATGTCATGACCGGTTTCAGTCATGCAATGCTGGCTGGATGCTGTGTGGGCCAACAACCATTGCATCTGCGTGGTGGCTACTAAGTGGCAGAAGTTCAGATACCCCCATCCAAAGAGGCTTAATGTAACCATATTCAGTCACAGACAGCACCTTAAAGACCATCCAGTTCCGTAATCCCTGCACTGGACAGGAACATCTTCCGATAGAACAGAGTCCAATTCAACTTGGCCTTAAATGCTTACACGGATAGAGCATCCGCAACTTCTCTGGACAACCTGCTCCAGTGCCTAAACCTAAACCTCTCTGAGTTTAAAGCCATTCCTCCTTGTCCTACATGCTCTTGTATCGGTTGCCCTCTCCCCCCGTACTTGGCTCAGCTCTGTTATACTTGGTTTATCCCAATTGTCAATCAGTTTGTCGTTTCCCCTCCCCTTGCAGTATTACATATGCCCTGCCCCTGTTGTCAATCCTATGTTAACACCACCCCTTTCCCCTCCCCTTTCCAGAAAGTTCTTCCCCCTCGATGCCCCATTGGTCCCTTTGAATTTCTCCCCTCCCCTTGCTTTCTCCCATTGGACTGAGGTGTGTAACCCCGCCTATGACCCCTCCCCTCCTCTTCTCTTATTGGCCCTGAGATTGTTCCCACCCCTTGCTCTCTCCCCTATAAAACCTTGCGTCACCCTTTGTTCTGGGTCTTGAGTCACTTAAGTCACAAAATCTTATTGCCTGAGGGCAATAAAGTGCCTTGGATACCATACTGGAGTCCCCTCCTTGCCTCTTGCCTCCACCTGCACTTGCAGACCATCAGCTCGTGAGCTTTGCCTCACACATTGGGATTTACTCCACCCAGGACGGCCACAGACTCAACACTGTGACCCACCAGGCAGCTCTGACAGCATCACTCTTGTAAATAATTTCTCTTCATCTTTGTTGTAGACTCCCTTCAGGTACTGGAAGGCCACAATTAGGGTACCATTAAACCTCCTCTTTTCCAGGCTGAACATACCCAGTTCTCTTAGCCTTCACTCACAGGAGAGGTGCTCCATCCCTCTGATCAACTTGGTGGCCTCCTCTGGACTTGCTCCAACAAGTCTTGTGTCCTTCCTATTCTTGGGACCACAGACCTGGATACAGTACTACAGATGATCTGCAGTCAGAGAGGGTTTATCCACCTTGGATTGGGATGACTCCCAAAGTGACTTCTTGAGTTTGAGAACCCTCACCTCTGTGGATTAGAGATTACATTTTATGGGTTACCCTTTCTAAAAAGTTGAGGAGATTTGAGTCAGTTTTGTAGGGTCTATTCCATATGATATCACAAATCCTTATTCAAATGGATAATTGGTTTATTTGGTTTAACTGGTTTATAAAATAATTCACACTTGAATATATAGTTTTTCTCATTTTATGAGCCTCTGAGAAACCATCCTCAATGGGATATATTATCTTAATCTTATGAAATAGATGACCTCAGCCTTAAAATTTTTCCATATAAGTTGTTACTATTAGAAGCACTTACAGAACTGCTTCAGTGACCTCCTTTCTCACTTTTCCTCCAGTTTTCATAGAATCATAGAATATTCTGAGTTGGAAGGGTCCCACTAGGGTCAGCAAATTCCAACTCCTGGCCCTGAACAGGGCAGCCCCAAGAGTTACACCACGTGCTTGGGACTGTTGTCTGAATGCTCCTTGAGCTCTGTCAGGCTTGCTGCTGTGACCGCTTCCCTGGGGAGCCTGTTCCGGTGTCCAGCCACTCTCTGGGTGAAAAACCTTTCTCTATTATCCAACCTAAAGCTCCTCTGACCCAGCTTCATACAATTCCATTGGGTCCATCGGGTCACCGAAGAGACCAGTGCTTGCCCCTCTGCTTCCCCTTTGAGGAAATCGAGGCCTGCAGTGAGGTCTTGCCTCAGTCTCCTCTTCTTCAGGCTGAACAGATCAAGTGAACTCATCCACTCCTCATGTAGCTTCCCCTCTAGGCTCTTCACCATCTTCATAGCCCTCTTTTAGGTGCTCTCTAATAGTTTTATGTCTTTTTTATACTGCAGTGCCCCAAACTGCACACAATATTCAAGGTGAGGCTGCACCAGTGCAGAGCAGTGTGGGACAATAATATTCCTTGACCACCTGGTGCTTCATTCATGAATAATCTTTATTTAGAAATAGACCTGCAAGGCAGCATGCTAAAGTGATAACTTCTTTAAGGAGGATAGTGACTTCCTTCTTTAAAAGGGTGGCTTGATACAATAGTCTGCACAGGAGGTCCTTTGTTATTATACATACAATATTCAGAACTATAGGATTTGAGAAAGTTAAACCTGTGGAGTATTATTCATAGATTTCAAGTTGAGAATTTAAGTAAATAAAGAAACAGGTTAAGGCTATATCCAGAAAGTCTTCAGGCTAAGTGTGCTGGCAAAAAAAAATATACACATATCCACTTCCAGCTTAACTGGACCCAAGCCTGGGAGGAAATTAACAGTTGTGGACAATTTTGAGACCGGGACTCTCTGTAGGGGAACAGGGAGTTTAATCCAACTGACCATATAGAAAGATATAACCTGGTGGTCACAAAAGAAGTCCAAGATGAAGGAAATGGAACACTGTTTGATAGACCATACAGTGATGAAGTCTCAGAAAAATCATCTAACTCGTCCCTATTTTCTCTAAGGAGAGACAAAGGAAAGATGTAGATCTGCTTACATCTTAACACCAGAATACTTGGGAAGCACTAAAAACATCCTTGTAAGTATTGTCACATGTGCAAACACTTGTATGTACAAACAGACCCTACTTGGGCATTATTGTCATAGCTTTTCAGAGTCTTAGCAACAATTTTAGTTACTAATTATGGAAAATATGAAATAACTACTTTCAGTAAAACAAAGCAATCTTTGAAAAATAATGTAGATGCCACCCTGGAAATAAAAACCACATATTTTGTATATTTAGATTTTGTTTTGTAAGTGGATTACTATACAACGGTTGAATCATTTTTTAAATAATAAGATCATTTTCCTAAATAATATATCATAGTTTAGGGCACATGTTTCACACTGTGTTGTGGCGCATTTATAGTGAAGCATTATTAACTAAATTTTTTGCAGAATCCCATTACTTCATGTTATGTGACTGACAAGACTTAGACTTTTCTTACATCTTCCTGATTTCAAATGAATGGATGTTCTGAAGTCACTATGCTCTTTCAGATTCTTTTTCGTATGCTTCCCACTGTGCCACATGAGTTTCACACACCATTACTCAATTAAAAACTGGCATAAAAAAATTATTATATTTAGCCCTGAATCATTTAGATGGAGCTTTGGAACCCGTGCACAAATGTCTATGAATTTCATGAACACAATGGATGTTTTCTTCTTTAGCAAAAGATTATTTCTAAAAAACACAGAAAACCAGTAAACCCAGTTAATTGTATGAACCAACAGTATACAGTATAACCAAAGAATGTAGGGAAGTTTGTTGTCTCTAATAAAGTGAGTCTGACAAAGAGTTTCCTGAAACAAACAAAAAAGTCGGTACAGGAAACTGTTTTCCAGAAAAAAAGGCAGCCACAAAGAAATCCGAGAGCTGTAGCAGCAAAATCACTTTATTATAGCAGATTGGTGGTCTAAATACCGTACAGCAGTTATCTCCCATTCTCTGCAGTGCTGTCACAGATGTCAAGGACATGGCAAAAATAAGGATAAGAATACTTTATCCTGCAGTTCAAAGCAAAGAATTCAGATTAAGAAATTCTCCTCATGTTAGCCACTGTGCATTATCATATTCATGGATGAGATTTAAATCAACAAAAATTAGGGAAACTATAACTGAAAAAAACCCCTATGAAAGTAAACTTTTAAATTATTTTTTTGTCATGAGAATAAGTTAATTCTCTATTACTCTCATTCAAGCATAATTAATATATGTCTGAAAGAAACATAGCTGAGTTTTTAGTGGCATATACATGAAAAAACCCAACAGTGTGAGATAAGTGGGTTGCCCTGTAAAAACCTCTTCTAAGAAGAAAAATATTAAATTGTTCTTTCTAGCTTCTTCAGTTTAAAATAAGCAATTATGCTTTGCATGTTGTAAAACTACAAATCAAACGACACCAGCAGGGGAGTGAAACTCGGAGGCGTAAACATGGGATGAAAGATAAGATTTCAGCTGAGATTTCAAATTAAATTAAAAGGAGAAGTAGAGGTATGTTGTTTCAGATGCCAAAAACAGCAGAAGAGAAGGTTTCTGCACAAGATTGTGCAGAAAGTGAGAGAGGCCGAAACTGGATGAGTAGGGGATAAAAGGATGAGGAGAAGTCAAGCTGCAATAAGAAGTTAAGAATTATAGAATATTCGTCAGTAAGATAGCAAGTATCTGTAATAGCAAGATTTTGTATGAATGTTTTTTCTTTAAAAATCCCACTTTAAAAACTTAAAAAATAAAATAATAAAAATAAAATGCCCAAAACACACACATCAGTTTAAAAAAAAAAAAAGGCAACAAACCAAACAGTAGCATGATCTCTACGTTATTTTTCCATTTTAAATGTGTAATGATTGCTTTAGCGCCATAAAATTGTTAGCTGGCAAAATATGCCAAAGTACATAGAAAAATCAACATCTCATGTGAACAGAAATTTCTATTGGATAGATACTAATGTCATATCTCTGAACAAAAATGCATGTGCAAAATATATATTCTGCATATGTAGTCCTCTCCTTGTACCAGCCTTCGTATATTATCTTTCCCTTTAGATAATTTCCCATTGGCCTTTTCCTGCCAGAACTCTGCTCTGGAACCCAGCTTTTATTTCCAAAATATTTTTGATTTATGTGGTTATTCTCTTAAACATAGCTAACAAAGCAGAAAGTTGACTTTTACACTACCTCAGCAGTGCTGTCTCTTCTCGCTCTAGGATCAGTGCTGATTTAGCTGTCTGTTGCTGGATCAGATACTGCCAGTAAAATTAAGTTCCTGAGTGTCATGCTAACTATTGTAAAATATGGTAATTTTTTCCCCCAGTGCTTTTTTTCTTCTAAAGCTATGCCATTAGCAGTGTCACTTGTGAGTGTAAAATGGCATGTTGATGGTTTATATATGAATATTCAAGGAGCCCTGGAGTAACAGTGAATCATGAGACTAACAGAAGTGTTTAGGATGTCTGTTACGGAAGCAGATACCTACTTGGCTCCCAGCTCTTACCTGGGTTCAGAAAGAAAACATGTACACCAAAAAACTTTAAATCCTTTTCCCTGGATTTCTTCCCCTTCTCCTCCCCTCACCCAGTTTTAACATTTCCTAGGCTCTTTATCACAATCAATATACCATTTTTTTAAAATTGTGCACCATTTTATCAGGAAAGACAGTACTAATATTTAATGCTTAATTTGCCTTTGCAGTCTGGAACAATACTGTTCCTCAAAAAAAGTAAATTTTTAAGGACATTTTAGTATAAATACAGAATGGTAGTTGACTTCATTACATTAAAAAGGAGCAATTCACTCTAAAAGAGAAGAAACCAAGTAGATAAATAGAAGAAGGTAGCATATGTATAGAAATACGAGTCTGTCTTTCCTGTTAATTAATGTCTAATTATGAGAACTTAGTAAGAGAAAGCAAAACACTATTTTAATTTGGATGAGGAAGAGCTTTCACATTTGTTGGTGGGGTTTTTGTCCTCACGAGAAAAACTGAAAGAAGTGATAACAGATTTTAGACTGAAGAACAGAAAATGTGGCTTGCATTTGAGGGCTGATATTAGTCATATTTTGTTAAGAAGTGAGGAGAGAAATAAAACAAGCTCATCACACTGTTACAAGAATCTTCTTTGATGTAGCCAGTTGAATTTATTTTCTAGTTCTGATAAGACTGATCACAAGACTTCTTTAACATTGCATCTTGTAGTTTTTGCCCAAATTTTGCTCTTAGCTTTATTGATAAGCATGGATTTTTAGGAACAATGCTTTTAGCCAACTCATGATACTCAACAACTATTTTTGAGGAAACTGTGAGGGGATGTAAACTAGATGAGAAAATGACAGCACTGTGAGTCTTAGAGGGGGTCAAGAGAGGCTTGAAGTCCCTGGCAGCAATCTGTGAATTCGTCAAATGAAAAATACATAATAATTAAAGGTTTCATAACAAAAAGAAAGCATTATAGTTAAATCTAAAGAATTTGTGAAACACTTGAAGAGAGCAGGTACAAAATCACTGTCAATGAAATAGCCCTGTAAAAGTCCAAGTCATATTAGAGGAGTAAAAATAATGTTGAATTTAAAAAGTATTTCAGAAGTTTACAGACTGTCTTGGGGTGATTTTATGATAATACTGTGTTTCCCTATCGTCTGCTTATTGCCCAGAAATGGGTCCCGCAGCTTTCAGCTGGGTCCGAGGGAAAGAGGGGAAGAAGCCGAGTGAATTCTTCAGCGCAGTTTGTGTACAAGGACTCACACACACTGCCCCGCGTTCTCACCGCTGCAGAGCCGAGGGAGCACCTTCCTGCTTTTAGCCGGCCTGTTAGCTGAGGCAAGAAATTTTCCCAGGACTGCATTCCGAAATCCTCTGGTAACAACTTCTTCGGGAACTGTTCGGCCTGGCTGTGATCCGAGAACCAGATCATCGGACCCCGTGGGCCGGCAGGGAGGTTGTGGGGAAGCTGCATCCCGGCCTTGGGCCTCGGGAGGCGCCGAGCCAGCTACAGAGGGAACTTTAAATCCACCAGCTCGCTCAGCATGGAGGAGGTTTAATATTTTAACAGTTATACATTTTTCCTGAGCCCTGCCGGCACTTTGTTACATAAATAGTTTTTTCACTTTCCTCCAAGAAATTCCTTTCGTATTGGTGGGGGGAGTGCTGAAACCTGTTTTCTGGAGAGGAGCCATTCCTTCCAGAGCGTTTTCCCCTAAACTTGTGTCAAACCGAGACACAGGCAATGCACAGTTCTTCTGTAGATATGTTATTAGTGCTTCCAAAATGGCTTAGCACCTCAAATCAGTGAGTGGCACTGTCTATAGTAAATCATGTTTATCTGTGCCCTAGATTACTAAATTTTCTTTCAAATTACTTTTCATTTTACACGATACCATTGCTGAGCTGCTTGGTTAAGTAATACTTGCCTGTAAAATGAAAATGTTCAGAATTTTGACAATGAAACAATGATAAAAATACTGAACCAACTATTGTACTAACTTCTGGTGGAGTGATGTGTCTCTGTCTTATAGATGTTAATGGAATTAACATTGAAACCTCCCATGGTCGCATGCAGATTTTCTCACCTTAGCCCATTTCTTCTCTCTGTAAAATAATCTCATAATAATATTAGATTTACTTCTATTGGCCTCTGATCTCAATTGTTCAATGCACGAGCTTTGATTTTTACCATGGGAAACCCAAGTTATTCTGTGACTGCTGAAGCAACAAAAAACCCGAATATTTCTTACACATTTTGCAGGTGGATTAAAAGGAAATCTTATATCTAAATTTTTATTTAATTATTTTAATTAATTATTTTAATTTAAAAACTATTGCTTTAGTATTTGCCACACAATCCAACAATATATGCATGAGTGCCTCAGAGAGGAAATGTGAAACTGTTTAAGAGAAATAAGGAATTGAATCAATGTCCAGAAGGTAAAGAAGAGATTATATTCATAGTTAACATATTAAAATATAAATTCTTATAAATTCTGTGAAAAATGTAACACTTTGTACAGGGAAAGATTCATGAAATGAAGGAAGTCTCACTTAGGCTCAGAAAATGCCAGATTTATAAAGAAAAGAACTTGAAAATCCATTTATACAAATACCTGATTTCTAAATAGAACTCTTTTTTGTAGAGAGGGCATTGCAATGTTTTCCTCTTGCTTTCAGCAGGTGTCTTGAATACAAGAGGTGGGTTGAGATGCCTAGATTTAAAATCATTAAAAGTCTATTTTCAATATGGAGTAATGTCCTTGTGGTTGAAACTGTATTTGAATAAACACCAGTTTGGATGGAAGATTATATAAACAAGGTAGCTCACCCTTTTCCAAACTGGAAAAGAGAAATAGGTGTTATATCGGTCTAGAGAGGGCACCAATATACCCAGACTCATTTTCTGAGTAAGGTGATATCACCTTAAAATTTAAAATATTTTAAGTATCTCTGCTCATTAAAATACGCAAGGTTGTTAAGACCTAGTTGATGTGGTTGGAGCAGTTCGCTCCAGCATCAGTGTATCATATGATGTTTTTAAAAATAAATAAACCTCTCTCACTTTAATACCTTAGACATAAAACTTAAGTTTGGAAAGATCCCCAAGTGATCATCTAGTTCAGCTCCCTGAACTAATCAGGATCAAATTTTTACATGAATTCCTTGACAAAAAATCGATATTCTTTCATATCTCATTTCCTTACTACGACTACTACTACTACAAAAAAAAAAAGTAATGAGAAGAGTAATACCCACTTAACTGATTGTTAATTTATAAGAACATTAGATGGCCAGAATGGGTTACACTGAAAGCACACCTAGCCCCAAATAGTAACTCAATCAGAATCAATAAGCATGTGTTTATTAAAAGAAGATGTTCAAGGCTGGGCTGGATGGAGCTCTGAGACACCTGGTCTAGTGAAAGGTGTCTCTGCCCATGGGAATGTGTTTGGAACTAGATGATCTGTAAGGTCCTTTCCAACCCAAACCATTCTATGATTCTATGAAAAAGTAAGAATGTTGAAAATATACATGATCCACTTTAACTTTTTCCCAGAGTTCTACTAGATTAAGTCCAGGAATTTCCATATATTTATATAATATATGAATATGTCTGCAACATCTTCCAAGTACAAATCCTTTTCTTTTATTCACAAAACTATGGGTGGTTTTTTGAACCAGACTTATGTCAGTTTCATTTGTTATCCTTTAGTTCTTGTACATGAAGAGACAGTATCTTTCCCTATAGATTTTTGGCAAGCCACTCATGATTTGCAAATTTTTAGCTTATTGTCCTTGTTTTTCCCCTTAACAGTTCATGGATTCCAGCTTGTCTGTCATTCCCAGTATTGAAGACATTCCATAACTTTGATCATCATATTTTGTAAATGTTTGTGAAGCACTCAGTACTGCAGGGTTGATCACTACTGAAAAAAAAAAAAGATATGAAGAAATAAATAACTCTGACTTCAGGGCAGGATTTGAATAATCTTCAGTGAATAAGTCTGGGTACAGACTATTAAACAAGATGAAGGCTAGAAGAGGGAAAACTGCTCATTAATGAGAACTATCTGCTTCTAGACTGAATGAGGCAAGGGTTTGGAGTACAGAAAAAGTATATCCTCATGTCATAGACATAAAAAATGCAATACAGCATTGAGAAAAAGGGACACAGACAATCTTGGTTCTAGTATTTGTATGCTTCTGTGTGCTTGCCGTTATGAGCTAAATTATAGTCTGTAAACCCTTTTTTTCACTATATGTAAAAGATTAAGAGGGAATTGAATGTTGCAACTTTGACATAAACAGAAATAAACACAGATGAGCAGTGAATTTCACCTGGTGGTATTGCAGAATAATTGCCCTTTACAGCAGACATCCAGAGACTGATATATATTTATTGCAGATTATGTTATTATTTAGAGAATGACAAGAAGATATTTTTTTCACACTGACAATTCTCCTTTTGTTCCTGTTTCTCACCCCATTGCTTATACATTCCAGTATAAGAGGTGCAAATAGGAGAGACAGGAGAAAAGGATGAGGATGATATGTCTGCTTTTCGGATGGAGAAGTGTCACAGAGGTAAAGAACTGTCACAGGTATGTGTTAAAAGCTGTTTTTACTCCTCAAATGTAGGCACAGGGGGTATGAGAATGTCTTCCGAGAGAAAAGCATGTTCTTAGGACCAATTTAGAGATGCATGGGAAAATAAAGCAATAACGGAAGGACAGGTATGTCTGCAGTTCCTAAGTTTCGTAATACGAGGATTATCAGGTAGATTTTGAAAATTGGGTGTCATGATTTAATTTTTACTTTCACGTGAAATTTTTCCAGATTTTACAGACATGTATGGACATTTTGATAATGAAATAGTATACAAGTTATAAACACAGATTATATTCTAAAGGCTTCTAGAAGAGATTAATCATAGTGATTCACTGTATCAGCAAATCACTTCAAAAAAGGCGAAATCCTATACTTCTTCCTTATTGAGAACTTTAGGTTTTTTCAAAGGCTTTTTGTTTCTTTGTTTGTTTGGTGTGGGGTTTTTTGTTGTTGTTTTTTTGTTGGTTTTGTTTGTTTTTAATAAACAAAAATTATCTTGTCTGCAAATGTAGTTTTGTCTCATTTGTTCTTGTCAGGACTAAAGTGGAATTTTTCTAATATTTCATTTCTCTGCATTTTTTACTGTGGGATTTTAATATCTTTGTGCCTCTCCTTGAAGGAATGATGTTTCTCTCCAGAAGCTGCAGATCTGTATCCTCAACCATGTGGAGTTATTTTGCAATTAAAATAAACAAGTATATTTTTTGCTCTGTTGATTGGTTGGAGGTTTTTTTGCTTCAGAAAAGAGATTGGAGGCTTTTAGGATATTATGGATTTTTTGGAGCAATTTTATATCATATGAATGATGAGGAATTCCAGAAGGATTTCAAAAAAAATTGAGTAAACAAAAAGTGGCAAGGAAGCTTTAGCATAGATAAATATAAAGTAACATATTAAGGAAAATATATTTCTATCTCAGGAAAGATATCGTGAGGCTACTTTTTAGATTCCACTGAAATAATCTATAAAATGTGCACTAACAGCTCCAGAGTTAAAAAATGTTACGCATGAGTAGGAGGGTATTGCATGCAATTGTCCACTTCTCCATTTCTGTGAACATCATAATTTCTTTGATATGGAAAAAATAAGGTTGTTATTCATCAAATCTTACTGTATTAGAACTTTTAGATCTTACTGCTGTTTATGGGTGTGAAGGCAGACAATACCAGTGAGTTTAAAAATGGATGATATTCATGGACAGTAAGGCCACAAAAGGGAGGTGGATACTTGCCACCTGCTCTGTCCAGTGATGGCAGATGCCCAGAAATGAATCCTAGAATGACCTGTGTTTAGAGATCATCAAGTTCCAAACCGCCTGCCATAGACAGGTGCAACTTTTGCTAGACCAGGTTCTCAGAGCCCCATGCAACCTGGCCTTGAAGACTTCCAGGGAGGGGGCATCCACAACATATCTGGGCAACCAGTTCTTGTGCCTCATCACTCTCAAAATGAAGAACTGTCTCCTTATATCTAATCTAAACTTACTCTCTTTCAGTTTGAAGCCATTCCCCCTTGTCCTGTCACTAAATGCTTTTGCAATTCGTCTCTCTCCATCATTCTTCTAGACACACTTTAGGTACTGGAAGGCTGCAGTTAGGGCACCCAGAGGCCTTGTATTTTCCATGCTGAACAATCCCACCTCTCAGCCTTTCCTCCTAGGAGAGGTGCTCCATCTCTCTGATCAGCTTGGTGACCCCCTTTGGATTCTCTCCAACAGGTTCATGTCCTTCCTGTGTTGGGCACTGGAGTAACTGAATGCAGTTACTCCGGGTTGAGTCTCACAAGAGCAGAGCAGAGGGGCAGAATCCCCTCCCGGTGGGCCCTGCTGCCCACATTGCCTTTAATGTAGCACAGGAGACAACTGTCTTTCTGGCCTGCAACAACACATTGCCAGCTCATGTTCAGCCTCTCATCCACCAGCACCTTCAAGTTCTCCTTGGCAGGGCTGCTCTTGAACTGTTCATTCTCCAGCCTGGACTGATACGGTGAACTGCCCTGACCCACGTGCAGCACCTTGCGTTTGGTCCTGTTAAACCTCATGAGATTCCCACGGGCCCACTTCTCAAGCTTGTGCCTGTCCCTCTGGAAGTCAACCTGTCCTTCAGGTGCGGCAGCTGCACCAGTCAGCTTGGTCCTAACTTTTCTAATCCTTTGGGATCAAGGGGAAGGCTTGATTAAATGTTTTTTAAAGCTGATTAAACCATCTCCAGGGTTCTATGAACACAGTTTAATCCAAAGTATTAGTATGGGTGGGATAATGTAAAATTTTAAGTAGTGAAGTACAACGAGGCAAAATACAGTCTCAAAACTGTTTTCAGACACAGTTCTGAAAATTACTCTTTAGGCAAACACTATTTTTTTTTCTGGAAGTCTCATTACTTAAATTATTTTGAAGTAGTTATCTGGTAAAGACAGAGCACGCTGTACTCTGCTACTAACCAAATATTTACCATGTAACATGTAAATATATCATACCAATGTGTCAGTAAGTAGTAGCAGATACTACTAAAAGACAAACACATATATGGATATAATGTCTGCATCATCAGCAATATGGTGAATAACAACAGAAAATGACAATTTTTTCTTTCATAAAAATATTAAAAACCTTCATCTTTCTGTGTTTCATAAAGACAGCAAAAGCTATATTCACAGCCATCCATGAAAACACAAGTGTCATCTGTAGACTGAGTATCTGAAAGTAGACTGTGACTGAGAAGGATAGTGGAAGGTAAGCGGAAGCTGTAGCATAATTTAAATTCAGCTGTTTTATCTGAAATATTATGTAGTCTTGCTTCTAGGTCTC
Organism: Oreocharis arfaki; assembly: GCA_013398015.1. NCBI lineage: Eukaryota > Metazoa > Chordata > Aves > Passeriformes > Paramythiidae > Oreocharis > Oreocharis arfaki. The sequence continues at coordinate 285,560 of VZRR01013602.1, read as the reverse complement.
TTAGAAACCTAGATTTTCCTAGCTACACTTCTGACACCACAATTCACTGAGTGTTTTAAAACAAAAATAATATTTTTTTGTTTCTTTTTTTTTCATTTTCTTCCAATCTGAAAGTTAGTCTGTAATAGCTATCAGATGTGAGATCAAAAAGGCAAAGTAGAAACAGCAGAAACAGTGCCAATCGAGCATAGATTATTTTAAAGTTATTTCTTTAACTTTTTCCAAAAACTAGAGATACATGAAATGATATGTTTTGCGCAAGTTTCATTAAATGCAATTTTGTTCAGCCTTTCTATCATCATTTGTAAGCTCTTTTTTTGGCTACTATTCAACAATGTTTTCTATCAAATCAGTATTTTTCATAGTTTTGGCTTGTCCCTACTGAATGCATGAAAGAAATGCCTGAATGCTATTCTTCTACAATAGCTGCTGATTTATAAGGTATTCATGATCAGTGATGATAAGAGATGACATGCTTAAAAGTGAACAGGAACCTGTCCATTCACCTGGGATAGAGACAAAAAAACCCTAGGACACAGTATCAAAGTTATTGAGAATATTGCCAACATTCATTTCAGTTGAATGAATGTAAAAGGCTGAAATTTCTGTGCCAGGGAGATTTTAATCAGAAGACCCTCAGACAAAATGCATTGCCTTACACTGAGATAAGTCAGGTTCTCTTGGAGTCATTTTAACACCACAAATTTATAACCAATTTGTAACACAATGTGTAGACAGTGAGATTGGAAAATACTGTCCTCAGAAGAACTATGAAAATACTTTATCACTCCTTATGCTATCCTGCATTCAATATGTAGCTCTTGTATGTAGTTACAGAAAGCAAGGTGTGGTCTCCACAAAATTGCTAATAAGGAAAAAATTCATTCTTGCATGAAAAGATCACACTTTTTTTAATTACGAAAGGGAACAAAAATGTAATAGAATATCCATTGTAAAAATACTTTTATTGCTGTTCTGATTTAAAATTCTTAAGCATTAATCAGAATGTTTAAAGTGCCTGCTGTTTCTCTTTACTCAGTTTGACAACCACTCTTATGCATCTGCTCCAAATGGTAAATGCACAAAGAACAGATAAACTTTTTTTCCATTTATCAAGGTCATTGTTTGTCAATGTGAAATCATTATTTTTATTTTAAAAGTCAAAGACTGATGTAGTGTTTCAAGGATATATGTAATTCCTATCTCAGCCTTAAGGAAAGCATCTAGGAATTTCTGGGAGGGTGATTATTTGCTTTATCAATTCCAGCCACTTCCCCATTCTTTACATCTATGTTTTTAGTGGAGGGAGTGGATACCAAGAATCCTATAGAAAACAGCTCTGTACTGTTTGCAGTATTCCCTGTGCTTATCAGAAGATCACAAGGCAATCCCACCAGCCATAGCAGTTATAATGATCTTTGATATGTCCCCTGTTTCCTAGTTAGTTCATGGTCCAGAGACTGTACACATTTGCAGGAAAATTACGGTATTTTGAAATATGTTAATACAAATATTTTGATCATATCTATGGTTTACTAACTTTAATCCTATTAAAATAAAAATGAACTGGTTTCTAAAAGTGGAAGTGGATATTCAAGTATGTACAAATTATTTCAAATATATATTTATTATACATGTGTCAACAAAGAGAGAGTGGAACAATCCTAAATGTTATTGGGAAATAAAATAGACACTTTCCTTTCTATCACTGGTTTAAAATCTGCATATCTAAAAAGCCTCCAAGACCATAATCTCTGTTTAGTAGCCCACCTACTGTTACAGGTTGAATTCATATCACTCTCATTATTCATTCTAGTGGCCTTTGTAATGTTCTCTGATTCTAATACCAAAGCAAATACTATAAAAAATGAAATTGTATTATAATCTTATTTAGGTGTAATCTGAATATTTTAATCCTTTCAAGTGACAGAATGGGAACATACAATATACAAGGTGTTCTTTCCTTGAGAGAGCAGAAATATTTGCAGCTGCATAAGAGCTTGGATTTTGATAGCAGCACAATAAAGTGAAAATTTAATTACTTTAAGAGAAAGGGGAAAGAGTTTTTCTGTGATCACAAAGAAAAGGATCAAGCTATAATGCATGGAGCTTGTGACTTAGTGTGCAATAAAAATATAAAGAAGAAGAGGGCAAAGATCTCTTACCAATTTGTATCTTCTACTTTTCATGTTTTTACCACTGGGTACCTGCCTGATAGGAAAGTTGAATCAAATGGCAGATGAGCTACTTAAAGATTTTACTCTTGAGTCTATACAGTGACACTGAGATCGCATACATAAATCACATCCCTAAAGTTCAAATAATGATAACAAGTCTGAGTAACTGAGAAAATAAAGTTCTTTTACACTGGTATTGCACTGACAATTGTATTTGTATATATTATGTTTAAAAGTGAATTTTTAAGAGGAAGCCTTATTGAATATATTTGAGATTTCTTTGTCACCTATCCTTTGTTTATGCAAACAACCTACACGACTGAAAGAAATTATGATGTTATGCATACAAAAGACACCTTAAACAATTTTTTTTTTTTTCTATTGTGGCAAACACAGTGATCAGAAAGGTTTAAATATCTAGGCTCTGTTTATTGAAACAATTCATGTGGGTCATTTTGGAAATGTCTCAGTGAAAGTTTGAAATGTCATAGACAAATGATGAAGCAGGTCTTGACAGCCGATGTTCCTGCCAGAAGTGCAGACTCTTCTCTTCCATACATGGGAGGGAGGTCTGTAGGAGCTCTCTACTGTGGCAAAGTACTTTGATGTAAACCACTGCTTCCAGTTAAATATTCCAGTTAAATACCATTACTGGCACTTTAGTTAAAGACGTGTTTAAAACATGAATGTTTTCCTTAATCTTCTTTGTTTTTAAGCAAAGCATTATGACGTTTAAAAATATTTGAAAATATATAACTCATCGTCAAAACAGGCTTTGAATTTCCATTTTTTGTTTTTGAAAAGTTCGGGATTACTTATTTAGAAAGTAAATTGGTCATGGCTTCCTATATGTCTCACACTTTCCTGAAAACAGGAAATATGCGGCACTATGAACAACTGTTCATTGAATTCTGATTTTAAAATTTGAATTGTAATTCTCAGCATTAATGTCTACAGCCAAAAATCTAGTTAGCAAGATTATGTGTATCACCGTAGTAGTCACTTTCTATAGTAATTGAATGTGGTGTATAAATGTTGTTGTCATGAGTTTTCAGATTAATAATTTGTTACTATCATTCTACATGTCTTTTCCAGATCAACTTAAAGTGAAATTTCACCAAAAAATGCATGTATATTCTTGTATACAATTCACTGAACAATCTCTGACCATAAAATATTATGTTCATTGTTCTCACATCAGTTTTATTATTTAGGCAAAGGATTTTTGAGAGTCTTTATGACTGAGCTTTTATTATTACAAGTATGTTCATATTTCAAAGTAAGTAATGAATTTTCATTATGAGAAAAACAATTTTTTTTAATCAAAAAAACCCCCTTAAAAGTGGTTAATCTAAAATTTTTAAAATATAGTAAAGTATTGCTGTAGGAGATGAACTATTCTTGAGAAACCTTTATATCTGACTTTCCAACAGAAGAATTCAAACTTCAATTCTAATTAACACCTCCACTTTTGTCAAGGCTATTTATCAGGAATAATGTGGAACTAATATCTCTAAACGGGGTAATGTTTGATGCACAAGTTTACTGGCATCTCTTTGGCATAACACATGTGTTTTATTACTCAGGAACAGTATCTTCATTTTTAATTGATGCCTGCAAAAAAATGTTCCAGAATTCTCCATGACCATATCAATTTCTAGGTATTTAGGTTTTATATTGAAAAAGCATTTATCAAACTACATGAAAAATACTTCTTTTTTGGTCAATAAATCTCTCAGATTTCATTTCTGCTGATAGAATGACATGAGTGCAAGTAATAGTAGTTGTTGTGGCCATTGCCTAAAGCCAGCCCTCAGAAAGCATATGACATGTATTTTCAGGCTTGTTTTGGTTATATGACAGTCTGGATTCTAAATGAGGCCCCCTGCTTTAATAGAGCGGACTTATATGTGCTCTACAGCACGCTTCCCCATGCTTCCCACTCTGTCTTTGCAGGCTTGGCTTTCAATGCCTCTGTTCTGGTCCCGAGTTTTTCAAGAACAAAGCCTGCTAATCATGCCAGGTTGTCATTAATTATGTAATAAGAACAAATGAGTACCAAAAATTCGGATGAAGCCATAAAATTTGCTTGAATTCATATACCATTTGAAGACTTGTTTTCAAGGGAAGAAAGCAGTTGCATTTACTATGTTGCTGCACAAGTCCTTACTCTGTAACATTACAGTATAAAATGCAGCAATTAAATATGAGCAATTTTCAGATGTTTTTTTAAGAGGTAAAATGTAAGATTTTTTTATCAGTCCTTCATCCAGTAAATTGGCTTGATGGGCATGAAAGAAGCCAGTTTGTTGCTAATATAGGGCTTTCCGCATCAAGTCTTTGACCTACTTTAGACTTTTTAAAGCTATTTCAACAGACATTTCAAATATTATTCACTAGACAGAAGTTTAATTCCCCTAGTCTCTACCGCTTGTTTGATCAATAAACTGATGCAAATTACTCTGAGCAAATTGCAAATAACTCCCAATAAATGATTCTTCTAAGCTTTGCTCTGCATTATATCAAAGAGCTTCTTACTTTCTTTTTCATTTATGGTTCTTTCACAATCCAATTTCTTAATAATCAAAAGTCAAATTGATTTTTACTAATTTACTTTATTTTGTCAATTGCATTTGGTACACTACATTAAATAGTCTGCTTTCAATGATCTACAGCCTCCTAACCCTACTACAACATTGATCTTATGCAGTACTTCATTCCAGAAAATCTCACTTAGCTAAGATTTGTACTTTCTCACACTAGCAGGTCTGTGGGCCTTGAAAATTATATCGTTAACTGATTCACACAGAAATTAGAACGGAAATTTAAAATAATCAATATAAGAGTTGGTAGTTTGTTTTTTTTTTTTAAATTCAACATCTTTGTATTTTAACTGGTTCTCTAAGTTGCAAATCTATACAGTTTCCTTGATGGTATTAAGGTTATACAATTAAAGTGACAGTACACTGATACTGTAATAGTAAATAATACAATTATTATGTATTTCAGCTGTCTAGGCAGAAAAACTTATTGAAATCCTCCTTCAAGATCAGAAAAATCTCTGTGTAGTCTTGCTATGTTCCTGGTAGAGTATGAATTTATATGGCTCCACTGAAAGAAAAATGTCTTTAGAGTGATTAAGGAATAAGAAATCTGCTTCTATGTTTGAGGGCATATAGTAATTTTTTTTTGGCTCTACAGATAAGCTTCTTCTATTTGCTCATTCCTTTTTGCCTTGTGAATAGAAATGCAACTTTTTTCAGAATACCAGTACCACTCTGTTAGAACTCTTTTGGAATATCTCTGGCAATCACTCATATTCTCCTGAGTGGACTGGATTGAGAATTGTAGCCTCATGTGTAAATTGTTTGCATGTATAAATAATCTATTGATTTATTGGAGATACATTTCTTTTATTGAGGAGAAAGATTTAATTTTTCAGGTATTCTTTTGTCTGATTGTATTAGTAGAATCTGTTTTTCCCAAATCACTATACTGGATTACTAAGATTACCTCCGGTTTGTTGAGGAACACTCCAGTATCCGTTATTCTTTAATCCTGAATTGTTCTGTTCCATGGTATGAGGGGAGTCTAATGTTACCGCAATTGACTTTTCTATCCTGTAATAACTCTGAGAATCAGGTAACTATTAAAGATTAATTTATACACTACAATCCAAATATTATTATGAAGTTTAGAAACTCAACAGAATGAAATTAAACCCTGCTTATTACTACTGAAGGTTAAATAAACTCCCAAGAGGTTTTCTCTCTCATTCAACTCCAATGCTTCCAGAAAGCTTATACAGATTCTGTAGCTGGAATGTAATTCTTTGGCAAAACTGTTTTCTTGACTTTTAATTCCATGGACAAGAATGAAAATTCCCCTTCCTGCTAAGCATTCAATTTAGTTTCAAAACCTTTTGTCAAGGGTTTTCCTCCTATAGAGACATAGTATTTAAACAAATGGGATTCCAAAACGTAGTGCCTGAAACTACTCAACGCATAGATACATCATTTTAGAGAAAACCTTGCAACAAAACCTTGCAAATAACACATAAATTTTTGTATTGTAGAAGTACATTTAGAAGACAAATGCAGATTAGCCTAAAAAATTACACTAACCAGAATGGCCTCCGGGAGAGTTTCTAAGTCTTAATCCAAAATCTGAAAAATCTTGTAGAATCCTACCTAACTTCATAATAATTAAAAGCCCAGACTTCTGCGGAAATTGTGAAATCAAGACTTATGCCTCAAGTTCTGGAATTCGTGTGTGCTGCAGTAAGCAGAACTATAAAAGAACTTCCTGACTTTACAACTGCAATGACAGAATGTAGATAGCTAGAAAGCTATATTTATTTATAATCCATTACTAGAGATATTTAGGATCTTTCTAGAAACCAGAAATAAAAGGAATTCTGTGAGTTTTGTTTCTTTTTATGCTAGTGAATTGATGTTTAGAGAAACAAGAAGCACAGGAATGGTTGCATGTTAAAGTTTGTTGGGGAGAATATCAACTCTAGACACACATACAAAGCAACTATCTAGATATTGATGCTGTACCAGCAGTGCTCCGTGTATTTGAAAAGTCACAACAAATCTAAAAAATAGAGGCATTGTTTAAAACTGCATGCTATTCCAAGGCAAGCATGATCTACAGTAAATTATGGCATATTTTTGTCAAGATGTAGGAGAAACGTTTAAGTATCTCTGCTCTACATAGCTTTCCTGTCATAGCTGACAAACCATAAAACAGGGTTGGAAGTCAAATGTTTTGTGAAAACAGTGCCCAGGAGATAGCTTTTGCATGAAGAGGCCAGCAGAAATGGCCTCAAAAGCGCACTGGCTCTAGGATCCTTTTTTGCTTTCATAGTGTGTCTCATTCAAGTTTCGAGTCACTGAATTACAGATACTGGCATTCTGGAAAGCTTTTGCTGAAAAAAAAGCCTAATCAGAGTTGAAGGATATAGCTTAAGCTCAATGAGTCATCTCAATTCTGCAAAGCATTACTATTAAGTGTCTCATAAAATAATTATTCTGTGTTACACTCTTCAACGTTCTGTCACTCTTAGTATTGATAGCTAAAAGCATACTTTGGGACAATGAATTATCCTCCAGGAACAATATCAAACAATGAGCCACACTTCTGTGTATTTAGGCAACAAAGAGTCATCTACACGAGATGATAATCGCATTCTTAAAACAGATTTGTGAATTAGAACATATTGAGACAAAAGAATGAGTTCCTGGTTTCTTCTCTGTTATTTTAATAATTCTACTATTTGAGTCTGATATTTTAAGAATTTAATTTTCATAATATAATGTTATACTTTGCATTATAAAATGTTTATTCAATGTTCAAAGATTGCAATTATAAAAGCTTAAATGTAATCTGAAACTAGTGTCGCCATGACTGTAAAAGTATGTGACACTTAGATATTATGAAGCTGCAAAGCATCATCAGATATATCTCTTTCAAAAATGTCACTGAAATTGTAGGACCAGAACAATTTTTTGCAAAAGAATCACATTCTTGTTTGTTCTGGGAGAAAAAAAAAAGAATAATCAGGTCATTCAGTGGCAATTTAGGGCTTCAGCAGTCTCTGAAATCATCCTTTGGAGTCCTAATGGAAAGTATTTGCCAGTTGAAAAGTAGTTATGAATCTGATTGCACCTCTGTGCGTCATTACATAGATCTATTGCAAAACCAAAATACCTTGTTCCCAGCTTTTCCTGCAACCTACTTTGCATAAAGAAGCAAAGATAAGGATGAACTGTTGTTAATAGGGCACTGTAGGCTGTAGGCATGTATATTCCATAAACTGCATTAAAAAAATAATGGGTAAAAGAACTTTTACTCTGCTGAAGTCAGTGTCAAAATTCAATAGGATAAGAACTTCACAAGAGCAGGGATTTCAACTGTTATGGTTTCAAAAAAAAAAAAATCTTTTAATGACTTTTAGTTTTTTCACACTTATGTTAATGTCATGCAAGCTGAAGATGGACACAGTAAATTTATTTATTAATCTGTCAAGGGTAAAAAAAAATATCTCTACATGATTATTAGAGGGGATGGGGACTGTTTATACGGGAAAAAATGAGGGAATTTTGTGGGAGAATGTGTTCATAAGTATTCACAGGATAGTAGACAATGTCATTCCTAAAGCAAGTCTGAATCACTGTGAAAAACTCAAGTTATCTTTAATATATATAATAAACCCTGGGTGTACAAATATATATCCTGCTTGACTATGTGCATGCATAGTATTACATGGGTACAAATGAAGAATTAATCAGAACCTTAGGACAAATAAAAGAAGTTTTAAGCAGTGTATAAAGTGAGACAGAAGCAGGATTTAGTGCGTGATCACTTTTTTTTCCTGTTATATTTTTAAATGTAATTGAAAATATTTTTGTACAATAGAGTACCTATCAAACCTGATACTAGATACTTTTGAAAACAAGTTATTGACTACTTCTATCAGTACCAAAGTGCCTAAAAAGCATCATTATTTTTAAATTTAGTAACTAGGGCCTCTAAGAATGAACAGATGCTCTGTTCACAGATGTTATAGAGCTGCTGCAGTGACCTCATCACAATCTACAACTTCCTCGAGTAATCAGCATTTTAGGAGGTGGCAGGTGCTGATCTCCTCTCTCTGGTGACCAGTGACAGGACATGAGGAAATTGAATTAACTTGTGTCAGAGGAAATTCAAGTTGGACATTAGGAAAAGGCTTTTCGCTGAGAGGTTGGTTCATCACTGGAAGAGGCTATCCAGGCAGGAGGTCACAGCACCAAGCCTGACCGAGTTCAAGGAGTATCTGGACAATGCTCTTAGTCATATGGTGTTAGGCAAAGCAGGGAGTTGGACTTGATTATCCTTATGGGTCCTGTCTAACCTGAGGTGTTCTATGATTCTATGATTCTATGCCGTTTAGCGTATGATGCTTATTCATGATTGCTAAGGAGCTATTTCCTCTGGCATAAAGTTTTTTAGTTTGATTTTCCATATAGTACTTGAAAATGCAATTTGGAAAATGTGAAATTACCATTCTTGGAAGTGTATAAAAGGCACGTGCATGTGTTACTTGGGGATATAGTTTTATGGTGAACATGGTGGTGCTAGGTAAATGGTTGGATTTCTTGGAGACATTTCCAACCTTAATGATTCTATATATGATTCTATATGTTTATACAGAGCAGTGTTATCTAATGAAAAGAGTGAATAATTATTTTTTACTTTGTAGTGATTAAGTGATACCAGTATCTATTTATCAGGGCTTCATCACAGATGCAAAGTTTGTGTATATAAAGTGTATCTATAGTCTCTCCTGTGCATTATTAGTAAGCCTAAGGTTTTTAGCTAGCTGGAAAAAATAATTCCACTAGACATCTGTGGCCATAGAGTGAATGAAACTAAGTCAGACATGGTACCTGTCTGGAAATACATAATTTTTTTCTTTTTTGAGGAAATAGTTTGCAGTTTTGTGGCAGTTATTAAGAGATGGGTTTAATTCTTCTGACCTAGCATAAAAGTTAACACAATTTTATTATGCAATTTGCTTTTAAAAATGATAGAATACTACAGGTATGGCTGGTGATGCAGTTTAGCATGTTGTACTATATGTATCCAAAATAGGTTAAATGAAGCAAAAGTTAAAACCTTGATTAATCATAAAAAGTTCCTTGTTGGTTAGCTGTGATGTTACTTCCAGATGTTTAAAGTCAAGTGAGATTAATCCTGTCCCTTTGGTCTGTTTTGCTTTAAGTCTTAATCTTTAAGTCTTTATTAACTTTTCCTTTGCATGTACTTCTACAGGAAAAACACTGCAAAGATTCTGTCCATTTTTCGAATATCAATAGTACTGAAATGTCTTCCGGCCAGGCACTTTTTACTAACCAAAACAAACAAAAAGAACCCCCCCCAAACCAAATCAAACAAAACAAAACAAAAAAAAAACCAACAAACAAAAAACCAAACCAAACCAAAACCAAAAACCAAACCAAATCAAAAAAACCCAACAAATGCAACAAAAAAAAGTAACATGATTAGGAAAACCCAGATAATGTAAATTCTGCTTTAGCACTTGTCAAAAAATGCCTTTCAGAAGCAGAATGTGCTAAAGAATAAGAAATGTACAGCAGGAGAAAGATTTTATGTAAAGTCCCTTCCTAAGTACATGCATCAGTTTCTCATTTATAACTCCAGGGCCTCTACTGCAAGAGCATTTCTAATTCATTCACATTTGTGGAGCCTTTGTTTTTTCTGCTTCCTCAAAATGCAATGTTATCTAATGTTATTTCATGCTGAGATGAAACACTGACTGTATCAGTAAGGATAACTGCTGAGAAGGAAGAACAAAAGAATTGTATACATCTAATAGTCGAACATCTTCACTGAGGATATGCTGAGCTAGTAAATATGCATCATCTGTCCCTAATGAATTATCTCATGCAGTATTGGTTCCCCCAAAATTGTTGTATATGGAAAGATGCTAAGACTGTGCAAAAACTTTTATTAATAAAGTAGACCTAGAAATATGTTCTTAATAGCAAAAAACCTACAAAAAACAAATAAACTCAAACGTTTTTGTTCAGTTAGTTTTTGCTTGAGTTTGAAATACGTTCTTGATTTCAGCTATTGGGGAGTCAGTCTTCTGATCTTACCAGCAGATGGTTAATATTTTATATGTTTTCCTGGTGTAGGCCAGAATAAAACTAAATTACACTAAAGATGCAGATGAGATTTTTGCACATCACAGATGCACACAACCCATTGGCAAGGACATTCAACCTAGACTTCAACTTTGTGACCATGAGAGTCATGTGGGAATCTTTGCTATTCAAGCATTAGCGCATTCTAGAAGTAATAATATTTGAAATATCTGGATCATAGTTAAAAAATAGCCTATAGAAACAATATCTCATCTGATTTTACATCTAGCTTGTACAGAGAAAGCTGTACTAAAAGAACCTGTTTCTGCTTTGGAGCCTTGCAGAAGATGAGACAAAGTGAGGACGAATTTCCATAAACTTCTGATAATTCACACAAGTGTCACAAATATACTGTGAATAGGACACCAGGAAAAGGTTCGTCATTCTTCCATTTTCTTGAAGAGAGAAGAGTGGCTGGAAAGGACCCCAGCAGAAAAGAACCTGAGGTTGTTGGTTGACAGGTGGCTAAACATGAGCCACCACAGTTGGCCACGAAAGCCAATGGCATCCTGGCCTGTATAGTGTGGCCAGCAGGACCAGGACAGTCATCATCCCCCTGTACTCAGTACTGGTGAAGCTGTATCTCAAGTCCTGTGTCCAGTTCTGGACTCTTCACTTCAGAAGAGACTTTGAGGTGCTGGAGTGAGTCCAGAGAAGGGCCATGAAGCTGGGACTATTTATCCTGGGGAAAAGGAGGCTGAGATTGTTTATTGTTCCCTAAAACTACCTGAAAGGAGGTTGTAGCCAGGTGGGGACCGGACTCTTTTCCTGGGTCACTAGTGAGAGGACAAGACGATATGGCCTCAAGCTGTCCCAGGGGAGGTTCAGACTGGACATCAGAAATTTTTTTTCCACTGAAAGGGTGGTTAAGTATTGGAATGGACTGCCCAGGGAGGTGTTGGAACCACCATCCCTGGAAGTGTTCGAGAAACAACCAGATGTGGTACTTAGTGGAGAATTACACGTTGAAAATAAGGTGATTGTTTTTTAGGAACATTTACATTTTTAATTTCAGTTATTAAAACCTACTATGAATATCCTCTGGTATAATTCCCTGTGTTCTTGAAGTTATTATGTATTTCTATTTTAGGATTTTCTCCTCCCAGATGGCAAATACTGCTAATAAACAAGTAAAAGAAAAGCCAAACAAAAGGGAGGTTCAAATTTACAAACTAGTGGTATGTTAAATCCATCAAGTGAAGTAGAACACAGAACTAAAAAAAATATAACTTGAAACAAAAATAGGATTTAAAAGAAGCCAGCTTCAGTTTAGCTGTTAAATAAATATGGCTCCTGTAAAACTTTTCCTTTTCACATGACAGCACACTAGTAAAATGAATGGTTCATAGGAGTTTGTACAATACACCATTCTTGTGTATGTTTTACGTTGGATATGGCAGAGTAAAAAATTTACCTTTGGGATAGATATTTAAAACAATAACTCTGTAATGAGTGATATTATCTTTATCCACTGCATAACAAGCAAACATAAACAGTAGATGGTGTTTAGCTGTAGGGGAAAAGTGAAGTTGGAAGAATGTTCATTGTCTCAATTATATATCAATCCTCTTAGAGGTTTATTTCCCCCTATTTCTTACACTAAGAAAATAGCTTAAGTATCAGCAACACTTGTTTTTCAAATCATTTGTAAAAACAGTAGATGAAACAAAATAAAACATTTTAAACCCCAAAGATTGTACAACATTTATTTTTTTTATCTGAAAGGTGCTCTTTAAGTCTGGAGATCTCTCAGCCAGAAAGGTCACAGGTGAATGGCACAAGAGACTTGTTCATCCTCCAGGCAATGAACATATTACCTGTCCTTGTCTTTTAGCAGAAAAGAGATTACTAAACTGCTTTAAAATGAAATATTTTTCTTGATCTGCTTCTTAATTATTTTGATCATTCAGTGTAATTAATTCTACATCCTGTCAGTATATTCTAGCAGAAACTCATAAAGAGCTGCAAAGTCACTGGGTATAGGGGTATGATGTATATACTTAATTTAAAATGATGGCTGGAAGTTTTCAGCTTCTAGTTATCGATTTTCCAAATCAGTTAATCATCTCTGTTTTCCAGATGTGTACATCACGTAACTCTATCCATTATAGGGTGAAGAAAACTATGAATTAACCTCTTATCTCTCCCTGAATAAGTATAATAAAACCCTTTAGGATTATTCTTTCAAAAGCTAGAAGGCGTAGTCAGAATTTGTATGGTCCCACTGCTCTTATGGTCAAATGCTTTCAGAAAGAGATGTTTGGAGCCATTGGAGATGTATTTAAGCAGTTCAACTGCTTATATGAAGACTGCTGACTTTGTTTTGTTTTGTTTAATAGAACTTTAGTGGCAAAAAATGAATTAAACTAAACTACATTCTTCAGAATGAAATAAAAGGAACATGTTTCATTAACAAAAAAAACCCCAACAACCAGATTAACAAAAAGTGATAGAGTGATCTTCTGTTTCTGTAAATATGTAGTTTTGGTTTATGATATTCACCAACATATATTTATCAATATGTAACAATGCCTATTCATGGGATGATGTGTGCTCTTTGGCAGAGGAAGGCAAAGCTAGCACACACATCATGCCCATATACTGTACAGAGGACAGCAGTAAGTTCAACTTGACTTCAGAGGACTTGAGTGTTTTTCTTTAAAGTCTCAAACTTGTCCAAGAAATAGAGAGGCTTTCCTCAAATTTCTTTAAGTTGGCCAAATAGGTAAATAAGACATCTTTATTTTAAAGTGGAATCACTAAAGCAAGGAAACATGAAATAGTCCCTTTCAGGTAACAGAAGCTATGTCTTCTATTACCTCAATTTCATGAGAAGGAAGTGTGAGAATCTGACAGCGAGGCAGTACTCTGATCATGTTACCTATATGCACTCTGATCGTATTACCAGGACTGTAGCGTTCCCAACAAAGCCTAGCAAGCTTTGTAGCCTCTCCACAGCCAAAGCAAGGTGATGTTCTTGGTCTTCTCAGATTCTTGCATTCACCTTAGTAAACCTCTTCTTTACATATATCATCTGCATACCACATACCAAATGAAGATGCTCATAATCTTTTTCACCATGTTGAGCCTATAACGTACCATACCATGCTTCATCATGGTTCCATGCTTCATGAATAAAGTATTTCTGAAACGCAAATCAGCTGGTTGAGAGATTGTGTAGCTGACTGTATGCTATCAAGCAGACATTCACAGAATCTGAGTCCTAGTTCATGCCACAAAGCACTGAAAAAATATTTTTCAGTGTCCCCAAATTATGCATTTATGTAGAGTTGTCACAGTCATGTATTAATAGTTGACAGTAATTATAATAGGGAAAGTAGTTAAAAGTATCACTGTTATGTATTGATAGACACTTGAATTCATAGTCACTGTCTAAAATCACTGCACAGATAAGGCGATCTTATTTTTGTAACTTTAGATATATTTAAATAAATATTGCTATAAGCCCCAGAAATCTTTTGGTTAGACTTAAATAATCTGTAATTTTATAAGCAAGGTTATTTAGTGGGTTTAGTTAGTTTATGATAAAGGTATTCTGTAAGCACACATATTATTTTTAAAAAATGAAATTGTTTCAATAATACTGTATGTAAAATACTGATAGCAAACAGATTCCATGTATAGTTAGAATCAGATATGTTTTCATGCAATGGGTGAGGAATTTTTTAAATTTAATTTTCATCATGTCTTGACAGTTTTAATAACAACCATTTGGGATAAAATGCAGTACAGCATTTAAATATAGTTCCCAGTGTGCTGTGTTGTCAAAAGAAGGAGATGAAAGCTTCCTTTCATATGAATACCTATTCACAGGTCACTGCTTGTGCAAAATAAGATTTACATATATGCACCGTCTTTAACCATGAGAGTTAAGTCTTATTCACCAATAAGGAATAGCACATTATTGTGGGTTGTAAATGTATAAATGTTATTAATTTTTTCAGTGAGTTTTCCAGGCCATGATGTATTCAAAGTCTTCTAAAAACTGTATTTTTTTCCATACTCAGAATATTTTCTTCTTTAATTTTATTCATCTAAGTCTTATTTCAGGGTTCAGTGAATATATAAGAGACTTTTGGCCTAAAATTACCTATAAATTATAGTCTATCTGTCTTATAGATCTACTTTCCATGAGAGATTAGCTGCTCACAAAACTGATTCCTACCATCCATCTATCATTGGCTTCAATCTTCCAATGAAATAGACTAATTTATCACTATTATTTTGGTGACATTCATCTCTATCTTTACCCTCCCGATTCTACTGGGGCCAATATGCTTCTTGAGTATTCATATTCACAAAATGTCTCAAACCCAGTATCTCCTGCATGGAGCTTCTGTTGATTGATTCTGGTAGTTCCAGTACTGCTACTACTACTACATTGCTCCTTGTATGATACATACCCACCTCTTAAGCTAAGCACTTAGCTACAAATACTGATCAGAGCTACAGTGTGAACTCATGCAAAGTTCAATGAAATCAAATGACCAATGTACTTTGGGACACGAATTTTCCTTAATTTTATCTGCATCATTTCATACCTCTAATGAGGTCTAAACTGTTTTGAATCCAAACATTAAATATAAATTTAAAATAGTTCTATGTTCATGTTTTCAAAAAAATTTGCTTGAATTTTGAAAGTAGTGTCAGAGAGTCACAGTAAAACTTCATAGGAAATCTACCTTCCTATCTTTCTCCAGATCTACACTGCAAATTAGTGTGAAATTTCACTGAAAATAAGGAGTTTTGGCAACTTGAATTTTCATCAGAATTTCTGTTTGTATATACTTGTAAGATACATGGCTATTATTGTTGCTCTCATCTTAATACTGTAAATATGAAGCTGTGGCAGTAACAACTTCTTTGCACACATCTGTCTGTGGCCTATCTATCCTGGATATATTAACACTTATTTGGATAGGCTAAAAACTGACAGAATGTTGTAACTTAATTTTAGTAATACTATGCAACCTTTCTTTTGTGCTTATATTTTTCTATTGCAGTTTAACTTTTATTTGTTTTGTCTATCACAATAGAAACAAAAAAAAAATTACAGAGTGCCATGAGAATTCATTTTAGATTTAGACAAAATATTGCATATCCAAGACAATAAGTACAAAATCGAGACATTTCTAGTTCACATCTCTCACACTTTTTTTTCCAGAGGTATAAAGCAACATTACTGTAAGTATTACATAGCATAAATCATTCACGCTACAGTCTTAAGTCCTTCTTATATTAAGGCCTTTATCACCTGACACACCAGTTTTAAGCTTCTTAATACTAACTCCTCATTGAGCATTCACCTAAAAGATACCCCATTTGAAACTCAGCTGCATAATACAAATGAATCTGTAGACTTCTAAATGTTGTTCTAATATTAACAGGAACTCTTCCCAAAACAGATCAAGGAGACTAAGCATGTTGAATTACTCTAGGACAGAGTTATCTGATTGTAGTGTATTATACTATATACAACTATATACAACTATATACATATTGTAGCATTGTCTTTGATAATGGAAAGTATGATCTTTAAACAAAGAAACAAGGATAGAAACAGAGAAAAGAGTTTAGGATGTTTGCATATTTGCTGCTCAAGATCTTATTCTAAATTTGGTGTTCATAAAGCAGGAGAAACAACCTGCTAAAAAGCAATCAAGTGTGCACATGGCTCAGGCATTGTGGCACCATTATCTATACCATGCATATGCTATGGTGTGTGGGTCTTCCAAAAATCTCCAGCTTTATTTTATTGCTAATGATAGAATATAATGAAGGTAGAAAAGGCTTAAAACTTATCCTATATTCTCACCATTATATACTTTCTACACACAACTGAAGTGCATGTACAAAAAGGTGAATTCTACACAGGTCTTTGTTCTTGTACTGCATGATCTTGTCTTTTCTCCTGACAACATATATTTATTTTCATCTCAGCAGTCTATTGCAGAATAATTATGTGACACTTACACCAGCAAACTCATTCCTGTAGTTTGTCTCCTGATAGAAGAGAAATCAAAACTGAAAGAAATTGTAGAGAGTTACTTTTAGGTTAACTTCTTCTGGAGAAAACGTTTCAGTAACAGTGATCTTTTTCAAGTAGCTGAGACATTTGAGAAAAGTTGATACAGAAATACAAAGACACAGTAGTATGAAACTCTTACAGAGTTACACTTACATACAAAGAATAAAGAATATTAACTATACTATTTAAAAACATTTTTATTTTGGCAATATTCATTTAATATGCTACATATCTGGTGTCTAAATGTGTCCACCAAAGAATGTGATTTGTGTTGCTTCTTAAAGGTTTTTATGCTAATGGTCAATTTTCATATCTCCTTTAAACACCCTTTTATTTTTTAATAATTTAATTTATGGAAAGTTTGGGGGTTTTTAATGATTTATAGAGTTACTTTAAGAAGTTACCTATAGTTACCATACTTACCAGCATCAGTAGTAATTTGTAATTACTATTACAAATAAGACTTCATAGATCATTCATCACAAGTTTGCTGAGTGTGTAATGTTTGTATTTAAAATATAAATGGAAGGTTTGATTTTATTTGGTAAAGTAATATTATGATCCAAGTTCTATTGAGCCCATAATTTCCTCATCAAAAATAATGATGAATTAAAATTTAAAATACTGTCCAACTCACTTGAAATTTATTTTTCCTTTCTATCTTTTACATGCTCACTGTGAAATAAATTATAACCCCACCTGTACACAGTGTGGGTTTATAGCTTCAAATCTCTTTGATTAAACTCAGAGGCTATGCTTGAAGTGCAAAATATGTAAAGCTAAACTCATGCAAGCAGTTGCAGAACTAGAATTCAAAAGTGTAAAATTGCTTAAAGACTCTTAATCTTATAATAGCAGAATGTAACAAAATAGCTTTGGAAGTGTTCTCTAATATGCTATTTAATGTAATATTTATAATTTTATTTCTTTAATTCTTCTATGTCATGCAAAAATACCAATGAATTAAGGAGAGTGATACTTTCATGTATACAAAAATATTAATAAAACATAATTGCCAAGAATTATATTTTACATTCTTAGGTAGTCACTAGAAGTACATTGTTTTTATTCATCCTGCATGGCAGTTTAATCAGTTTCTTTAATTAATTATGATTCTACAAGCTTGAAAAACATATTATTTTCATTTTTCATCATATTTTTACTGTTGTATAATACATAGGAGTCATTTCATATTAGATTGTAATTTTAAAAATTCATCATTCTTTTAACTGGGGACAGCATTCTCAAAAAATTAAGAATAAGGAATAATAATGTAGCAATAGGTACAGATGTAGATGCTGAATTATATGAAAATGTTAATCTTTCACTCTTCTGATAAATTATTTAGAGGAAAAAAGGGAAAAAGTGGAACAACTAAAATATATTTTAACTAATGGCACAATTAACATCAATGATTAGATAATGAAGATTTGCTTCCTTTCAATTGAGATGAAAATGATTCTGAGAAACACTTTTATTTTAGTAAGTGGACAAAACAAACTCTATAGAGAATATAAACCTAGAAAACTAGCCTCCAGTCTTCAAAGTAAGCTGATCAGCCTCGTAGCATCATAGAATATCCTGAATTGGGAGAGACTTACATGCTTCTTATTTTAGTGCAATTTTAATCTTAATTATGAGAATTGGAAGATAGACTGAATCATATAAAGTAAATACTAGGGAAAAATTTAGATATTTTTATGAAGACTTTATTTCTCTCATGCTCCAGAGACTTTCAGTAATATATAGTATTATCTCTTATTTTTCTCCTTGACAATTTTTTGCAAATTAATCTTCTGACATAAAAGGCACATCTTAAATATTACATAATGAAAACTAGAGAAATTTTTATATAGCTGCCATAGTATAGATAGTGTGTTTTCAATTAATTTTATATGTAAACTGTAGATTCCTCTTTAAATTTCAGAAAATAAAATGGAAGTAATGGTGTAAATTTAAATTATACACAAACAATTGATTAATGTAACTTTAAAGCACTAGAGTTTTTAAGTGGATTAGGAATCTGACAGGACAGAAGAGAAATTGAGCCCCCTAGTTGCAATTAATAAAGCAAAATTTTAAAACTTTTAAAAACTTGCAGAAAAAACACATCTCTGGTCCCAGTATGAAATTCCTTCATATCTCATCATATAACTTCTTGCATTTTGACATGGCTGCTTTATTCTTCCGTAAATTTCTTGCCTTCTTAATCCTAACACACTGAAAGAGTAAGGAATGAAAGGCAAAAAAGTAGAGATTTATTATTCCTCTTATGAGAGATGGAAAACTAATGTATCAGTAGAGCCAAGAAGAATCCTGCCATGTTTATTTATAGTCAGAGAAAGTTTTTAGGGCTAACATTATTAAATATACAACTTTAGAAATTTTAAGCTATATTTATCTTCTGAAGTGGTAGCTGAAAATATATAATTGGTTCAATTCCATCTGAGGCTGAACAGATTTCAGTTTCAGAATCAGTTCTAGGTCACGAAAAAACAAAAAACAAGCAAACAAAAAAAACCAACAAAAAACCATCAGCAAAACAGTTCTTGAGGTGAATAAAGTTTTTACATTTCAATTAATTTTGCTTTATTGGTCTTGTTGCTGTTGGCTACCACTGGGCAGCCTGTGCATTGTTTGCAGTTGGGTCAGATGTTGGCTCTTTTGAACCTAATTCTGAAGCATTGATATCTCTTCATCAATTGGGTGTAGAAACCTAACAGAGTTCCTTAGGAACTAGATGTAAAAGTGAAGATTCTCAGTCCCCCTTTCCTGAACCATTTTTGGGGATTTATCTTCAAGTTTTCTCTGGAAGATACTTCTGATCAGATAAAGCAGTCATGACACCACAGTTCTGCTCTCTTCATAATAAGTAAGTATTCAGACAAGGTCCTTTTGCCTCACTCCCACTGAATTATCATCTTTGAAATATTTTGATTGAACCTAAGAGAACAATAATAAGCTTTTTTTTTTGTCCTTGTGTGAACGAAAGAACCACAGTACTCAAAGGTTCCAGTAGAAACACCCAGACATTCTTGAGTCTACTGTATTGCTGGCACTTGGTCTTTTCCTTTGTTCCTTTATAGGAAAAAAATCCTGTGATCTGTGGACAAATGTTCTCTGCTTTCAGATGTGACTTGGTAAAACTGGATATTAACTAGCTACATCATATAAGGTTCCTATTGCTGGTGGGGAAAGAAAAAGACATTGAGAAATATACATATGTTACATTATTATATACACCAGAGCTCAAGCTCTTGTTCCGATGGCCTTTTGGATGATTAATTAAAAATGTTAAACAAGTGACTGGGCAGAGAAGTTCCTCTTTTCTTATTACTAAATTAATGTGAGTTTGTTTCTATTCAGTGTTCAGTATTTAATATTTCTTCTCAAATTCTTTCTTTAGTAATTCCAGTCCTGCTTGACTAAAGTAGAGAAAATTCAAATATTCCAAAAGCAAGGAGGGCATTCCCAATTTACTTTTTTCCCTATCTTAAGATCAGTTAAGATTGTCCTAAGACTATACACAATTACTAAAATTAATTTACAAAGAGATGGAGTTCACTTTTTTAACTGAGATATTACTAGAGGTTGTGTGTTAACATGCTGAAGGTTATTTGGGATAAATTCAAGAAACAATTATGTTCCTTTATGGCACGCCAAAGCTGAAACTCAAATCTTCATACCCTATACAACTCCATGTAAAAGAAAAGAAGTTATAAATCAGAAATTGAACTGCATGAACAGGTGTATATGAGGACCTGGAACTTGAGAGGACAGCAAGGAGAGATCACAGAGCAGAGGATGTGAGCAAAAGCAAGAACAGCACATTACTGTTACAAGCACCTAGAAATGGAGGGAAGATCACTTACATTGGTGAGAAAGGAAAAGTACTCCTATGTGTTATGATCCTCCCACAGATATGTGCAAATTACAGATTTTCTCAGGATGCTTTCATGATGTAAAGCTGTTTGACAAATGGATGCACCTATTTCGAGGATTGAGAGCACAGGACAAAATGGCCAAGCGAAGTGAGGGTTGTCTGGTAAGATATAGTAAGGAGGCAAACTGGGAGCTCAGCATGGTAGCAGGGTAGGAAGGAGCAATGGCTGCATCAACAAGGAGCAGGGATGCCAAGCAGCAAGTCTGGGTTAGGACCAGATCCAGAAACAGGGATCAGATCAGACACAATCCAGTGTTCACCCAACAAGACTGCAGTGCAGAGGAAAATCTGAAGGCAAGACAGGAAGTCAAACCAGAGAGTCACAGTCACAGTCAGGGAGGAAAACCAGGAACAGTTGTACCTCCAGTGTAGCACAGATGGAAACCAGCAGTAAAATCCCAGTTTAAATGCAGCCCCTAAGGAAAGGAGAAGTTGGCCCTGGCTTCCAGCTCCCTTCACAGCAGCTCTTGTCAGTAAACGAGCAGACCTTGTCCTCATTCAGCTGAACTTCATACCTTACCTCCTGGAGGGAGGATATTCTCAAGGTCCTTGAATGTTTTTAAAATTCCCAGAAAATAGTCTTAGTTTAAATAATAGTTTGCATAGTTTAGTAACAGTTTAAATAATCAAGGAGTTGGATATCGCTTTTCTATAAATTATTTAAACACAGTGAAAAAAACCAAATACAAACCTCAAAATGAGTACAGAAAGCGAGTCATCAGAAGACAGATTACACGTCTCTTGTTGAATGATATTCAGACAATGTTTGGTCTATGCATTTCTGATACACATTTGCTACATTTGTATCATGACTTCAAATATAAGCCCTATTTTGATTAGTATTTCTCCTGAAATAGACTAAAAGTTGGTGACCATCTTACACTCAAAACCTCAAAACTGAGACTGACTTAATCTTCCATCAGCAAGGGTCAAGAAGTTACCATTGACTCCCTGTATTTATGTGTGAAAGTGAATGTCATGAACGTGAGAAGACAGCAGTGTGGAATCTAAATTGTGATTTTACATAAGTAGAGAGGTTATAAGAGTGTTTCAGTTCCCATTTTCATTCATTCAAAGTACTGTGTAACATAAGGTACCTGTGCCAGCATGGGTTCTCCCTTGGGAGTGAATTTCAGTTAGTTGAAATAAGAATATGTGAACTAGCTGTCACTCTTTGTATACCTCTTTTCACTAACATACATGTCATAACATATATAATGTCACTTAATCAAAATGTCCTGTTGGTCACAAACTCAATTCAGTTTACAAGCATTAAAAATGTAAATAACCTATGTCTAAACAGTAAGCAATACCTTAACATTATAACCACATGTCTACCTTACTCTACTGTGCTAAAGCATTTGTGACCTTAAAGCATTGTGTTAATACCTTAATTGTAATTGACAAGGCAATTTTCTGTCTAGTGTTGTGTAAAAAATACAAAGCACCAGCCACGAACTTTTAACTGCCATGTTAATTCTTCTAATTATAAGTGGCAGCATAATTAGCTAGAATATTGCCCCACAAATGTGTCTTGTGTTATTTTTTTTTCCACCATAGTAAGAGTTTGGTTTTTTTCATGCCATTTAATAAGTAAAACATATTCTTCAAGTTTCTGACATAATGCAAGGTTTTTTTATTCACTCTGCCACATTTAAGCCTTTTTTATGATAATCCAATATGATATTCCAATATCAAAAATTCCCCATTGCTGTGTTTTTGAAAACTGAAGAGTTTCAGAACAAAGAATCAGCTAACATGAGCATCCAAATTCAATACTAGCTTTAGTAAAAATACTGTCTAGATTAGAATTTATGCTAATTACATTATAACTCTTTCCATCAATCAGAACAAGACATTGGAATCAATAAATTTAGGTATTTTAGATTTAGTTTTAAGGACAGGTGCAAGTAAACTCTAATTAGCTTCAGTAATTAAAAATCCTTACTACTTTGCCTGAGTAACTTGTCTATATGATGTACAGACAGGAGATTTACCCCTTAGGACAGTGACTGCTGTGAT
The DNA here is from genome assembly GCA_013398015.1 of Oreocharis arfaki. NCBI lineage: Eukaryota > Metazoa > Chordata > Aves > Passeriformes > Paramythiidae > Oreocharis > Oreocharis arfaki. The sequence goes on along the minus strand of VZRR01013602.1, from coordinate 262,652 downwards.
TTTTTTTGTTCCCAGAGCATTAACTTTAGATTTAGCAGTCTCCATAGTTGCAATGTACCTGAAGAGTCGTTGTCTCTTTCCCAAACTCCTTTCCCTTCTGGAGTTTCATTATTCTTTATATCAGGATGAACCTCACTGTAAGTTCAGCCACCGTATCTGCCAATATATGAAGTAATTTTAGCACATGTCCTTTATGATAATCCAGAACAATAATAAAAATATGACTATATGAATTATATCCTTAAATTCTTACTCAATTTTCACTCAGCCTTCACTCAGTCAATCTCTAGTAGGTTTGTAGTCACTCTAGGACTTGGCCAAATGCAAACAATGTAAGTTGGTTTGATTATTTTCTTCAAAAGTTTACCTATCTTGATTAAAAATTGATCTTACAGTACATAGTATGGCTTAGGCTTTAGAAATCTCTTTCTCACTATGAACAATATTTGAACTTCTATATCAGAACAGTTTTGAAGAACGAAGGATTTTAATAAAAATTCTTTCTGATTAAGGTTTATCAAGAAATATCAGTATTCTTGAAATTTTAGTAGACTGACATATAAACTTGATTTCTGCCGAGATAAAAAACTGTGATTTTAGAAAGAAAGTCACTTGTTACGATTTTTGGACTAGAACCTCATCCAGCACTGTACCTGATCCACCATATATGGTGAAAGGAATTTATTGCTGTTTCTCAGTATCAAAAAAGAAAAAGTTCATGCTGTCATTGATTGACCTTTAAAAAGAAAAATGTAGCTGGCTTATGAGTAAAAGCTTTTCTTTCCCCTTCACTTTCTCCATTAGTGTTCACTGTGTAGTTTCATAACACTTTTTAAAGTCTGCCAGCATAAATCAAATGTTCAGTTGTCACAAGAGCACTGTGATCTGATTATATAAATCCTTGATTACAGTAATGCTTCATAACCCCTAAGTCCCAACGAAGTAGTCAATTAGTGCAGGTGGTAGCCTACTTACCATCTGTATTTTGTCTAAATGACTCCAGGAATGGCTGTAGAAGATAACAACAACAGCTAAGGTGCATGTTCTTTCCTTTCTTTTCATTTTCTTTTGTTTTTTCTTTTGTTAATCCCCAAATAAATCACCTATCATGCTTTTGTCAAATTGTCAGTATATTCCCATTCTTTCATTTGAGAAAGAAGTGCATATACCAAGAAAATAGATTGATTATCAGATTGTCTGAAAATAATTAATTTATTTATAATTTCTAGTAGTAGATGATCACTTATTTATATTGGATACCACTTTTTATTATTTAATCTTCCACTTGAAAGCAATATCTTCTCTATTTCACTTATGCTTTTCTGAGTTTTCTGTGATACTGCTGTATTTTTATATTGAATTTCAACAAAATATTGCAATGCACTTCATGCATAGCAGTATTTATTATAGAATTAGAGGATTATAAATCAACTTGTCCTGAAGGCAAGAGGTATCTTTTACAGAAACACAGTGTTAATCACTGAGATTCAAATTTTTGAGTAGAAAAATGCTGAAGGACAGATAGAAATGTTAAATACCATGACAGTACATCTGCCGTTGTAGTCCGCGAAAATAGAGAAAAGATTATAATTAAATGATTTAGAAACACTTCTTATGTTTTTTTAAAAAAAACAAAAACATTTTTCTTCTTTTGATAAAGATGCACATTTTCTGTTTCCATATATTTCTTGACATGTATTGTGACCAAACTGGAAGTATTAGTGTAAAATTAATGGATAGATTGTTTTTCTGAAGACATTAAAAAAAAAAACAAAACTATTCAATCTAGTAACTTGTTTTAGTTAAATAGAAAATAATATCAGAACTGAATTTTGCAGAAATTATTTCTGTCTTGAACATAAAAATGTGTATTTGCAAAATAATACAAAAATTGTAATTCTATTTGCTGAATAAGTAGGCCAGAGCTCACCCAAAGTGAAAACAATTGTAAATAAGTTTTGCAAATAAAAAATAGTTCCCAATTTCTAACACAGAAAAACAAGTGTACTAGAGAAAAGTTTTCTCTAACTACTAATTATATACTTCATTAAACTTCCTGGGTTGTGAACTGCCTGTAGAGCTGAGCAGAGGAGATAAAGTCTATTCCTTTTATTTTATTTATTTATAATTCCTACAGACATAAACACTTTTAAAAGGGATTTCCCATGGCTTGCAAGATTCCTCTTTTTTATAACCAAGTGTGAGGTCACCCAGGGGACCTTTTATACTTCCAAGATTTTTCTGGTTCTTGATAGAAGTTGGGAACTAGATTTATTAACAAAGTTGATAGCATATACAGTTCTACACAACTCATCTTTAATTTCCAGATAAACCCAGCTAAAAATAATCTGATTATAGTATGAAACTCTTCATGTAGACTGTCTTCTAAAATGTTTAGAGAAATAAACTGTTTAGTATTCATTTTTACTTACGTTTTCTCACAGTTCAAATTTTACAGTATGAACACTTGAAAAACTAAACAAAGATGGTCCTTTTTACATTTGGAATTATTTTTGTCCATGTTGTAAGAAAAATTTTACTTTCAAAGGTATTGCTATCCAGAATATTTTCAAATAGACTGCAGTAAGCTTCACATGACTGAACTTAAAAATGTTTGCAAGTAGAAAATTTAGTTTTCTAAATGTAATTTTCCTATCTCTTTCATTAAATAATTTTTAAATTTATTTTTCTACTTGCAAACTAAACCTGGAACTACTATTGCTATAGGTAATCTAATTTTTCCTGCCTCTGAACAATTATCAGTAACAATGATTAGTTGGGGTTTTGTTCAGTACTCACAAGCACCTGTTCTGTTACAGGTATCCTGCTTGCTATCATCATGTACTAGTCATTAATAAGGAAACAACTTAAGAATGGATTTGAAATTTCCAAGACTGTTTGTTTAAGCAATACTGTCAAGATCCAATAACTAATTTGAACATTACAAGTAATCCGAGGAAGAACTGCAGTGGAAAAAGATTACTGAATATATTGAATCAATTTCCTGGGAGTTAGTAATTTATTTTCACTGAAAAATGAGTTCAAATATATCTACAAATATATAATCTTATCAGGCAAATTGCTAAGTGACTGCATGTCTCAGATAGAGATGATAGCATTTACAAGTAGAAAAGAATAAGACTGTTTAAGATAATTCGAGGACTTTTTTAAATCAGAAGGAAATACCAAAGTGCAGAATGTTCACAAAGGCTTGACAGGAGAAAGAATGTACAGCTATAGCTATTTCCATGAAAGATGTTGAATTTTCAGATATTTATCACACCCCCAAGTCCTTCTCAGCAGGGCTGTTCTCCTTGACTTCTTCTCACAGTCTGTTCTTATGTCTGGGATTGCCCCAATCCAGATGCAGCAGCCTGCACTTTGATTTGTTAAACTTCATGTGGTTCTCACAGACCCACTTCTCAGATTTGTCCAGGTCCCTCTGGATGACATCCCTTCCTTCTGTTGTGTCAACTGCATGGCTCAGCTTGTGCTGTCTGCAGACTTGCTGAGGTTCTACTCCATCTCACTCTCTATGTCATTGATGAGGATATTGAAGAGCACTAGTCCCAAGACAGAGCCCTGAGGACACCACTCATTACTGGCCTCCACCTGGACATAGAGCCATTGACCACGACTTCCTGGCTGTGTCCATCCAGCTCAATAACAAACCTAGCCTTTGTAATGGTTCAGGTCCCTCTAAAAAAAACAAGGAAATGTCAATGTCAATTCATCTTGTCAAACAAATATCTGGGGGTTAATTGCAGACAAGTAGGTGAAATGAATGTTACTTCCATCAATGACCAAAATTATTCTACGAACTCCAGTGGGAGATACTGTGAGTAACTTACGTTTATCTAAATAAATATATGAGTTTGATAAAAAGATTAAAGTTCTGATGTGGAACAGCAATTTATTCCAAGAGTAATTACACTAAATCAATAGGAATTAGACACCTGTTTTCAACATCAGAAACTGATGTCTGCAATCCATCATCTAGCACATTTTTTCTTACCCCACTACACTGTCTCAGGCCTGGGTAAGTGCAATACACATCATATCAAATTCTCACTATGGAAATAAACTACCTGATTATGTATTTTTGAGAAGGGAATTAGTCCCATTGTTTAAAAAAATTAATAATTACATTTTCGTTCTATCAAATATTTCCCAGTGTTTGTCAACATTTTTCAAACTTATTTGATTCTCCCATTTCAGTTCTGAAACTTAATTTTTTTTCTGTCTGCACTTTCCCTGCAACTCTGTCTCTTGTTTTATTGTTTCTTCTGTCTCTGTTGATTTTATTTTGAAAAAATAATGTAGCAGACTTACTGGATATGCCTATGAGTTAGGGAAGACACGAGTTGTGTACTGCCTAGGGCCTGTCAGCTAACAAAAAATAAATAAAAAAGCCTCAATTGATAAGTGAGATAAGTGTGAAGGTATTGCGATGTTTCAAAGTTTGTAGTAGCTATTTTTGATGCTGATAGCAACTGCCATTTGAGTTTGGGAGCGTGACAGAAAAGTTCTTATGTTTTCTTTCTCTGACATTGCCAGTAAAGAAGGAAAATGGTCTTTCCTTGAACACGTTAAAGCTTGATGTTTGACACACAGATGTATTCACATACAAATGAGTCATTAGCCAGCTTTAGATCCTTGGGTTAGAAATGTTTGGTTCAGTTACTTGAGCAGGCTGTGGCTTTGTCTGGCAGGGCCCAAGTGTGACTCCTCCAGATAATGACAGTTTATTAGCTGTGCTACAGTCACCTCAGCCCACAGCAGTCACTGCTGTTTGTGTTATTTGTTCTTCTGGTGGAGCTGGCACTTCTGTTCTGATTGATTCTGATCTATTCTGATCTATGCTATTTTCAATTTCCTTAAGAAAAACAATATTATAGTTCACGAGGTTTTTCTTATAAAGTACTTAATGCTTAAAAATATTGCATTTATTAATTACTGTGTTATTAAATGGATTACAACATTTTATTAATGGATTATAACAGAAAAATCATTCTAAATGATGTGAAAAATGAAGTTATGTGAAAAGAGACCAAACATATGTTTTGCATTGTAGCACTAATACTTACATCCAGATACAAAATATTATTATTCATAATAGTAATAATTAGTTTTACTATTGTTGTTATTGCTATTATTATAATTTTTCCAGGTCTTGAAACGGAGGTGACAAAGTAAAATTGCTTCTGTGTGGTGGGGCTACAAGATGTAGAACAATATCTGCTCCAAGGGTCTGATCCAATTTTTTGAGCTCAGAGCAATAAAGTACTGGAAAACTATCTCAGGATATTACTCTGGTGTAACCATTCAAAAAAATAAGCAACTTAAGGAATTGATGGATTCATCCCTAAACAGCTTCTTTGTTAATATATTATTCCAGGATTGTTTATGGAGTACTTATGTTGAGATAAACTATTGCAGTAGCTGTTTTGTTCTATCCTTGGTTTGCTTAGGTTAAACTAAAAGAAGTTGTACAAGGAAGTCATAATTCATAATATAAATTATCTGTTGTAATTTATATCACAGATCTTGTAGATAAATATATGTGAAAAATTTCAATAATGAGTAGTATCTACAGAAAAAAAAAAGAAAAGTTGTTGTAGGTGTATGATAATCCTTACTTTCTACATCCTTTTATCCTCCTGGGATGATTCTGTATCAAAAAAGTGGTTTATTCCAGAAGCACATTCTTGAGTTTATGTCAGGGATTTTCTTTTGTTCTTGTGTAAACTCATACATGATTGACTTTTGCTCATATTACTACAGTCTCCTAATTCAAAAGATTTTTGAAACAATTTTTTTTTCCTAAATCATCATCCATCAGGAATAAACAATGGACTTTTTTACCACAGTCACCTCACTCCAGTTTTTCTGTTTGAATTTTAAACAGTGAACACATTGGAAGGCACAATTTGCCCACTGCTTTTTGCTCTTCTTACGATGAAAAAAACCTCTTTTCATTCAGTAAGCCCTGCTGTAATGACCAAACTGCAGACATTTGCCTTATCTGGGAAAAGAAAGAGATCTGAGGAAAGCTCTGCAGTGGTTGGATTCATTGAACCTTTCTTCATTCTAGACAGAAAGGAAGAGGTCGAGCTGATGTAACAGCAGTTACTTATCCTACTTCTCCCAAGGGTAAGCTGTCCAGCGTTGAGACTCTAGTCCCCTTTCTCTTCTTTGAATAATTGATTTGACAAAAGGAGAGGAACACCTGCTGGTGGGAAGTTGTCATCCCTGTAGGTGCAGACCTTGGCCTACTTGGCATTAATGCTTCTGTTTCAGCCTGGTTTTGAGAACATTTTCAGAAGAGCCCTACATTTGAGAATTGGGAGGAATGTGACATAAAGAGTAAAGTATAATTTTTTTACTTTCTTTTCTGTCTCAGGTGAATTTAGTAGTTAAATAGCAACAATTTGTGTTTAATAATTTATTTAGCAAAATTAGGGTTCAATGCATGTGTTCAGGTTTGCAAGAATTACCACAACTGAAGAAGCAAAAGGCCTTCATCTAAGTTCTGTAAAAAGAGTTTTTAATAAAAAAACCTTATGATGTCAGGCCATGATCATGGACAGGGAGGCCAGCTGATCATAGCGGCTGCACATAGAGAGAGTAATGATTGGGATAATTTTATCATTTATTGTTTAGATTTCATAATTATTTCGTAAATGGCCATGTACCCTGAAATATGGCCTGAACTAGTCTTCCTAAACACTGAAATTCCTAACTGAATTAACATTGGTAGTCATCTGGTGACCACCTGAAAACAGAGGAAATTAAGCATTTGCAGGTTTAATAACTGTTTAAATAACTGGTTCCTGCTAATGACCTACAGAAGCTTCTTTGGGGCTTTGGAGAGGGCCACCATTTCTCTGTGGAGTTTATTAACTCAATCTGAAATGGTAATCGCGGCACATTTCAGGTCCGATTGTTCCTGAGGTGAGCAATACCACTCTCTAAGCCCTCTAATCTTCCACAGTCTATAACTATGGTATTCCCTTTAGGCAGTAGAAACTACCATACAAAGACACTAATTAGGGATTATATTACTCTTGGATATTTTGTTACTTCCCAACCACTGTTACTTCTGCTGAAAATCAAAGAAAACCCCGCCAGCTAAGCAATGCCAAAAGCACAGGATGCTCCTCTGGAGAAACCTATGCATCCCTTTCTTCATGAGGAATACGGACAAGAAAGGAGTCTGTGCAAGCATGATTCCTTCATTTCAACATGTCCTAATGATGTTCATCACTTGAAGAGCAGAAACAGCTTGATGCACTAGTTGACATACACAGGCTTAAATCTTTCCCTTTGTCTGTCCCAGACCTCTCCCAACCACATAAGCCCAACCACATAAGCTATGTTGCTGCACCATGATGGAGGCACGCTCTAATGTTAAGTTCTTTGGGATTTTTTTTTCTTTTTTATAGCTTTCCAGTGTCTGATGATTCATGCTTCTATGTATTTGTCTGAGTAACTGAAAAACAGTTTGAAACAAGGTCCTCTCAAAGGTTTTGTGCAGCATCACCTAGAATACACAGCTGTGGCAAATAGTAGCTGTGGGTTGGCTCCTGTCTCCCAAGCGCATGCCTGTGACTTTATTTTTTTCTTAGAAGCAATATGTCTTGCCATTTTGTTTGAAATCTATGTCACATCCCTTGCTATCCCACCTTCTGCTTCCTAAAAACCTACAAAGCTTATGTGTAAAGCACACATTTTACATAGATATTTACCAGATCCAAGGTCTACTCCACTCACAGATCCTCAGACCACCAGATTTAACTTTGGAGCTTTTTGTAGTGACTAAAGTAAACTATATGGGCTTTAGACACAACATTTAAGGTTGTGGAAGCTTCAGGTTATGCCTTCTGGAAAACAATTTGAGATGAGAAGAAATTCAGCACAGATGTTGTCCTCATTCCTTTCACAGGTGAAAACTCACCCTAGTTCCTTGTTTCTTACTGAGGAAAATATTCAGTTTGCCTTTGAGTGAAACACAGGAATGAAATAATATGGTGAAAAGCTAGACTTGAGGACACTGATCCAAAGTGTGAGTAGTTAATCACCTTCCATTATATTTTTTGTATATGAATAACTAAGGATCTGTCCCCTTCTGTTTGACTTTAGAGAAAATGAACAGGTCCTCCTTCCCCCAATAAAAGGATTCTGTAGAGTCATAACAGAGATTGTCAGCATGCCCCCAAAACAGCTGGGTCATATCTGATTCTGGAGGAACAAGGTAATTCAAACATTTTTAAGGAACAACTCAACTGAGCTCAGCTGATTGGCTAATGATATTTATCAGGAAAAAGGCAACAATCCAGACAAATATTTTTGCTATCTGTAAAAAAGTGTTTGCAACAATGGCAGCTAATGCTGGAAATTGAATTAATCTGTGTAGATATTTAGAAGTCCAGTAGAGTAAAATGTGTGCACATTTCCAAAGCACAGGTGTCTTTATCATAACTGTGTGAAAGACAAGCTGTACAGTCTTCATCATCTCACAGTTTGTACTTACTGAAGCTGCAAATACATTGACTGTCACTAATCATTACAGTTTTCCATAGACTTCATTTCAGGTAGGCCAGTGAAGAATATCATCAGATAACTTTGATCTACAGAAGCTTAGTTTTATTAATGTTCTGGGCACACTTCTCAATCCCACCCCAGCCTCTCCTATCACTTATTTCCCTATTTTTTTCAGATTGCTGGTGATGTGGGTAGCGTCTGCTATATTTATAGGCAAAAATTTATTTTTGTCTTGGACTCTGTTTTTTAATTTATGGGGAAAGTATCCAAAGTTTCAGATCAACACCTACAATTCCCAGCTTTAAAGAAATAAGTGTAAATAAATATTAAAACTGGATTAAGACCAAAATTTAGTTCTAGACTGCCAAAGAAATATCAGAAGGTAATAATCTTCAGTCAATTAAAACTGTAAATCTACCTTACAGTAAGCCACATAAGCATGTAAGATTGAGATGCCTTTTGTGTCTTGCATTTTGATACAGTATTACAGTATTAAATTTTAGTACTACACAGTATTAAATATTGGGTTTTCTCAGTGCAAAAAATTCTTTTCCATAATACACAACAAATATAAGAAGCCAGAAGTTATTACAGCAAGATTAGCAAGGCTATTATACTTAACAGTGAACAAAAGTGCTAAAGGGAGATCATGATAGTCTTCAGAGCCCTGGTCTTGATCCTCTTGAATGACAAACTCTCTTCTCACTTGAACATGAACAGCAGGTCATTCAAAAGTACTTGTCTAAAACTGGTTGGTACTTATTTTATCAGAAGGTTTGTGACAACAGTGTGAAAAATAAAAATTAACCAATATTGAATTTGAAGATTGATGCATCAATAAATCAAGGCATGGTAGCATCACCTTTAGAAAGAAAATCTCACTCTATTCATTAAACCTTGCTTAAAATGATGAAAACCTCTCCGAAGTTTATTGGAGAAAATAAAGCAGAGTAGAGTATTGCTTCTGTGGCAGTTTTAGCTGGGATAGAATTAAATTTCTTCAAATTGCTGGTATGGAGCTCTTTTTGGGATATGTACTGGAAACAGTTTAGATAACTCACGGATGTTTTAGCCGTTGCTGAACAGTGCTTGCACAGAATCAAGGACTTTTTTGCTTCTCACCCCATCCCACCAGAGTGTAAACTGGGGCAGCACAAGCATCTAGGAGGGGACACAACCAGCACAGCTGACTCCAGCTGACCAGAGGGATATGCCATTGTATGACATTGTGTTCATAAATAAAACTGGGAAAAGAAGTAAAAAGATGGGGATGTTCGGAGTGATAGCGTTTATCTTCCCAAGTCCCCATTTTGCACGACAGAACCCTGCTTTCCTGGAGATGGCTGAACTTCTGCCTCCCCATAGGAGGTGGTGAATGAATTCCTTGTTTTGCTTTGCTTGTATGCATAGCTTTTTCTTTACCTATCAAACTGTCTCAGTCTCAGACCATGAATTCTCTCTTTTACCCTTACAATTCTTTCCCCTGTCCCGCTGTGGGTGGACTGAGCAAGTGACTGCGTGGGCCTTAGGATCAATCTGTGAAAATTCTTAGTTGCACCTTGGTTACTAGTTGAAGTTAAACCATGACTGCTCGTTATGGTGCAATACAGCTTTTCACAGCAAAATAAAACCAATTCTGATTCCTTAACTGTTTTACAATAACTGAAAACCTTATACGACATATGGCCAACTTCACTCTGTAGCAAGGACTACAGATTTAACTCTGTACACGGTTTCATCAAAATAAATAAGGAAAAATATAATTCAAGCTACATGAATTTCTCTAGTCAGCCTGCACTGTACACTCTGGATCAGCTCAAACAGTTTTAGAAATCATAACAGACTATGATTGTTAAAGGCCACGGGAAGTGAATGGCCAATTGAGCAATATGACCTCTTAAATGAAAAATACCCATTGAGTCAAATATTGTTAGAGAGGAAGGCAGGTGCTAAATGTGTTTTTTTTCGGTGAGGAACAATGGAAGGATTTTTAAGGAGCTTTACTAATCTACTGCTTCTATAAATATTCAGTACATTATAGTTAGTAATGTACTGGTGGTGTTAAACTTAACATTTGCTCAATTCTTTTTTCCTCAGTTCTTTAGCTTTCTCACTACTCATTAAACAGTATTTGAATAGCTCTTTTAGCATTTTCTTTTGCAAACAGCATGACACAATGTAGAGCTTTCTTGGCATTCTAATCAATGAGATGCAGAGTATTTTACCAGCATGAAGAAAACCTACTTTAATTGAGAATTATTGTTAGCCTCTTCATCCTTACTGTTGAACTATGCAGGCCCTTTTCACATTAGTATAGCATGGCCTGGAAGAATGGTAATTGCATCATCAGTCTCTCTTGGTTTCTGTCACAGCCCTTTTAACATGCTCATCCTTTCCATTACTTCATGATTTCATTTAATGTTCACCTGGGTTAGAATCATATCAGCAGCAAGAACTTTCTGAATTAACAGTTGCTGCATGCTCTACTCGAGATTTCTTTCTTGGGAATTAAGGAGAAATAGACATTTTTTCTAAAGAGTGTCCTTTTGAACTTTTATGTCCAAATAGATGGATATTGAATTTTTATTTTGGAGTTTGAATTTGAAATATAAACAAGTAACCTAAGTCTGTCTTTAATAAAACTACAAAGCATGACTTTCTATATAGTATAATCCTTTAGGTACGTACTGTATGTTCACTGCCTTCAGAGAGATAAAGCTGTTTAGAGGCCTCAATATTGTGGCAGTTGCATGTATTCATGCTATATTTTTTTCTATTAATTTTTTTTTTTTTGAGACGACAGATCATATAGTTGCTGAAAATAAGAAAAGCTGAATCTTGCTTCCAAATTTACATTGACGGTATGGGATCCTTGCATTTCATATTTTTAAGGGACACAGTACAGGGAAATACAGGGAAGCTTATTGTTAATGGATGCAAACCTTCCCTTTTTATTTATATCATATTTTCAGGTATCTATGTTTGTCATAATAATAAAAAATAGATACATAAATAAAAATGACAAAAGTAATTATAAAATAATTACTTATGAGAGCTGATAGAGATAGCAAGGGATTTGCCTTTTGTATCTCAAATGTCTTTGGTTTCCTAATGGTGTGTATGTTCCTGTAGACAGACATAGATATTACATAAAATACAAAAGTTCTCTCTACAGGTAAAAAGCCTTATGCAGGCACAGCCTCCTTGATAATTACAGGCAAGAAAATGAACATCTGGATCTTAATTATACAAATTATACTATCATTCAAGTCCTCTCGAAGGTCAAGATTCTGTCACTAATATTCATAAAAATTGTTTGAATAGTCTTATTTCAATAATTGGACTTCTTACAGAGTTGAATACTGTCTGCAAGAGAGGAAGAAAAAGATCTAGCTAAAAGACTCTTAAAAATGTTTGCGGGTGGGATAGTACAATTCCCTCATTTTTATGACCTTGGTACTCAGGTCAGATGAAACAGATTCCTAACAGGCCTGAACAATGCCCTAGGAAACAGTTCAGATTCCTACTTTGCCTGGAATGTTAAGTATTTCTTTGACTACTGTGAACTACCAGTAGTTATATCTGGTTATTCTTCCACGTTATGTCTGGTAGTTGCAGCATTATTTCTTCAGAGAGTGATGGAAGGAGCAGGATGGAATTAGGAACCAGACACGGTCTGCTGCATGAGTCTTATGGGAACGTCTTACTTCAGGGAGGAATCCCGAAAGACCTAATGCTTCTGTAGCCAGCCTGACTTTTCTTCTTTGGGTTCAGAATTTGTCTTTTGGGAGAAGGAGAGACTGAGTAAAAGGATGAAGTCAGACAATACTCTAGAGAGTCATGTCACCAAGGAGAAAGCCAAGTAAAGCATAAATATATTGTGAGTTGAGACTGCTGGTAACTGATACCAGTTACTTTCAGATCCATTTACTGACAACCTGAATATCTTTAAAGAGGAATGTACATTGCAGTAGGGAGGAAAGATATATAGAACAAAACATTATATTCATATTCACAAAGTAGCAATTTCTATTTTCGGAGAATGACTGTAAATTATCTAAGTTAATACCATTGGAACTACTTTGTGTTCACCTGAACACAGCTAAGAACAGAATAGATTCAGAATCTTTAAAATGTATTTTCATTGTTTTTCTCAGCCATGTCTTTCACTTTATTTTATTTCACTTGGATATATGGCTTCCAGCCTTATTGTTTATTAACTCTGTAATTTTTAAATGGCTTGAAGATTACACAGAAAGAGGTCTCCTCAAACCTAAATTTAGATGATATTTTGAACATGTCAAATTGTTGGCTGAACTCAAATATTTTAGTTTAATAAGTCAAACCAACTTAGATGTCACAAAACTTCCTTCCAGCTTTTCTACCAAGAAGCATAGTAAAGCTATGAATTTTGTATCAAAGAGCTATGAAAGTAAATAATAGAAGAAACTGTATTAACTATAAGCTCATATAATCATTTCATAATTTATAATCACTTTAGCAAGGTAAAATATTTATATATGACCCAGCAATCTGCACTTGCAGGCCAGAAGGCTAGTAGTATCCCAGGCTGCACAAAAATAAGCGTGACCACCAGATTGAGGGAATTTTTTTCCCCCTCTTCCTTGGTCTTATGAGACTCCAACTGGAGTACTGAGTCCATCTCTGCAATCCTCAGTACAGGGAATGCACTGATCTCTTACAGTAGATACAGACAACAGCTACGGAAGTTATCAGAAGGCTGTAGCACCTATCCTATGAAGACAGGTTGAGACGACTGGTGTTCATCCTGAAGAAGAGAAGACTCTGGGGAAAGCTTGTTGGTTACAAGAAAGATGAGGAGACACTTTTTACCAGGGCCTGTAGTGATATGAAAAGGGGTAATGACTTTAAGAGAGGGGAGATTTAGATTGTATATAAGAAATTATTTACTGTGAAGGTGGCAAGATACTGTAATAGATTGCCTAGAGAAATTGTGTAAGTGTTCAAATCCTTCTAAGTGTTCAAAAACAGACTGGATGGAGCTCTGAGCAACCTGGTCTAGTGGAAGATGTCCCTACCCATGGAAGAGGAGTTGGAACTAGATGATCTTTAAAGGTCCAATCTGATGCAAACCATTCTATGTTTCTAAGATTATAGAATTATTATCTGTGAATTCCATGCTAGAGAAGACAAATTTTGACCTTTATAGATCTTCAACTGTATTTCTTTTTCATCTTGTGAGGACAAAAGAAATTAGTGGCAGAATTAAAAAAAAAAAAAAAAAGAGGAAAAGAGGAACTGATGAATATAACATCTGTGATTCTATAATGACTTAAGCTCCAAGTGCCCATGTGATGATGGAAAGTTCTGTCTTTTGGATAAATGACAAAATAGAAAAGATCAAACAGTATATGACCAACAAGTAGCACTGGGTCAGTCAGAACTGTTTTGATATTTATGTTGTTTTATTAATTTTTTGCTTGGCAGTACCCTAGCAAATTCATCAACATCTAACAGCCTCTTGGAATAAACTCTTAGGCTGATAAATTAACAGAATCACAGAATCACAGAGTCCAACCCCCCTGCTAAAGCAAGTTCACCCGGTGCAGGTTGCAAAGGATTGCATCCAGGCATGTTTTGAATATCTCCAGAGAGGGAGACTCCACAGTCTTTCAAGGCAGCCTGTTCAATGCTGTGTCACCTTCAGTATAAAGAAGTTTTTTATTATGTTCAGATGGAACTTGCTGTGTTTCAGTTTGTGTCCCTTGCCTGTTGTCCTGTTGCTGGGCACCACTGAAAAGAGTCTGGCCCCTACCTCTTGACACCCACCCTTAGGATATTTGTATGTGTTCCTTGTCCCAAGGAACAGGAGAAACATGAAAAACATATTTGAGGCACTATTAAAATGAAACAAATTGTTAGTGCTGTCCATTTAAAGTTTTCTATTTTTTTTCCCTGTCCATTCTGACCATTACATATTTGAAATATAATTTAAATTACTATCAATTAATCTCACATGCCAAGAGAGTAATAAGAAACTCATTTTCTTCATAAAGAAAAATAAATCAAATAAACCATCTAAACAGCAGAAGTTCTATTTTCATTATACCTTTCCACAGCAGAATTGCTCTGAATAAATCATGGATGCACTACAGATGTGAAATCCATTCCTTTCTACTGATTATTTTGTACACTCTCTGACTCCCTTAAGTTATTATTAATAATTTCTCACCAATAACTTGTCTGTATTCATAGAAAACTGAAAATGTAATGCTATTTATTCTTTTCCCCTTGAATAAACATCTGCCAACACTATATTAGGAAGTGTTGGTTTTGTCATTGAAAGAATATTCCATTAGTGAACATAAAATCACTTGATTTAATAATAATAATAAAAAAGACAGGTTTTTTGATAAGCCTAAATAAATATATTTAACAGCATCATTGTCATTTTCAGTGACATATCCAAAAGTTAAAAAATATCCCAAATGTTGTAGGCTTTGAGTTTACTAAGATGTTCGGTGATATTAATTTAAACTATGGTGTTTCATCATCTGTTTAGACTGTGTGACTTGGTAACTAAACTTGCAGGGAGAAGGGAACTCCTTAAACCATCCCACTCCCAACAGTTTAATGCCAATGCCAGTAAGAGATTCCAGAGCCTCGAGAGAGATTGCAGATCAGCAGGAGACCGCCTGAAGGGCAGCACAAAGGGGTTCCTGCC
This sequence comes from Oreocharis arfaki, assembly GCA_013398015.1. Taxonomy (NCBI): domain Eukaryota; kingdom Metazoa; phylum Chordata; class Aves; order Passeriformes; family Paramythiidae; genus Oreocharis; species Oreocharis arfaki. The sequence continues at coordinate 247,402 of VZRR01013602.1, read as the reverse complement.
ATTCCAGCCAGTAAGCTGGCTTCACTGGGGAAGAAACTTAAATGTCTTTATGCAAACACATGTAGAACAGGGATGTCATTTTCCTGGGCTTGTGCAAAGCATTTGACACTGTCTTACATCCTTGTCTCTAAACTGGAGAGACATGGGTTTGAAGGATGCACTTAGTGGATAAGGAATTGGCTGGATGGTCATACTCAAAGAGTTCTGGTCAACTATGTGATATCCAAGCAGAGACCAGTGATGAGGCAACACTACTGGGACCAGCACTGTGTAACACCTTTTTCAGCAACATGGACAGTGGGATTGAATGCACCCTTATCTGGTTTGCTGATGACACCAAGCTGCGCGGAGACATGCTAGAAGCAAGAGATGTCATTCAGAGGTAGTTTGACAGGTTTGAGAGCTGGGCCTGTGTGAACCTCCTGAAGATCAGCAAGGCCAAGTGCAAGGTCCTGCATCTGGTTTGAAGCATTCCAAAGCACAAATACAGGCTGATCATAGAATGGATTGAAACCAGCCCTGAGGAAAAGGACTTGGGTGTGTTGGTGTGCTGGTTTGGAAGTGAACCAGTGAGAGAAACTAACCCCCACACAAATTCCTTGTAAGAGACTTCAAGTTGGGGTTACAATTTTACAGAAATATTACAATAAATGTATTATACCGAAAAATTGGCTTAAAACCACAAAGTCAGAGTACAGCCTGGCCCCTGTTGGTCAGGGTGGTGGTTGCAATCCAACTAAACAGTGGTTGCAGTGCTGTCAAAGTGACGGTTGCAGTCGAAAGCAATGGTCCTGTGGAAGGTCTGGTCCTCTTCTGGACGTCCAGCGGTTGTGGTCCCAGGCCCCAAAGCACCCTGTATACAGGCAGGAATGTTCAGGGGAGTTTCACAATGGGATGATGTAGTCCTGTGAGTCATAGGATATTTTTGGGGTCCTTGATGGTCATTGCAGCTGTCTATCCTGCTGGTACCTATTCAGCACATTATGGCCCATTAAGAGAGACAACTCCCTCAGGATGGGTGGGACTGTGCTGCTGCTTCCCTGGAGGGAGTTATCAGGGCTGAGCCATTGGTGGGAAGGAAAAGAAACATTACCCTGCTTCACAGGGTTGCCTCTTTCTCCTTATCTCATTTAACACCCAGCCCACCTAAGGGGTGGGGTGTGCACTGGGCAGCTGTTGCAAATGACCCACCATTAATAGTTTGTCAGGAATAATGTAGACGGTTGTAGGAGACATAGTTTGGTTACACTCATGTTGGCACTCTTCCTCCTGTAACCAAGACAGTTGACAAGAAACTCAACATGTCCTGGCAATGTGCTCTTTCAGCCCAGAAAGCCAGCTGTACCCTGGGCAGCATCCAAAGATTCATGACCAGAAGTTCAAGGGAAGTGATTCTGCCCTTCCACGTTGTCATGAGATTCCACATGGAGTACTGTGTTCAGATCCGTGACCCCCAGCATAAGAAGCACATGGACACATTGGAGCAAGTCCTGAGGCAGGGTACAAAGATGAGAGGGCTGGAGCGCCTCTGCTGTGAAGACAGACTGAGGGAGTTGGGATTGTTCAGCCTTGCAGAAGAGGAGTCTTCAGGGAGACCTTACAGCAGCCTTCCAGTACCTAGTGGGGACCTGTAAGAAAGCTGGAGAGGGACTGTCTGCAATGGCATGTACTGATAGGACAGGGGGTTGTGACTTTAAACTCAGAGAGGTTTAGATTAGATATAAGAAATAAGTTCTTTATCATGATGGATAAGACACAGAAACAGATTGCCCAGAGCAGTTGTGGTTGCCCCATTCCTGTAACTGTTCAAGAAAAGGCTGGATGGGTTTCTGAGCAACCTGATCTATGATTTTGAGAAGTGTAGCTTCTCAGAGGCTATAAAAATACCTGCCACATTTGTACAAAGCACAGGACCCATTTATCAATTTTTATGAAAGAATATCTTATTTAGTACAATTTTTCAGTAAATACTGGAAAATATAAGGCAATAATAAAAACCCCATGGAGAATGTAAGCATTTTAACAGAAATGTAAGCATTTTAACAGAAATCTGTTGGTTTGCCAAGGGCATAGAACTGCCAGCAGAAGTCTGCACCTTTAAAAAAATCTCTGTGATGTAGACATTTAAATATCAGGAAAACAGCTTTAAAATCTGAGGATCAGATCTCTTCAGTCAAGTAATAAATGCATGTCAGGACATGAGGTACAGATGAGCAGGTCTAGGTGAAACACATTTAGCTGAAATTGTCATGTGAACAGGATTTAAAAAATAAAATCCAGAAGAATTTTTGGTCAGCAGAAAGTAAAACAGAGAAAAGAGCCAAATTTCAAAGCATTACATCTGAGCTAAGAATTCTGATAGAGTCCGGATGTCAAGTTTCTGTGCATGATATTAGCTGTGTTGGTGCTATTCCACCGTGATTGACACAGATTTCCCTCAGTCATATCCACTTAACTATGTACTTATAAAATGTATGTTTTATTACTCCCAATCACATCATTAGGATTGTTCTGAGTTAAGATGATGACACTGCCACAAAAGCACTTTTCTTGCTGTACTACATATGTCCTTTCAGATTTACATTTACTCTTTTCTTTAAAAACTTTAGGCTCTGGCATACTAATAATGAAAGAGTACCTTGCAAACATAGAAAAGAGGCAAAAGCAGGTATCAGTCATCTTCTGATGTGATGGGAAGAACTGTTCTGATGTACTGCTGAGTACGGTGTTGTATTGAAATTTATATTAGATATTTCTGGGCTTAGAATTTCTCATTGCACTTGAACTTGATGCTACGATGCAAAGAAGACATGTTTGTCTTGCATGTTCCTGATAAGATCTGTTCTGTGATCTTCTCAGCAAAACGATGAGGCTCACCAGCCTGTAGATCCCTAGACCTTCCTTTCTCCACTTTTTAAAATAGGGGTGGTATTTTGTGCTTTCTTATTGGTATTGGTGGCTATTCAGTTCCTTCAGGTCTCAAACCTCCTCAGTTACAGTGGGAGGGACTTTGCTCTCCCAACTCACACCTAGAAGTTCAGGGACTTCAAAGACATGGGAAGCCTGACTGTCAGTGAAGACTGAAGTCAAGAACTTTTGAAATGTCTCAGCCCTCTTCATATGTGTTTTTACCAGCTCTCCCTTATTTGTACATTCTCTTTGACCTTTCTTTTCTGACTTATGCACTTAGAGAATCCCTTTTAGAAACCCATGGTCATGAAACTAAGCCTGCCAGAGTTCAAGAAGCATTTGGACTATGCTCTCAGGCACATAGTGTGATGCTTGGGGCTGTCCTGTGCAGGGCCTGGAGTTGGACTTGGTGATCCTTGTGGCTCCCTTCCAACTCAGGAAGTTCTATGACCCCTATTGTTATTATTCACATCCCTTACCATTCCATCTGTACAATAGCTTTCCTGATCAGAGCCTTGCACATCCATTGTACTCTTCCCAGGCCACATGTCCCTGTTTCTACTGGCTGTGCATTTCCTTCTTACTCACCACTTTGAGGAGCAGGTCCTTGGTCATCCATGCCAGTTTCCAGGCTGTCCTGCTTCATCTCCTACACACCAGGATGGAGAGCTCTTGTGCTGTGAGAGAAGTGTCCTTAAATAACTGATATTTCTGATCAGCTCCACTGCCCCTATGGACAGTTTCCCAGGGTATCTCATCTATTAATTCTTTAAACAGATGGAATTTCACTCTTCTAAAGTTCAGGGCCCCGACTTTGTTTTTTGCCAGGCACATATTCCTCAAGATCACAAACATGAACAGGCCATGGTCACCACAGCTCATCCTGCTTCCAATCTTAACTCCTTTCATGAGCCCATTTGCTTTGGTGAGCACCAATAGATGTACCAGTAGATGTATACATATAAATGTGTGCATGTGTAACATGCAAATTACATATCAAAAGTCCATTCTAACACAAAAAATGAATATTATTTTATAGGTTCAAGTTAGGATTTGCATTTCTTTCAAGTGCCCTTTAAAGTGAAGTTAAATGTTAATTAAACTTCCACTTTTTCCTACCAGGTATTCTTCAACTCACTAATAAAGATCAGTAGAAATTTTTGGGATTAAGAAGCCAAAGACCTAGATCTATTTTATAAATAGCTTATATTTCCACTGAATTTTTTCTGCTTTTCCAGTGTTAGTAATTCAAATCCTCTTTGCTCTTTAGAATAATTTCTATTTATGCAATGTAGAAAGATAAACTCAAAACAAGAATTATCACCCTTGGGTTTTTTTTATAACAGTACCACAGCCTTGCCTTTATCTGAAAGTGCAGCAAAAAGCTCTCATAAGAGCATCATTTCTGCTTTGACTGTAAAAACTATTAACACAGTTGTCTCCTTGTAAAAACATCCTTTAATAGAGTGAATGATGGAAGGGAGGATCTCTGCTATGGATGGGGTCTGTATGACATGCTGAGCATGGGTTGGAGTCCTGTTCAATGCTACAAGAATTTTACATTGCTTCAGCATCTCAAAGGATATAAAAAGATCTATGCTTTTCTCTTCTTATAACATTGGCTCTAATAAATAGCATTTATTAGTCTAGATGCCCTAGAGTCTGAGGGCATTTCTTACTACAATCATGATGAACCAGCACCTCCTGGTGCAAAACACCTCTCCGTAGGTGTTGGGTGGTCTCCACAAAGCCATGTCTTCTCCAGGCTGAACAAATCCAGGTCCCTTAGCCTCTCCTTACAGGATAGATGCCCCAGCTCCTACCCAGTTCAGGGCTCTCTGCTGAAATCACTCCAATTTATCAGTATCTTTCTGGGACTCATTTGTCCAAAACTGGATGCTGTACTCTAAATGTGCTCTCACAGATGCCAGGCACTGGGCCTAAAAGAGCTTGTTGAAGACTGAGACAAAAAAAGCATCAAGCACCTCAGCCTTCTTCATCCACTGTCACTAAATGACTCCTCCCATTTAGAAACTGGCTTTGAACACTAATTGCTTAGCCTTTTGCTACTAATATCACAGACAAGGCTCTTGTTTCCTTGATGTTCTCTCACACTAAATTACAGCATGTTATGTAAGGCTATAAAGAAACAGTTCAATAATATTAAACAGTGGAGGATTTGATTCTAAATATTTTAAGGCTTGTTTAACAAAAGATTAAATAAATAAAACTGATTTGCATAAGTACTGAATCACCACTACTGGAGTCAGTGAGCATTTTAATGGTCATTTAAAAGCTTATTTGTTCTGTCGTTGTGTTAAGAAAAAATTATGGTAGTTTATCCTCCAATTAGCTTGTTATTAAGGAAAGATAATGTTCTAACCAGACAATACAAGAGAAATTTTTCTACTAATAGGATTTATCTCACCAATATTTACCCCATAAATTTAATCACCAAGACCAAGACTGGCCTCCTGCATAGTGCAGAGAGAAAAATGCGCCTTTAGAGGAAGTATCAAATACATAAGATGAACTGCTGTTCTTGCTCTTTCTCATAATGACAGGGGGAGCCTGAACAACTAATTTACAGTCAGCAACAAAATTTTAGATAGGGAAAGTTACTTGAGATGGATCTACTTTCAATGTATGATCTAACCCAGTAATATTTAATCACAACCCCATTCCATTCACAGGTAAGCATCTTCTTGATTTTCATTCTCTTGCCTTTTATGTCTTTTAAAAACCTAATGTTATTGCCTCCAGTATTGATATGATGTGAGATGGAAAACTATAGAAAAACAGCAAAATTATTTCTGTTTTTTCTTCAACATGAAATATTAACACTGTTTTTAACTCTGAAACCAATTAATAATGTAACTACATAATTTCTTCTTTTTGTTTGCCAACAAACAAAAGACACTAATTACACAGAAGTTTGAAAGTATTGTAAAAAGCAGAGTTACTTAGTGGGAGTATTATCTGTACCAGGAATTGCTCTGGCTTTGTGCTTCCCATATAAAAATATTTGCAGGAGTAAAAAAAATCTGGTTTTATTTAGTCTTTTGAATTTTTTTCACCTCTTTCTTGTTGAATGTTTCATTTTCTGATCTCTTTAAAGTGGTCCAGGAGTTACGGGATCATATCAGCTGATAAAGAATGTAAGTCTATTACTCTATGTACATCTATGTCTGCTAGCAACATGATGACAAATGGACAGGAATTTAGTCTCTGAAAGTTCAATAAGCTGGTATTGTCCTGACATTGCAAACTGTTTACCACAAAAATCCTCTACATCTATCACCCAGATCCAGCCTTTGCCTGATTCTAATTCCACTGATGTTGAAATCTGAAGCCCTTTGTGAGTCATTTATCACACTTATTAAAATGTTCCATTGTGGATTAGAATAGCAATTCACTATTACTTCAGAATGCTGCCCAAGGGCTATTCTATGCAGGAAATTCTAATGCTTTATTGAAACAGTGGTTTGGTATTAATAAATGATTCTTTGCAAAGGCACTATGCTTTCAATTGTGAAAAATGATGCTGGCATTTCAAAGCTGCCATCACTGCCCAGTATTATGCAAATCCCCTTACTTATTACTACATTTAAATCTGGCCTAAATACACTTCACAGTTAATATTTTAACAAGTATATGTCAATGGGATTATGTAGAAAACTGTAAGTAAGGAATGGCGTTCTGCTTACTGAACTATAAAGAGGAGTTCAGTCCTTTGGAACATAAGATAAGTGTTACAAACTTAAATAGTATCCAAATGGATATTCTTTCCCTATTAAAATGACATAATTAGAAACATTTTCATGATTATTTTCCAAAAAAGTTTAATCATGGTTTTCCAAAGCCGAAAACTCAGTGGGAGCAAATTAAACCCATGATAAAGATTCTGAATCATGTCTTAAGTGACTGATTAACTCTACAAATATATTAAGGTAACTCTAGATCTAAGGCTGACAAAAGATTACTGTTTAGATGTTTGTGTTATCTAAAATATGCTGTAGCAGACTGGCCTTTATTCATGTACAAAACGTGTGTTCATTCAGCACAATGAATTTATTCACATACTTAACTGAATGACACCTGTTCCTTTTTGCAGACTTAAAGTCTCCAGATATTGCTTGCTGACTTTCCTTGTGAAAGGTGTTCAGAAGAAGTTGTGACTCTTTAAAAGACTACTCCTGTATATTTAATACTTTATTTAGAAAGATATTTCAGCAGTTAGGGTGTAAGATCCAGCTTTCAAACTCTGAAACTAATCTTTTTTCTGCAGTCTTGTACCGCATACATGACTGAATCATTTATATAGATATTTTCAAGACCACTTATATAACTTTCATGCTCCACGAAACAATGCCACCTTTGTGTCTTACTCTTCTCATTTTTAAAATGAGATCAGTAGCACTTCTCTATCTCACAAGTACTTCAAGAGTAAATATTGTAAGTGTTCTAAAGGTTTCAAACACTATGTGTAAGAAGTATAAGAAATACCTAGGATCAATAGAGTCATAGTAACTTAAATGAAATTGCAATTACTTAAACAACTTCAAAAAACACGTGCAAAAAATTATTCATTATAGCCCTCATTCATCACAAGTATTTTCAAAAAGTGAAGATCATGGAGTATGCCACTGCAATGCGTTCTTTGAGATGAGTTACAATGAAATTTGTCTTGAGGAATTTTTATACGCAAAAGACAGCATTTCAATGACTGAAACACAGAAGTCAAGTCCTCACTATAGTCATTCTAAATCATTATTTTAATCCAAAAAATGCAAATATTATGTGTATATCTCATAATCAAGATACCCTATGCATAAATTTATCTATTTCATGTGATTTACTTTTTTATATCATCTTAAATGACAAATACTATTATTCTCAATCAGAAATGCATATCTGCAATGAAAATATTTATCATTACTAAAGTGCAAAGGTAGAATAAGACAAAATCCTGTTAGCTCCTAGATGACAGTCTTTATGGCATGGTATCTGTCTAGCAATATGGATGTGTAAGGCAGGGAAAGTTAAAAAAGCTGAGTAAACAAGGCTCTTAAATTTATGAATACCATTATATTTAAATAACACAAATGAGAAGCTAAATTGTAAGTAAGACTTTAACCTTCAATTCTCGCCCCTTACTGTGGCTATGCCTTTTTGGACTTTTAAGAAAATGCATATAATTTTAAAAATTTACTTTAAAAATGAATTGACGTTTTCTTCAGAACAAAAATATGATTCAGTTCGCACTGGAGGAAGTGAGAAGACTGTGATGTCCTCAGCTTCCCTCCAGCCAGAACTTAAACACTGGCATTGCACACAAATGGATTATGCCACAGGATTCCTACTGGAATGAACCAGGCAGCCTAGCTCATGGGCTAAGTATGGAGGAAATCCAAGTGCCTTGGATACTGGGATCTTCTGCAACTGCCACAAAGGAAGACAGTGAGTAACAAAAATCCAATAGCTGCACTACAGAAGAAGTATTTCAGCAAATGTGCTCTCATTTAGTACTCTATGTATCAGCTGAGATGGAATACTGCATTTTGTTTATGCAGACAATGTTTTTCCAAGGGAGTGACTGGGCCAGCAGGAGAATCTCTGCTGCTGTACTGTATTTTAAATGCTCATGTCAGATACAAGGAGCTCTGAAACCATAGCTTGGGCACAGAGAAAAGCCTTGTACCTAGCTGCTTTTTAAACCCAAACACTTACCTCAGTTTTACACAAGAATGGCATTAAATGGCAGTCTTAGTAAAACTGCTGTTGGAAACATTAAATATATTAATTTTGCACTTAGCTTTCAATATTTGTGGTCTACATCTGATTTTTAATACTGCTTGAATTATTATTGAGGAAATAGGTTTTATTTTAATTCTGAACTTATTTTCTTTAATTGTGCTTTGAATTTAAATGCCAATTACTGAGAAACCTCTGTGATGTCCTGTTGTGAATGAGATGACATTTTCTTACAGATTTTCCAGTTTTATCAGTGTTTAAGAATTTTGAAAGTTAACTGCCTTAATTTGGTCAGATCAATGGTCTATATCAGTCTCATTTCCTTCTGCATACAGAAGGATATTTATATATTTCAGACAAGTGGTGACATTTAGGCAATGCAAGAGGTGGCATTTAGGAAGAGCAATTAAATCCAGCCTTTTTCTGCAGATCATTCTTCATGGAATCCTCCATCTGTTGGATCAAAGTTCTTCACAAGTTATTTCCTACACCTAGTCTTTTTATTATCAGTCAGTGGATTTGTCCACCAATTTGCTTAGTTTTTCGGAACCTGCTGATAACCTTGGTATTCACAAGCTAGGATGGAAACAGGTGCTGAGGAATACAGCCAGTGCCAGTATACTGCTTGGTGTGCAGCTGCAGTGGGAGCTGCATATGGAGCTCTGGGTGGCAGAACCCTGAGCGAAAAGGCCTTGAACTGCCAGCCTCTTGCATAGCAAAAGGCATGGGCACCCGTGGGCCAGCCAGGCTCCCTCCTTGGCAGCACCAGCTCAAGCCATCTCTGTGTTACTGCGCTGTGAATAAATTGCTTTATGGAATGGTGTTGCGGTGCATAAATTTGATTTTAGTGTACTATCTTAATTTGTAAGCTTTCCCCACAGTTTTCATTCTTAAGTGTTGTACCCCGTCCCTCCCTTGTCATTCAGCCTGCTGTATCCCCTCCCCTTTGCTTAATCTTGCCCATGTTTCTGGAATCTTCCCTGTTCTTTGATCTCCCATTGGTTTGTGTGACCCCCACTCCCTGCTCCCTCCTGATTGTGTATACATTGTGTCAATCTACCCTAGACCCCCCTCTGTTGTACTCCCATTGGTTCTGTGATTGTTGCATCCCACATTATAAAACCCCCGGACCCTCCATTTTCTTTGTCTTTGGTCCCTGGGCCCTTCACACTTGAATAGAGCTTGGAATCCACACCAAAGACCTCTCTCTCGCCTTTGTCCCTGCCTGCGCTGAGCCACCAACGCTGGCCTGGGTAAAACTGCCCATTGCGGCGGCAGCGGAAACGCACCGGCTGCGAGCGTCGCCGTCGGGTCTTGGCCAGCCCCGGCAGAGCGCGACAGAGTGGGTTGTATACGATGGTGCCAAAGGAAAGCTGGGGTCAAACAGGTAGGAAATCTGGTCTGAGTGCATGTGAGTGAAGTGTGTAGGGAGACAAGTGAGGCACTTCTTGGCTCATCGGAGCTGCCTGCTGTGAAGGTGCTTTGGTCCCAGCAGTTGAAGTCTTTGGCATTGGGAGTGTGACTGCCCCAGTCCTGTGAATGGTCAGACAGGGAAGTTCCCTTAACAGCAGGTTCCAAAATTCACAGCTAGGCATGGAAAGAAATATTTTACCTCTTCCAAAAGTCAAAATGAGGTGCCAAAAAATACTTCAGATAGGGAGTTTGGCTACAGGATAGGCAGAAAATTCCAGGCTGAGCAAGTTATAACTGCTACATACTAAAACCAGAATTACTAGCTTTGCTAAAATAATCTATTTGAGCTACCTGTCTTCATCTAGTTTTTATATAACCTCACTTTTATTTGTTTGACTCATTCAGATACTTGATTTCAAGGTCAGAAACTGATATGTCTCTGATTAGAATACTTCACACTTAATCTATAACTGTATATCACTGCTACTAGCTGTGCAGAAAGATGGCTTTTTTGCTTTTAATATAAGCCTGGGGAGTTGTTTTCCTCTTAAATTTAACTCTGGGTTATTTCTGCCCTTGTTATGGGTGCTACATTTTATATTTGCAGATCCTTTATACCTTTTTACTGCTGACTGTTCATAATTTGGTACTCTTCTGTGAGGAAGCTTAACTGATTTCTATTTTTCCTTTTATTCAGCTATTAGAAGGTGAGCTTTTTTAAAGCAAGCTAGTTATGGTTCCACTGGTAAGGCAAAGTGCCAAACTATTTCTTTGAATCTTTCAAAATAATGCTTCTAGAAAATACATGTTCACAGAAGTGCATAAGAAAATGCTGTCAGACCCGTTTTCCTCTGATAAATGAAACTCTGGTAAAATCTAAATGTTTCACAGAACTGTACAGATTTTGCTATTACTTAAGTTTTCGAATAAAACAAATCTCATAACAGAAAAATGCGTCTAATGTTTATGGCTTTGAAATTAAAGAGCTAAATTATCTCACTTTAAAATAATCATCCATATATTCACTGTAATACAGGTTTTATAATAATAAACCAAAGCATTTAAAAAGTGCCAAAGATGTTTAGCTGGAGAAGGAAACTGATGGTTATTTAGAATCCTGTTGCACGTCAGATATAATAAATGTTAAATTCTTCAACTCCTTTAATTGAATGAAATTTATGTTGTGTGTACAATTGCATTCAAGTCAAAATTACTTTTCTTTTATCTTGCCTTCCATTACTTCCTCACATTTTCCATTTTGTCTGCTGCTTGTCATCATACAATACAGCTCCCATCTCCTTAAGGCCAAATGCTTAATTTTATCTTCGGGTATTCTTTGTAAAACGAATAATAATGGGTATAAAGGACAACTGTATGATTTTTGCTATTATTTATCATCCATAGCAGTGCCATGAATCTGTAATGAACATCTGAACCTTTGCAAAAGAAAACAGTAAAGAGGTTAGCAAGATGAAGCTTTTTTTTCTATGCCTTCTGCTTTTACCTCTTGCAGAGCTCATTTTAGGCAATGCATCTATCTTTTCTTTGCTCCCTCTCATTGGTTTAACAGTTCATTTCAGGAATGTATCTGTCTGCTTTCCTCTTCTTATATAGTATAAGGGCTCATTAAAACTGGGTTTGTCTGTGTTTTTTCTTGTAAGTATCACAATACAGTACTTCATTTAAATTCGAATGTATACTTATTTCTTCCTAGATTCCCTTCCAAGACTTCATACCATATAATGAATGATTTTTTAAAGGGTAATTTTACCATTTTTAGCATCTAATAGGCCTACATTCTGAAACAAGTAAGAAACTAAAATAACTTGCTTCATAGCACACAAGGATGGCATACTGCAATACAAATCACAGTCACTTCTCTTCCACTCTGCCTCCTATAGTGTTGTTGCACTTTGTATTAAAAGTGTCTGCAAGACGATCTCTCTTTCAGTGACACTGTAAGGTAAATGGGATTAAGGAATACACCACAGACACACCCCTTTGATGAGGGGAGTAGACTGATTACTCAGTTTTAGCTTTGTATTTTCCTATGCTTCCCCCTTTATTCAAATATCCTTCAAGTGTCCAACAAAGTCACAAGCATTCTATATATTGCAAGATATAGTTGCTGATCTGTTATGTCCCAAACCAAGGTCTACGAGAATAATCACGACCATATGATGTCACATGAATCCAGATTCATAGCTCCTTGGGCCATCTCAAGATAACCTCTGTCCTGTTTGGTTTTTTCTTGTCCCCCCTGCCCCCAGTTAGAGAACTAACATTCTTATTTTCTTCTGATTCCTTGAAAAGCATTGCAAAAATCACACTTTTAGAAAGAGAATTGCCATTAGAAAAATCTCACTTCAGAAAATTTGAAACTGTTCTCCAAGATATTGCCTGAAACATCCTTAGAATCATCAGTTTACTTTCAAAGAACACAGATTAAAACCACTACCTACTCCTTCCCTGATACATATATCCTATCTAAAAAACTGTGGGCAGCTTTTACATAAGCAGAAGAATCGTGCTTTGTTTTTATGGGTAGGACTGGATAGTTTTGAAAAGCTTTAGAAGATTTTTCTACTATGTTCCAAACCCACCTAATCAAGTAACTTAAATTCCAAGTGATACAAGAACTGCTTCATTATTATTCCCCATTCTTTCTATCCACAACTGAGGAAATAAACTGGTTTGCTTTCCTTCTTTGTTGCTCCCTGAGAGACATTTAAGAGATTATCTGTCTGAAACAGGGAATTTCTACCTCAGCACAGGAGAAAAAAGTATACATATTGCTGAAGCAAATGGATTTGTGGGAGGGAAGGAAAATCTGTTAGCTCGTAAGTTTAGGAAATAGGGACTACGAGTTAATAAGCTTAGGGGGTAAGAATATATCCTGGGAGCAAACAGATTTATGAACACCTGCCATAGAAGGATTTGTGAAAGCAGATGAAACACATTAAAAATGATGATGGATGAGGGGTGTGGTAGAGGCAGAACAAAAGGGAAGAGCTTGAGTTCCTACTGTGTTTAAAGGTAAACCAATAGTAAATGCCTAAAGAAAGATGGAATGGATAAATATTACAATGGTGTATACACATACATATCAATAAAATGCATATACATGCACAGAATATTAATGTGGATAAAAGAGAATATATATAACTTAAAATTACAATTTTCAGCTTAATTAAAACTTTAGGAGACTGAACAGAACATCTCACATTTATGTCTAGTCCAGCTAAGGTAATATTTCCACTCAACACCCAGTATAAAAGAGGAGCTGCATTAATAACACATTTATGGCTGTCAAGCAAGAAAATTTTTTACCATTTGTCCCTTTCTCTTGGTGTTATTCTCTCTTACCAGTGTGGTTTTATGTCCTAAATTCAGTGGTGCCAGTCTTCTCATGGGGAATGGGGAATAAGCTGACTGCAAGAGGCTTTGGCCAGGTCTGCAGAGAAGCATGATGTTCATGGTGAAGCTTTTTACATCTCCAGGACTGGAACCCATATTTTATTGATTTTATATCTTCTCAGATCATCATCTGTCTCCTTTGCTTTTTTCCCAGCCACAGTTTGCAATTGCACAATGGCCTCCTGAGACGCAATATAAAGAAATGCTGCATGTTGCTTAATGACTACACTGGTGAGTCATAGGTGACACTGACAGTGTTTCAGCTGAAACAGTCGAAGCAGTGCTTAGTTGGCCACCAGTCAGCTGTTTGAACAAATTAAAAGAAGTCTGGGCCAAGGCAATCCCTTTTACCAGCAATGATACTCCTATTTATTGGAGTACGTTATACATAATCACATATTGCTACGGTACTCCTGCTACAGTGCTGAGCACCCACCCAGCCCAGGGAGAGNGGGCTGGGGGTACAGAGCCAATGGAGGGCATTGTGGGAGGGGAGAAACACGCAGCAGGAGGGGAGGAGACGGCCGTGCCCAGTTTGTGAGGAGCGCACTGCAACAACATATGATGTGTATATTTGCACAGAAAGGACATAAACTTAGAGTTCAAAAGGATTGATGGCTCCATAACACATTTTATTTAGATTGTGTGAAATGACTGGTGGGATACTGAAATGAGGCTGAGACAGCAAGAAAATCAAGTAGGCAAACACAATCAGTTTTCAACATGGTTTGAGCTTAAAGCTTTCACATGCTGTCTGTGTTCTCCCATATTTACTATTTTTCTTTACTCAAATTTTGGAAATTTCAATTTTAATTTTATAGTTTCGTGAGTATGTAAAAGGATACTATTCTACCTCAGCACAGGAGAAAAAAGCATACATATGCTTTAGGCATATGTAGGCAGCACAGCTTTATACAGAGCTTTCAGGCAGAGTAAATAGTGTTTTATTAATTGTAAAATCTTTTTTTAGTAATAGCCTAATCATTCATGTCTATAGGCAACATTTTCCTTCAAGGTGTTTTAAAGTGCAAATTAGGTTCACATTTTGAATATATTTTATTAATCCCCCCATTTTGATTTTGCTTATATAAAAAAAGGCGGAATATTATTATAGTTCGATGATACAGGAAAAACTTTGGGGACCAAGGATTATTTGGAGTTTTAAATAGCCCTGCCTGCTTCTGCAATTCTGCAGTGTCATTTAAGAGGGCAAGTCGGGAACAGGAAACTACTTGTATGACTTAAGAAACAGGCAGTGGTTGGGAGCACAGGGCTTCTGTAGGTAAATAATGCAACAGAAAAGACTTGCCATATCATGAGTAAAGTATGAAACACTCGTGACTGTGCAGCTTTCAAGGCCAAATTTGATGCTTAAGTTTCACTTCTGTCTCCTCCTGTCCATGTAGGGAAATTCTAGATGCCACTGAAAGTCAGTCAGATGAAGGGCTATCAGCTTTGGGTAAGAATGCAAGTAGAATGAGCACTTCAGAAAGGAGTCTTATGTAACCTGTACAGGACAAAACTTAAAGTGATGTTTAGTAGTTTTGATCAATCTAGAATGATGGTTAGAGACAGTTTTGGTTTGAGAGAGAATCGGTTCTAAAACTTCCCGACATCTCTGGAAGTAGTGGGAAATTGTTCCAAAATTACCTACAGGCTATACTAATACCTCTTACAGAGAGAGAGATTGTTCTCTTTTCTCTTTCAAGATTTCTGTGTAAAGGTAATGTTTCAGTCACGAGCAGATGATTGTCTAGTGATTAGAAAATTGTTAGCAAACACTAAGGCAGAAGGAAAAATATAAAGTTGTGCACAGCCTCTGGTGTTAAAAGTAGACTTTTTTTAGCAGTCTAGTATTTCTTTGTCTTAATTATCCCACTTTTCTCATCTAGCCCATCATTTTTTTTTCTCCACTATCAAAGCTACATGATTGCACAGAAGACAATCAAGACTTACTAACCAAGAAGGGGAAAGGAGAGCAAGATAAAGCCAGAATGAGAATGCAGTGATCTGGTTGAGATGTTGAACCTGGACAAAGTTTTCCAATTACAGTTCTTCAAATAATTTTCTTGCATTTGCATTAAATATTTTTGAATAAAAAGGTAGGTCTGGGGCTATGACCTGGACAAGGTGTCACCTTATCTGCCCATTGCCTAGGTACTCTCCTCTTTTCCAACAATTCTCAATTTATTTTTGTTCCCTACAGCACTATTTTAACAGGAATAGAGAATGTCTCTCCATTTCAAAACTATCTGTAACACTAAGTTTGGAATAGTCACTTAGTAATCATATTTGCACTGCAGACTAAAGGCCAAAAGTCTTAGGCGAGGTCATGAAGAGGCTGCAGCTACAGCTGTGCAAAGTACAGATATACAATTTTTATTGTAATCAAGAAGCATTTTTCATTATTATAAAATCAAATTAATTCCTGTTCATGTTTGTAAAATTCTGCTTAAATTGATACACGTGCATGATTACAACTACATATTTGTTTTCTCCCCTTTTTAAGGGACCACATATAAACTTTTCCTCCATTATAAACTGAACACCTTATGTTGAAATAAATTTTCAATAAAAAAATCCAGGACTTCACTTCCTCTTAATCTGTGACTAAACTGAGTCCTGACGGAGCTTCAGGATGAATGAAAAACTTACAATATTTTAAAGATGAAAATGCTGATAAAAATTTTTAAACAGATATTTCAAAATCACAACTTAAGCCAATGAAACCTTGATTTTTATCCAGAATACCACTCATGTTTCAAAACTGTCTCCAGGTTTTAGAGCAGGTTAGAAAAAATAATGAGATTTGAAAAAATTCAAATTTCTTTATGAGTGTCTGTGGGTTTTAAGGATGAATTTTCACCCTTGATAGAAATCTATTTTTGAGATCTCTATGAACTGTAGAGTCCACCATTTTCACCACACTCCACAAATATATACTCATATATAATGCTATAAAATACTGCATTTGAAGCATAATTAAGGCAATGTATCTAAAGCGATGATAGTCAGAAATTTCTGTCAGCTTAATGAGCACAGGAACAGCAACAGTTGCCTGTTTCAAAACCTCTTGAAAGCAGAACATTTTATAATATATATTTTGACGACTCTCAGCATTTTGGGTTACTGCTGAATACTCCTTTCTATGTATTTGAAATACTAGGAAGTTGTCAATTTCCATTTAAATTTTCTATTAAATTTTGAAGCATTTGTCCTTTCTCAGTTCTCCACTGAAACATCATCAACAGAAAAGGCAAAAAACTATATCTGTTCACCAAGTAAATTTGGATTATCATTACTCAGATTGATATACTTCTCAAGATATAGTGGCTATTTGGTAGCAAAAAAAATCCAGATGAGGATGTTCTTTTTTAAAATATATAATTTGGGCTTAATAACCTCTTAATTATGCCTGAAGGAGAAAAAAAACCCCAGAATGGTAGATTTTAGTTCAATTTTGAATTGGAGGATAATGCCAAATCATGTCTTCCCCACCTTAGGATAATGTGTTTTGGAAGTATAGGACTTCACACACTTGGTTCTCATGGATTTGCTCAGTTAGATGTGTCAATTCTTTGGTAACAAGAAAATGGAATATGGGGTAGTATACTTACATGCCTGTTTGCAATAAACTCTTATCTGCTGTATACAAAAGATATTTTTAATTTTGAAATTATGGCTACATCATATCTTGAAGAAATATGTTGCTTATGAATGTAAAAATAGCATGAAGTATCACTACCTCTCTGCAAAGTTTATGCTTACTGAAATCTGTGCATTTTGAAGCACATTATTACCATGTATTATTAAACACAATACAAAAAAAAAAAAGTCTAAACATAATTCTCAACTTTGCAATTCTTTTAAACCAATTTATAGAACCTAGGAGAAAATGTTACTACTCCAGTGTTCTGATCTGCAAAGCACTGACATGCACATAGTAAAAAGGATAACAAATTATTTTCTCACGTACATTCAAATTGTATTTTCTCAAAACCTAAAAGTCACTGAACCATTCCCCTCATCTAAGTGCAATTTGTACAACAAACAAAGCCTGAAGAAATTGTTTTAAGTGAAACTGCATCTTTTATCAACAATTTTTCTGAGAAACAGAAACAAAAGTAGATGTACATTCTGACCTGCTCTGAAAAAGAGAAAAGTGAGGTTTAGTCAAGAAATATACAATTCTTCTTTGTAAAAACCTAACAAAGCCAAACATTCATTGCATTCATAGTCATCTTAAGTATTTATACTTATTATAACTTCGTCCATAAGCAAATATGAAAAGATAGACAAGAATCTTGTAAACTTATGTGGATCCAATGGCCTGGCACTTCAGACCGAAAGGACTGTAAAGCTTTACTTGACAGCAGTGCACAATGTACCCTGATGTCATTAAGATATGTAGAGGCAAAAGTTATCTCCATTTCTGGGGTGACAAGGGGATCCCAAGAGCTGGCTGTACTGCAAGCTGAAGTGAGCCTGACTGGGAACAAATGGCAAAAACACCCCATGGTGACTGGTGCAGAGGTCCTGTGCACCTTTGGCAGAGATTATACCTCAGGAAATACCTCAGGACAAGGCATTTCAAGGACCTAAAATGGCATCATTGTGTTTTCGGATAGCTGCTGTGAAGACAGAGGAAGTTAAGAGAGCTGAACACCCTGCCTGGCATGTCAGGGGATCATTCTGCAGTAGGAATCCAGAGAGTGGAAGAAGAAGATGCCAATCCCTACCACGACTGTGCATTGGTGGGAGTACAACACAAACCGAGACTCCACAATTTCCACATATAAGATGATTTGTGAACTAGAGAGCCAGGGACTGGTCAGCAAGACTCACTCACCTTTGATACTCCTATATGGCCACTTTTGACCACTGGCAAAAGACCAATTTATTAACATTCTAAAGGCTGTAAGCGACATACAATTTGCTATCCTTTAATTGCATCATAGAATTGAATCTTTCTAACAATTTTAGAAAAATCATGTAGGGTCAGAGGCGTAGTGTTAAGAAAATAAATTTATCAAGTGTTGATCTTTGTCAAGTATGAGAGTACTTAAATGCCTGAAATGTAGTTAAGCACAAAATGAGTGTATTTTAGAAATACAATCTAATAAACCCCCAGAAAATATTTAGTCACTAATTTATTAGTTATTATTATAATAATACAATACTATTATAATTATTAATAGTTTATTTATTACCAAGTTGTGTAAATTACTTGTAAGAGACATATTTGGTCCTTGAAATAAAATGCATTTATTTTTAGAAAGAAAGAAAATAGGGAAGAAAGAAAATAGATATTAACATAAACATGAAAAACCCAAACAAACATTCCTCATTTATGGAAATTATTCTTTAAATATTCACAAGCTGTTGATGGAATCCAGCCTGAATTACCACAAGTCATTTAATATTTTCATTTTTGTTAACATACAAATTACTGTCTTCAAGTAAAACCATACCCAATTTGCACTACATCTCACACATATCATAAACAACAGTATTTTAAAACTTTGAAATTCCAGTTGGAAAATTTCAACTACAGAAGTTGTGGTCACAGCCTTCAAGTAAAAGTGGATTTCTTTTTTCCCTTCTCATTACAGCTCTTCACGGTGCTCTACACAAAGTAAAAAAAAAAAAAAATAACAGCAAACAAATCAAAAAACCCCTATTTGTCTGGCAAACAGAGGGTACCAAACTTGAGAATCTTATTTCATGAATAAATTTGGCAGAAGAAACAGCTTTCTATTCTACTTGTATTTTTTGCATATGGCAAGTATGATAATAGAATGTGCAGGGAGAGCAAAAGACATTATAAAAATCCCAGATATGTTTGAAAACATTTTTCCCCTTTATAATTTACATCACTTCAATGATAAGTAAGAGAATTACCAGCTACTGCTCTAAATTTGGACATCTTCCAGGTACTATTTATCCTCAAAGAACTATTTAAATTACAGTTGAGAATGTTCTTACCACTGAACATAGATCAACTCCATTTGTAGTCAACAATTCAGAAAAGTTAGTACCATGAGCAAACAGCAGCTATATTTGGTAAAAAACTCTGCATTTGAACACAACATATACAGTTCATTTACCCAATAAAAATCTTGCATTCATTCCCCTCTCAACAACAATTTGCAGATCTTTCTGGGTAAGATAAAGGCAAAGATAACAAACATGTCTTATCCAGCCTGCTTCCAGAGGAAATAATGAGAACAATACCATATTTATAAATATTTAGTTTCAAATATTCTAGTAGTACCTGTGAGTTTTTGTTATAGATCAAAACACTGTGGTAGGTGCTGTCCTGAGTTAGAAGGTGTACTGGGTTTACTTGGCAAAATTCTGGTGTCAGGGGGCTGCAGGGATGGTTTCTGATAGGAGAAGTCAGGAGCTGCCCCTAAGTCAGATAGAGCCAGTTCCAGACAGACCTTCTGCTGGTCAAAGCTGTCACCATTAGTGACATCGGTGACACCTCTGCAATAATATATTTAAGAAGGGACCCCACAGTGGAGCAGGGGAAGAGCATGGGGAAGAAGATGTGCTATGGACAAATTTTTATGACCTGACTGTAACCTACATTTCCTGTCCCCCACATGGCTTGGGGAGGGGATGTAGAAGAGCTGGGAGTGAAGTTTAGCCTGGAAAGGAGGAAATGTAAGTGGGAAGGTGTTTTTAGTTTTGTTTTTATTTCTCCATATCCTGCGCTGTTGTTAATTGACAAGAAATAAAACTAATTTCCTCAAGTCAAGTCTCTGTAGTCCATGATGGTGTTAGAGCGGTGATCTCCCTCTCCTTATCTTAATCCATGAGCCTTTTGCCACACTTTCTCTCTGTGTTCTCTTGAGGAAGGGGACTGACAAATAGGTTTGATGGGCACCTGGCAGTCAATTAAGCCTATCTATATGTTGTATTTGTAATAGCACAGCTTGTACTAGTGTTTAGTTAATAATAAACTTGTTAATTCTAATGTTCCTGCTCAGTACTGAAGCAGTGATGAGACCTTTGCTCTTATGATCTGATGTCTTGGGAAAAAAAACAACTTTAATAAGCTACACAAATAGTATTTTTCTTAGCATCTTTCACACTTTCACAGTAATTTTAAATTAATTGAAAATTCTCATAATTCTCTATATCTTATGTATATCTATTACATTATATTACATTATATATATGTGATATGAGATTTTTATTTTTGAATGGAGTACTAATTTTTATTTTTATTTTCTTTATTCCAATTCAATGTGAAATACATTTTTTCCTTTTTTTTGTTGGTTTAAATTTGATTTTTTCGTCTTTCTTGGAGCCAAGCTCATGTCTTGGGTTCCACCCAAACTATAAAAAACCTTATGAATACTGAAGACGTAATCCCAGTACCCAAAGGAATCTAAATTTGTTGAAAATGTTCTGACAAGATCTTTTCCAACAAATTCATCAGTCTCAAAATTGTTCATGTGAACATTTTTCCCAAGTTGTTCAGTCTGTCCAAGAACTCCTTGGCAAATGATTCCTGGAATGGCCCAATACTTTAGATAGCCCAGTCCCTGTTGCTGCCACCTGCAGAACAAATCATTGGTTTTAAACATCTGAGGAAAGCTGGTGCCTGACCTATAAAAATATTCTGATTCTCGTGATCTCCATTTTCTGAGGAGCATGAAAGCCATGACCTATGGGTCATGGGAGAAAAAATTTCTTAAGAGATCAGGATCCCACCCCATTAAGACACACAATGAATATGAAAACAGAGATCTTGAAACAGACTACATGCCCATACTCTTGCCCCAAGGAATAGCAAAACTTTATGCTTTCAGTGCTAAAACCTATTACAAACTCTGCTGCTAAGCAACATAATATCTTCTTTGTGACACTAGCCTTCATCCTGCATCTAGACTCCTCTCTTATCTTGAAATGGTGACTTAATTTTTAGTATAATTAGCTGTAGTTATCACAGGTAGATATAATTCATGTAAAAGAAATAACAGGAGAATCTGTATTTGTAGTGAAGCACTCAGCGTATGAGTTCCAATCAAAAATGCTGTGCTTGGTCATCTTCCTGGCCCTTCGCTGAAATATCTCCAGTGTCTCTGTATCTCTCTTGTACTGGAAAGTCAAGAACTAGACCCAGAACTCCCAATGTGTCTTGCTGAACAGAAAGGGAGGAATCACTTCTCTTGACCTACTGGCACACTCTTAATGCGGCCCAAGAAAACCCTAGCCTTTGACTTGTAAGGGGGCAGTGTTGGATGATGCTCAGGTCAGTGTCTGCTGGGATCCCCTCTTCTATATAAGGCACAGGTTTAATTTCTGGTGTTCAGATTATTGCATATGATAAATATTCTATTTTTCACAGCAACAACAACAAAAGATCACATAGCTAAGATAACACAGAAAAAAAAGGTCCAAATTAAAAGCTGGAGTTCAGAGCTACTCGATTTCAGTGTCTCCAACATCCAACATATAGAATTTCAGGAAGCAAATTGAATACAGACCTTTTGCATGACACAACCTAACAAGGTTTGGTAACAAGAGGTGGAGTAGAGTGGTATTAGATTCTGAGGTAATTCTGAGAGAGAAAAGACTATCTGTTGAAAGCTTAGCTAAAATTATGAAGAAGTTAATGGGTTCAGGAAAATATATGAGAAGTTAGAAACAGAAGGATAAAGTAATGAAAAAGTATGAATGTGACATAACAGAGAATACAGCAATAGATGTGGAATCTGAGTGAGAAGTGACAAAGAAAGATGTAGGACGAAAAACAAAGAATACAGGAAAGTGAGTATTTTTTAGTAATGGCTACTTTTGTACTTGTATTATCCCTTTCTGTCCAGCCATGTCTGTCTGTATACGACAGTTTATGAAATTGCATATTTACTTCCCTTTTGCCTGTTGGCTATCCTCCAGCTATTGCTGCTCCCTCTTCTACTCTGACTGCAGCTTCTGAATTTTTTAAGTTACAAATTTCTGTGATCTGTCTTCACCTAGAGAAGACGTTTTTGGGAGGAGACATTAACAAAAGTTCACAGTTTTTCTCTCTAAAGTGAACAACACATTTTCTTTTTTCACTATGAAAAAATGAAGTAAAATCCTGCAAGCAGTTTATGAACAGCTCTAGAAATAAAACAGCTGCGGTTAGGAAATTAAATTTGGGTTTGAAGTAGAAAGCATTTGTGGATTCTGCTAAAAGCTGACTTTGGTTCAACACAGTACACTGTGCTTGTCCATTTCATCTTGCATGAGATTTTTGTATTAAATTGCAACACGTGTTCCCAAAATAAAAAGGATATGAAGCAAATTTATAGCGTGATATGAAATTCAGGATAATAATAAAAAAAATACTATGCGAGATTTAAGCATCGCTGCAAACACTGTAGTTCATAAATGCCATCATAATCTACCCCAGTCTTAGCTCCTGACAAGTATAAAAGTATCTGCTGGTTACACTGTAATTAGTAATTAATGCGACACATATGCCAAGATGTACTTTTGAGAAAAAGAATGAAATCAGCAGCTATAATCATTACAGAATACACATTTTTATGTTATATATTGCTATAAAATATTTGTAATTATTATTATTACTAAATGTTTTTCAATGTCAGCTACATTGCACTGAAAACAGGTTATAAAATAGGATATTAATCTTCATGAAAATAACTGCAAAATATTCTATCCTGTCTTCACTTCACTTATAGAGCCTAAGAAATCATTATTGCAAGAAGATAAAAAATATTTGTAATGTGAAGAACACAGAAATGTCTGTGGTAATTGCTGTTTAATTAGATATTTGAAGCATTGTAACTGTAGCTGAAATCAACTGATGAAACCATTTAATAGTGTACAGTATGCAACTCACTCAGGGTTGGAAGCACTTTTAAATTGTCCAGGACTTCTTAAAATGCCTAAAATCAAGGTGAGGAAGAACAAGCTAAACTGTGTCAGTGCATTAAGCCTCCACTGGATTTCATTCCAGGGGATATACATTAAAAACAAAAATTCTGACAGCTTTTTAAGCCAGTGGTATGTTTAAGGCACGATTACTTCATACCACTGAAAAAGACAGGCTAAGAGCATAGGTCACACATTGCTGTTTGAGTATTAAGCTGTAGTTCATTCACATGGTAGATGCCATCACAAGAGTTTTTGGCCATGAGAGGACATACAGTCATAATAAATTCTCTGCAGCAAATCGACTTTCATCCATTATTTCTTTACAAATAGCCTAGAATGCAGATTCTTCTCATATTTAAGAAATGGCAATTGAGATGCTAACTTTTCAGCTTTGATTTTCATCCTTGTCCCAGGCATGTCTTTAAATATCTTAGTTTTCCATGCATCAAGCTGCTGTGTGCAGCTAGGGTAGTTCTTTCAGTGACCTCTTCTGTTCAAAGTTTAAGCAAAATCAGTTGGTCACTAATGCAATAGTTGAATAAATAACTTGATTTATTTATCACCTAGAAAACATGCATTCCTATTCCTTGCTAAAATAAACCAAGCTGATCTCTTTCATTGAAATATTGAGCATTGGGTTTGCTTGTTTGCTTACTTGGGTTTTCTTTTTTCTTTGTGATTTGTTCTGTTGGGGTTTTTTAGAGCTCAACATCTCTTTCAAAACATACAGAAATATGTATCAGGCATCACGAAGTTACCTACAAATCTTACAAAAGACTGAAACCTTTTTTCTCCTTTTATTTTTCTTCAGATAAATTGTCCTAAAATGACTTTTAAGTCTATAACCATGTATCAACAAACTGGCATTAGTGCTTCTCTTTCAAAATATGAATAAATTTAGTCTTCATTAAATAAATACAGGTTTTCCTAATGTTCAATTACTAGTAGTTATTACTAGAGGGACCGAGATGGCTTAGCATGTGGGAGGAAAAATAAATGTTCTCTGGAGCTGGAAAAATAATTGAACTTTTCCAAAAGAAAAAGAAAATTAGCTTTTTAAAAATCAGCTTTTCCAAAACGATGAGTGAATTTCTTAGTGATATGCAAAGTCTACTGTACTGACTTTTTGAATTCTTGTTATGTGAGTCTTTGTAGAACTATTAGTGTGTAACTGCATATACTCTTCTGGGAATAATATTGTCCTCTCCTAGCAGTTCTCCTATGCTACATAAACAACATTTGAAGCCTCTCATTAAAACAGAATCTGGGAATAAGCACTGGAAATTGTTTCACAGTTGATTGGATAAATATGACTTCAAGTTCTGGACAGCTCAATAATAGTTCTAAAGATAGACTGGATACAGAAATTACTCTTTGGTTTTCTGTGGTCTGCCATCTCACACTGAAATACTAAGATTAAATTATTGGTCAGTGACTAACAAAATTACTGTCACAAATGCTAAAATCACTGGGTTTTGAGGGGATTGTAAGTGGGTTTATTATGTTGTAGTAGTGAGTAAACAACATGACATTTATAGTTTGTTACTAATGCATTTGGGAAAGAATCAGAGAAATATAAGAATAATTAGGTTTTGTTCATTATTTTCTATGTAATGAGAACAAGAGCAAAGCAAAAATAGTAACAATAGAAGTGCATTTAAAAAAATCCAAAATCTTATATGGTATTATATTTTAAATACTTTATTTCATTAATTCAACAGACATTCACATAACTAGAAAGGGAAAAACAAATGAAAAATGGAAATAATAGACTTGAGTCTAAAAGGTTAGCAACACCTCAGTCTCCTGATTCAAAGTAAAAATAATTACACGCGAGGAGACTAAACATTAGTCTGGGTAAATTAATTCAATTGCAAAAACACAAGTAGAATATGATATGAGTTTTATATGATTTAATTTTTTTGCTTACATGCTTCTGGCAGTTAGTTCTGTTCAAAAATGCAACTGTCCTCTATGTTACTATCACACAAAGAAGCACTTCTGTATGTCATGAACATAAATTTTACAAAGTTCTGGATACATGTCCCAACAAGAATTCTTACCTATCATTTCTTCCTTGCTCATCCTCAGGTGTACCTGTTTACAACCTTATTTCATTTTTTTCTAATGGCTCATTTTCCTTAAAACCAAGGAAATTTCAATAAATATACCAATGGATTTATATTAATCATTGTTATTGAAAAGCTGCCAGCTTTTCTTCTCAGTCTATTCACATTTGCAAATATGCTTCTCTGTAGGTTTATATGAAATATTCAGTTCATTTTTTCTTATGTTTGTACGCAGCATGAATAATTGCCATTACTTATTTCTTCTATATCACCAATGATATGTGGCTTTTACCATGTATAGGCACACCTAATATAATTCAAAATTGTACAATAATACTCCAGATAATCTATTCATATGGTATCCCTCTAAAATTAATTTCTTATTTTTCCCATACAAACGTTTCTGTATGAGTCAGTTAGAGGCTTTCAGGCTTTTCTGCTGTTTTATGATCAGGATAATGTTACGTTTTTGTGGTGCATGTTGGTTTCATACAAATAACTCTGTATTTTGTCCAGAGTTAAAACTTTATAAAACAACAAACTATGAAGAAAATAGAAGAATAAAGTGTGAGTGATCTATGAATACAGGCAAATAAGGAACTGTCATCATCAAGTGGTTAACTAACATGAAAAGATGTAGTCCTAATTCCAGTTATCTGTCAGAAGACACAGAAATACAAATCCATACTGAGAAGACAGCTGAAGTGTGAACATAAACAAAATAAGACTCAAGAATAAAGTCAGCAGAAGAAATAAAATGCCAGAGTGATTGGTAAAGAAGTATCATGGAATAACTTTAAATATTTAACAATAAGAGTCAATAATCCTCTCAGAGAAAGTTTCTATATAAACAGTTTTGAGATTGTCAAATATTATGGTGACCAGCTTAGACCTTTCAAGAGAAAAAAGGTGACAATTCAAAATTAAGAGGTAGACAAACTAGAAAGTTGCTGAAAGCCTAGAGAGATGAAGAAATGATTTCTTTGGTATTAATTTCCTCCCACTTCCTAAATAATGATTTAAATTAAATAAAATGGGCAAACAGGCAAATTTTCATTTCTGAATTGAAAATGAATGTTCTATGATGCTTCAGGTTCTTCATCAAAATAATACAATTTTTAAAAGTGTGAATCATGTCATATAAGAATTTTTTTTTAAAGCTGTACTAATTATAGTAACTGTATATAGACCACTGGTAAACTTGCATAGAAAGAATCACAGTAACCAACAGAAAACACATGGATTTGTTCTTAACTTACATTTTACCTGCCAGCATATATATACACCAACTCTCTCAAGAACTGTGAGTAGACCTTACTATATCACCTTAGTTCGTTCTTTGTGTCTTTGCTATTAAACTAAAAAGGTCAGGTGTGGCCCTGTACCCCCTTTTACTGATCACTTCCTGCCCTCTCCTTGGGGTCTCTCTCCTTCCCCTGCCCCTAGTCCTGGCCACTCCTCGAGTTCTCCCTATTGGCTCCTGTATCCCAACACTGCCCATGTACCACCCCTGTGCCCTGAAACCATTTGCCCATGTGCTCTCCCCGCCCCCCTGGTACCCGGGTANAGCAGCTAAGCAACACCCAGCACTGCAATAGTCAGGTTTATTTTCTCAGTGCTTACTGTTACTCCCCTTTAAAAGAGTGTTCACGTCTACATTTACCTAGAACACAATCATGGAACACCTGTAACTCTATATAGTGATCCTCAAGCCCTAGTATTATTTCTTGAATATTTTACTAATTCCAAAAAGAATGAATTTGACCTAGTAGTTCAAGTTCCCATTCTCATTTTTTAATTGCTTAGAAAAGCAATGTAAATCTGCGTCTCTGATATCCCAGAGAAGAGTCCTAGTTGAAGGTCTTCAGGCTATAAGGGAGCTGTTCCCAGTGATTTGTTTTGTTATGGTTTAAGCTGGTGTGGAAATTCCATTATTAACTTTTGCTTTTATTAAAAATTTTTCCTCAAATAAATAAACTTCAGTATATTTAACCATCTAAATTAGCCCAGTTGTCATCATGTTTCCTTTTTAATTTGGTAATGTGTGTTTTCTTTTTATTCTTTCCAAGGAATATTCTTCAGCAGTTTATCTGAGAAGGGATGAAAAATTTGTATCCAGATGGACCTTCAGTCTGACAGGACCTGACTTTTATGTCTTTGCATGATTGCCCATAAGATGATAAAGGTATGGAAAAATAGTAATTTCTTCATTTTACTACAGTTATAACTCTTGCTCTCCACTTTGCAGATTGTGTAAACTGTAGTATCTCACTTTCTTGAGGATGAGAAACAGTGAGTTCAGTTGAAGAAATTACCCATGAATTTTTATAGGTGAAATTTCTGCAAACCAAAGTACCAAACGCCCCTCCCCCCCCCCAAAAAAACCCACCCAAAAAATAAAGCAAACAAACTCAAAAAATTTTAAAGTGTGAATTGTTATTTGTGGTGCTTTAATCCTCTTTGAGTAGAACACCTAATAAAGCAGCCTCCTCCGAGAGAGACCACCTAATAAAGCAGTTCTTCTTCTGCTTTGCAAATTTGTACTACGGCAGGTCTCAAACTGTGTTAGGAAAGGTTGTGTCCTATAAAATGCCATATAATCCTGAATACTGTATGATTGTGTCTGTTTTAGAAAATGTTGCAATTCTAAATGATGCAACTCTAAGTGAGCAGATCAATAAAGATAAAGGTGCTGCTGAGAATCTTAGAGAGGGATGGCAGATCAGCTTTTTCTTGGGGTAGATTTGAGGGTGTTTTGTTTTAATTTATTTTTTCTTGAGTCTTTTCTTTCATGGTTTGAATGTCCATTTGTTGCTAGACTGCATTTGGTGTGCTCTGGGAGCACAGTTTCCACTTTAGTTTCATTCAAGACTAATACAGTTCATGCACTCAGGCTGTTTGGTTCTTAGCATCAAAGCACAGTGAGTAGAAACAATTAGAAAGACTTTTTCGAAAACACATTTCTGATCCAAACTGGAATACTGATATAGGAAAACTCAGAGTTTTCTCAGTACCAGTTAAATTTTGTAGTAACTTTAACATGTTTTAAAACAATCATACCAAAATTTCTGAAAACTGTTATAAACATGTGTACATATACTTTGAATTTAATCTCAGTTGTCTGGATGCAAGCAGTTGTGAGGTTCCAGGCATCCAACCTACTAAGATGCTTGAAGGAAGACACGACAAAACTAAAAATCCTTAATCTAAATACTTCATGTTTTGGGGGGAACAAAAGTGCTAGAGTCTAATCAAATGCCTCAGCAACCAAGTTGTAATGTCTTACACAGCTGTCATGGTTTTACCACAGTCAGAAACCAAGGACCACACAGCCCTTCGCTCAGTGCTCCACTAGCAGGTTCAGGGAGAGAGTCAGAAGGGTAAAAGATGGAAAACTCCTGGACTAAGATTTAGACTGTTTAATAGGAAAAGCAAACACCACATAGACAAGCAAAGCAAGAAATTCATTCACCACTTCCATGGGCAGGCAGGTGTTCAGCCATCCCCGGGAGAGCAGGGCCCCATCACGCATAATGGTGACTTGGGAAGACAAATCATCACTCCAAATGCCCCACCCTTCCTCCTTCTTCCCCCCGCTTTATACACTGAGCATGATGTCACATGGTCTGGAATATCCCTTTGGTCAGTTTGGGTCACCTGTCCTGGTTGTGTCTCCTCCCAGCCTCCCATGTACCCCCAACTTCCTTGCCAGCGTGGCAGTACAAAAAGCAGAAAAGGCCTTGGCTCTGTGTGAGCCCTGCTCAGCAAGAACAAAATCATCTCTATATTATCAGCCCTGTGTTCAGCAAGAATCCAAAACACAGCCACATACCAGCCACTGTGAAGAAAATTAACTGCCCCAGCCAAAATCAACACACAAAGCTTACCCTTGTAGTGAGTTTGGAATAACTTCAGTTCTGCTAAAAAAGGGGTAAGGAAGAGTACTGGAAAGCATGTAAGTAGATAAAAAAATAAATAATTTTAATATGCAAAATTCTGAATTTCAAATTTCATTTTTAAATCATGAACAGTTGTATTGTATTTTAAATTTATCCTGTACTAATGCAGATTTTATCTACTGCCATTTTAATTTGACTGTATACCATAAGCATTTTATCCTTATTTTCCCAATACTCCACCACTCTAGACTAGATATCATTTATTTAGAAAACCATATCCTAAGGCAGTGAAGTACAAGAACCTTTCATGTTTAAATGACAGCTATTGAAAGAACAAGACATACTACAAAGATAATGCTAGTGAATAAGAATACGTTAAACTGATGCACTACCAAATCTCTTTGATGTTCTGTATCATTTATCAACAACATTAAGAATATGAAAGTATTATTCAGAATGATTAGTTTATTAAATCTGTTTAACATGTTTCACACAAAGTATTAAAATTTAAAAAAAATAATTATATATTTTAAAATAACAAGATATTTTATTATACCAGAGCAAATATACTTCTTCTAGGTTAGCCTGTTTGTCAGTGTTAATAGAATAAAGACTGGATTCCTAGCAGAAGAATATGTTTTCCCACAGCAGAATTAATAAAACCCAAATATATTTCAAGTGTTTGAAAAAGGGGATGACTTGCAGGTGAGTATGAAATAATATATAATTAAGGAGTGAAGTATTACAAGACAAGCAAACTGCAACTATTTAAAAGTGTTGATGATCTCAAGTCTTAGTGGCCTCTATTTCAGTGCTTACTTTAATTACTCTTTCATGTTAAAATTTTTCCTCCTTCTTCACATTCTTGTGCTCCTACAATAGCAGTAACTTACAGATTGTCTCAACAGCTGTTTCAGTTAGATAAATTAATACAGTTATTTCAAGGTAAAATTCAAAATATAGTAGGCATTCTGTTATCTTCACATTTCACTGCAAAGCTTGGTTGCATGATTGTAGACTATTGTTCTGGACCAGAGATCTGAAAAGATGAATCTTAGGGTTAAGGCTAAAGACAAGTTGGTAATGGTGCAGACAGAGACAGGAGAAGGCAAAACATCAGCTCCAGTTGCGTAAAAGGATATAATAAGGAGTTATTCTGAAGAAGTCAATAGTAAACCAGACATTTTGTGCCTTTTTACCTCCCAGACAGTTAAAGAGTTGTTTTTCAGCAGCAACCCTGCCATTTCCACCGTCCTCCCCTCAGCTGCACTGCTAGGACATCAAACAAGACCCCCCTAGTTGTGAAGCTTTTATGAACAGCGGTGATCTTTCGGGCTGATAGGCTACTGTACAAAAACTGTTGCCATGAATAACAAATCTTAGAAACATTCTAAATTTGTGACAGTATTTTCCAAATCTATTTTTTCTTATTTCAGAGTACTTTTTACTTGACTGAGAGAAAAAGAAATTTATCATGGCAAAACTATCTACTCTTTTTGGATCATTATGCTTTTGTCTGATAAAGAGAAGTGAAGAGTAACATTTCCTAAGCTACAGTCTCATGAAAGAACAAATAAAGCTAGAAACTTTGGAAATCCTAGGACGAATTTGTGTGAGAGATTCTGTGTATCTGTATGCAAAATGGCTCATGACTGAGTAGCTGAAAATGCTGGGATGACAGTTGGCTATTTCAGCTGCTTATGTTATTAGGGAGATTGAAATGGATGTCCAAGAGAAACGCTATAATATGATTTTTCATTTACAATTTAAATGTATGACTATTCCACTTCTGCTTTAGTAAAAGGATTTTTTTCCATCAAAGAAAACTTTTCTAAGTCCTTCAGGGGCTTCAGATTTTTGTTTATTTGCTTTTAATTAATAGAATTCAAATGCAAGATAATTCTACACAGTCAGAAATCAGAAGATATTTGTTTGTAAATGCAGTCCTAGCTTAGCAGTAGAAAAAGAATCCTCTTTTTTTAAGTCCTAATGTCATCCATAAAGAATTTAATAAACAAACAAAAAATTCCTCCAGGAATAATAGATACTAAATTTATATTCACTGCAAACAATAGGATTCTCTCTGGTATACCAAGCACAAATGGGATGACATGGAATATTGAAATAATAAACTCTGCTAGATAGTAGCAAAATACCCACAGGTATGATTTCCTTACAGTTGCCTGTCAAAATAGCGTGGTATTTGAAACTAAAATACCAGTGTCCTCTGTTATGAAACTATATTGAAAAGAACCTTGGCGGTTTTCTGCGACTTTAATGATATGACCAAACTAAACCCAGCCTGTGGAAGCACAAATGAAATTGTGCATGCTGTCAATTTTATGTGAGATAATCAATACAGATGCTGAGAGGTTGAAAAAATGTGAGGAACTTATCTGTCTCCTAAATTGGAACAAACATAGTGGAACTCAGTATGGCAAGACTCCAAAACAGATACTACCCATGCTTCAGAGCAGACTGGGGTTTTTTTCCCTTCTTCGTCACACACTTCAAAGTGACAAAGTTTTAACATCTTATTTTCCAATATTCATTGACCTTGTCCCAGATGACCCCATATTTAAAATTTTACATGTATTTAAAAGGTACAGCTCAGGAAGATTAAATTTACAGGAAGAAACCAATCACAGTTTTGTTTCTGAAGAACTGAGGAAAAGCCTTTCTGAAGGATGTGGCTGCCTACCTGACAGAAGAATCTGAAGGAGAAAACTGAATGAAGGAGAAGCTGCTCTCTCTCTCTCTCTCCCCTCCTCTCAAAAAAAAAAAAAAAAAAACCAAAAACAACAACCCAGGTCTGTTTACTGAGAGTATGAAAACATTGTTATAGCAGCTGTTTATGGAGTCTGCCTGCTTAGAGTAAACTCTAGCCAAACTGAGATATTGCTAAATCTTTATTTTAGCCCTAAAAAAATAAACCCCAAAATTCTA
This sequence comes from Oreocharis arfaki, assembly GCA_013398015.1. Lineage (NCBI taxonomy): Eukaryota > Metazoa > Chordata > Aves > Passeriformes > Paramythiidae > Oreocharis > Oreocharis arfaki. The sequence continues at coordinate 215,094 of VZRR01013602.1, read as the reverse complement.
CAAGACCTTAATATCTTTCACAAGATACTCAGATTTTTCCACTAAATCTCACTTGATAAAAACTCTTAATAAAACAGCTGTTCATAAGTTATTGTGCACTAAAAACTGTTTACAAGTATCTTTGGTAGAGTTTTTGAGATTTCAAACAAAAATCATGAGGTATTTAACAGAAACCATGATTCAAAAGCCAGAAAGTGATGTCTACACAAACTCAGTGATATCCACTGCCATAATTTTTTACCTGGAACCTGTTTTAAAAAATATAACACCCCTAACAGAAACTGGACTAAAAATTAATATATATTGGTGCAAGGTATATTATTTTTACTAGGTAAAATGAAACAGCTTCTTTGGTTTGTTCCCCCACAAGAGAAGGACAGAGTAATTTCCATTATTAATTCAGAAATTCTTAGTGGAGAAGAAAAAGCAGCTTTTAATCATTAGAACTCCTCCAGCAGCGACAAGCAATTCAATGCCTACCTTGGCAACCTGATTGGGGGCTCTTATTAATTTGAACTGCATGCTTTCTTGGCAAAGGAAACATTGCTACCGATTTCTGCCATTTCTAACAAAGACCTCTTTTCATGGGCCCTAAACCTGGGAATTCACTAGTACAGTCTGGTATCAAGCACACAGTGTGCAAATGTACAATATGTGGAGCATTGGAGAATCTGTCTTGAGTGGCCTGGGCTGAAGGGAGTTGAAAACAACCATCCAGTGTGTGCCAGCTCTCTCGCACTGCAAAATAACTGCCTGTTCATAAAACCTAAAGAGTATTTCATATCAGTAAGCCTCTTTTCTACCTGATTTGTAGGAATAATCAAAGCACTTAGGTGCACTTTTGGGTGTCTAAATAATGCCAACTATGCCTGCAAATAATTATATGTTGAAAAATGCAACATTCACCTAAAAAAAAAAAAAAAAACAACAACACATGTTTATGTTGCACAACTTATACAGAGTATGTGAATTAATCATGATTTCTGCACAATAAAAAGGAGGAAATAACATAGACTACCACAGACTGCAGAGGCATGTGGGCAGGAAAATTCATCATATAAGGTGTCTGAGAAAATCCAGGGGGAATTGATGATCTGCTCTATTGAAGAACATTTAAAAAACAATGCCATCTGGCATTAAGTAGAATTCAGGCCAAGAGCTGGCAGCAAAATAGGTTTGACAACCTTGACATAAAAACTACTTACTCTCAGTGCCAATTATGGTCGCCTTGCCAGTTCAAAAGCATATCTTTCCAAGAATGGCATTTAGCCCCTACTGGTGTCTGAAACACCACACAATCTTTACACCAGAGATTAAAGTAAAAACACTTATGCAGAGCACCAAACAGAGATAACAGCATAATCTGGATAAACACACCAAATACTAAATCACTGTTCATTATGTTTAGAACTAATAAGAACTGACATCAAACAGTAAAAAAGAAAGAGTATTCATTTCTCTAGCTGGGAGCTTTGAAATGTAGTTCACTTTACTTATTCTAATAATTTTGTAAGTCAAAATGCTTTCAAAATTTTTTAGAAAGGGTCCTATTTGATCATTGCTTTCACTACAGAATGGAACTTCCTCAGCTACCTATTTCTTACCAGGTGCATTTTCCTAGGCAAGTGACAAATAGATAAAACTGAGACCAGCTTCTTCCACAGCATTGTCTTCACTATTAAAAGCCAAAAATTGGCTCTATTCAGGTACTATTTAATGGATTTCAGATAGCTAAGAGAAAAACATGATCTTATTTTATATGTTATCACATCTCAAAGCTTCTGTGTCTGTCCAAAACTGATAGACATGGCTTCTGTTCCTGTAAGTGCAAGAACTCTGTTTCTCTGTTGGCACTGGAGAATGGAGGCAACATCTTAATCCAAGACCGAGTTTTGGAAGAAATAAAAGGATTTCTGGCAGATAGGTTCCATGATTCTGGTGATCACCTTCCATGATAATCTAAAAAGGTACCCATTCTCATATTTTAAATTCTCAGATATAATAACAACAAAGGGTTAAAAATTTTAGAAGTACCATGACAATTCTCAAGCTATGGCTGTCCACCTCTAAGATGTTAAAACTGTTGTATAGGACTTATTTTTCTGATTGGATTAAAACTATGTAGTGGGTTAATGAAGGTGTTATTTTATAAAGCGCACAGCATCAGTATATGTAAAATTTTATCATGTAACTTGGAGTAACCACAGACATTCTGAAATGAATTCTTGATACACAGTTATTTTGCTTTCATTGCTACTAAAATTTATGCTAATTCCCTAGTGAGAAATCTAAAAATGTGTGTTGCATATTTGGAGGAAAAAGCATTGCATCTGAATATCGACTTGTATAGAGTATCTGTGTCTGAAGATTAACTGTTTTTTTAAATGGGCACAAGTCACCAATTGTTAATAAATATGAAAACCTAATCCTTTTAAGATCTGAGTATTTAAAAATTGTAATGGTGCCATATTGCCTATGTAATGTAACTTGTTTCCCTGCTGTTTTCACATTCTCTAGTTCTAGACTTTTAGAACTGTACCATCATTAGCTCTTTCAGAACAGAAGGAGGAAAGAATAAGGGAATTGCAGTGTGGCTGGGCTTAACTAAATTGTCAAGGAGTAAAAATAAACATCTCCATCTACATGTATTGCAGTAAACAGCTTCTCATATGTGTTTTATAATTCAAAAGACTAAAAGTAGTTGAGGCAAAAATACGCAAATTTTTAAAAAGGAGCCAAAAATAAAAAATAAAGAAGAAGAGAAAATCTAAACTAACTTGTAACCTTTGATCTGACTTACAGACCTGAACTGAATTCCAAATATGACAGTAGCTCATTAAGATTTAACCTTAGGCTCTTCAATATCACTTAATCAGCAAACTAAGGATATCAAGCTATAAAAAAGACAAAAGACTAGCATATTTTAAAATATATTTGAAAATTCATCCATGTAATTATTTATGTTCCATAGATGGTATATTTAGTTAGATATCAGTGAATATGACATTTCAGTTACTTTTCAGACACAACATTAGAGAAGCCAATAACAATGTGCAGTTAATGCTTCTACGCAATGTTTCCTGTGGTGTCGTGTAGTATTAGAGAAAAGAGATGATTAAAAAAGAGGGAAATTGATAAATAATACTGAATTCAAACAAACACTTATTTGCCAAGTAGAAATTAAGAAAAAACATCAGTGAAGCATCAGCATAAGTTAATGAAACTTATTGGCATTTTGTAACTCTATATTCATTTAGCACATTTTTTTGGTTTTTTGTATTAGCTCATAAAAAAACTCACCCAGTTCCCATACCACTATACAACTATACAACTGTATAATTTTGTAAGACTTTGACCTTATTCAATGCCTGCAAGTAAAATGCAAATGCCATTGACAACTTCCCCAAAAATTAGGGCTTTTGGTGTTTCTTGACAGAACCATTATTAAAGCAAAAAAACCCCATTAAACTCAACCCTCCTTTACAGCCTGCTGGAATAAACCAAAACCAAGCAAAATGTACACTAAATATGGCTACGTAAACATAACTGATTCTTAGAAATTTCATGGTTCTGTTCCACTTTATGGATTGGAGACTCCAACCAGGTCATCTACATGCCAAAATCATAGAACACCTTTGGTGCATTATGTCCCCTCCCAAGAAGAACCACGAAACAAGAAGTATTTCCATGAGATTAATTGCCTTAAGGAATGTGTACGATGTGAAGTCTACTAAGAAAGTATGTCTGACTTAGTAAGACTTTTTCATAGTAAATTTGAAATCATAAATATGCATATTTATAAGAAGATTCAATTTGTGTAAAAAACATCTATAGTGATTGGCATTTTCATGTACATATGTAAATAAGATGCAAAATACTAATACTACTACAAAAGAGTAAATATGTTAGATCAATGTTGTGGATAATTTATGAGCATCTCTTTCTAACTCTGTTAGGATATTAGAATAATATCCAATTAGTATTTTGGAATTATTGAAAAAATTGTGTAAACATGTGAAAGTGCTAAGATTTTTAGTTGCTATAATTCCCAAAGCCTTGTTTTATTCCAAACATGACATTGGGAGTAACATTTATGAAAAACAAGAACTGCCCTAGTCCTGTGATGATCAAGATGAACAAGCATATATGCTGCAAAGTTTTTAACTTTGAGAGGGAGTTTATTTCCACAAGCCAGATAAGATTGCATGCCATTTTACTCTTACTCAGCAATGAGTTACATAGAGATTTTTCAAAAAGACCCTGGTGGCACTTAAGCTTAACAAAAAGTAGTGTGTCATGCACAAAACCTTGTCTATAACAAACCATTTTCATAGTTACAGATTGTGCACCAGTATTCATAACTGATCCAAAAAGGGGAAAAAAAAAGGAGGAAAAAGAATATTTAAGACATAAATTTACTTATGAAGGAAAAGAAAGCCCACAATCGTATTTACCGTGTAGTTGGCTTAGTCAAGGTGCAAAAGAAACATCCCCAAATGTTGCAATCTTTAATAAAACTCTTTTTATCCTGTTTAGTGTGTGTTCAGGCACATATGAGAAGGGTGTCGAGAAGGAAAAAAAATTAGTGTCTCAGGCTTTTCTCCCTTGCCGCCTTAAAATAATTCTCTATTCATAGTCAACAATTTTAACCTCTGTGATAGGACAGAAAAAATAACAAGATTATATCTTAAAACAGTTTAGGTCAAAACATGAAGGCATTTTGGGACATGAAAACCAATGCTGTTTTAGCAAGAGTCTAACACAGAGCTTTTCTGAAAGCAATTAGACAACCGTACAGTAAGGAGTGGTGATTTATGTGATTGAAGCAGATCCTATCATGTTCAACATCTGCCATCAGATTAAAGTTTTTAATTCTTAGAAGCGCATAATTAAAGTAACCAAACCTGGAAATTATTGTGAGAATATAAGTGTTCAGCAAGGAAAGGGGGAAATCAGAGGCAAAGAGATAAATATGTTTCACTGTTTGAATGTCCAGCATCTCTGAAAACAATTTGGCCTTCCAAACCAAGGACTCTCCCAGGTGGTTGGCACATGTTACTTCTTTCATAAAATCTGTGAAAAGTAATTGAAAGCATTTCCCCTCTGATGCTTAGGACAATTTTTAAATATTCAGGGGTAGATGTTCATATGTCACAGTTAAGCAGAGAGAAGACCATTAGTATTAAAAAAAAGCAATAATAGAAACAAGTTCCATACAGCCTTTGTCACAGAATGGTTGTCCAACTCACAGCTTCAACCTCATCTCCTTCAATCATCCAAAGATTCTGTTTCCAAAGGCACTGTAGAAAACACTTCACAAAAGATAATATAGACTGAGTTTCTCAACAATATGTAATAGAATTATCACTCGCTTGGGTAAGATTTTTCTTCCTCCACAGTGTTTATTCCTCTATTTTACTTCTCTCCCATTTTGACTGGATGTAAGCCTTAACTGAATTTATTCAAATGAAGATTATTTCAATAATCTTTTAATTGTTTTAAAGCTGTAATCTTGTGACTGAGGATGGTTTGTTATGAAAATCCGAATAAAGCCATTTTGGATTGGTTTATATTTCCTTTTTTTCTAATAATAACAGAGGCAAAGAGATTAAACTATCTTATTTATTAAACTACTGATTTCCCGAAGATGATAAAATTTGTTTTTATTTCGAATATAAAAGCAAAACACCTGAATGAAATGGTCATTATAACAAACCAGTAATTAAAAGAGAATATATTGAGGCATTTTATACACAGTATTGATTTCTACATGAGGGAGAACACAAATCTATGGTTTATAAAATACCTTGGTAAATGATCATTCATTAGTTTATTTTCTGAGTAATAAATTCAAAGTTTAGTGCAGAAAAAAAAGAGTATAATGTAAATGCCGTGTTTGTGAGGTATCGTTAAGAAAAAGGAACAATGTCTGACTTAAGTTCACTCTAAGAAACTGATCTGCAGTTTATTAAATTCTTGTGATTGTAGGTTTATGCTTCAAGCATGGAGTGCTGAAATGACATTTCAATGTTATGTTTTTAGCAAAAATAACTATACCCAGCAAAGTCCACCTACTCTCTTCACATGTAGCACAAGATTAACATTTATAGTCATTAGAATATGTACATTTTTGTAGAACAAGTTGCTACTTACGTATTCTTCCTCTTTAAACCAGGTAGCAATAGAACAAAGTAAAAACTCTTATGCTAGGTGTGACAAGCTGCAGTTAATCAAAGACATGGAAAAGAGAGGCAGGTGTGATGGGATTCTATACAGACAAAAAGTTATATTGATATTTAGGGAAAAGTAAAAATACCGCGTCTTCAAAATTTTTTATAAAGCCACACCTTATATGCTTTGTGTTTGTTTCACTTCAAATCATTGACCTAATCTAAAGGTGGAAATGCTAGTTCTGGTGCAAGGTTGCAAAGCAACAGGACAAGTGGAAATGGCCTCAAGCTGCACCAGGAGAATTTCAAGTTTGATATTGGGAAAAATTTCTGTACTGAAATTGGAATGGCATTGGAATGGGCTGCTCAGGGAAGTGGTGGAGTCACCATCCCTGAGAGTATTCAAGAAATGACTACACATGGCACTCTCTGCTATGGTTTAATTGACATGATGCTGTTCAGCCAAAGGTTGGACTTGAAGATCCTGGAGGTTTTTCCCAACTTTGATGACTCTGTGGTTCTATGCTTCTGTGACCTATTATAAGCAGAAACTTGTCCTAAACTTTGGGTATGTAACCAACCAATGTTATGTAGCCTGGTGCTGCAGGGAGTCTACATTTTACTGAGGCCTAACCTCTTAGATATCCGCTTGGAATATTTGCTTGATTTGTCATTCTAATGCTTCAGTGTTTTATGATAGGACACGCAAATGTCTTTAATGGAACAAAGTTTAAACTTTTTTACTGGAAAAAGCAGACAAATTGTTAGTCCCAGTTTTTACCATGACCGTGAAGTTGAAGATAAATTCTGTGCCTACTCTTTCTAGGATTCTCCTTAGGTTCTACTGCTAATTCCTCAGCTTTCTTTCAGTGGACCACCTTTTCTCCAATCTGAGGATGTAACGTTCTGGTTTGTGTTTTCTCTTAAGAAAAGAGACCACACGTAGTCCTGTGGCACTGTACACCCTCTTTCTGATCACTTCCTGCCCTCTCCATGGGGTCTCCCTCCTTCCCTTGCCCCTAGTCCTGGCCACTCCTCGAGTTCTCCCTATTGGTTCCTGTATCCCAACTCTGCCCATGTACCACCCCTGTGCCCTGAAACCATTTGCCCATGTGCTCTCCCCGCCCCCCTGGCAGCCGGGTAAACTGAGGCTCCAGGGGATGTGGATTGCTCTCTCCCTCTCTCTCTGCCCCTGGGAGCAGCCTGCCAACAGCTCCTCTCCTCTGCCTTTGGGGGCCAGCCCGCGTGCTGGCCCCAGGCTTTGGGGAGGCAGCATGGAATAAAGACCTTTGCAGTGCCATGAGGAGAGCCTTCTCACCTCCTTTGCCATCACTGAAGTTGCAGGCTGGCAGCTGGAGCAGCGGTGNATAAATTCTGTGCCTACTCTTTCTAGGATTCTCCTTAGGTTCTACTGCTAATTCCTCAGCTTTCTTTCAGTGGACCACCTTTTCTCCAATCTGAGGATGTAACGTTCTGGTTTGTGTTTTCTCTTAAGAAAAGAGACCACATGTAGTCCAAAGAGATAACACGTAGTCAAACACTTCATTTCTTGTCAATAAAGCACAGGAATATATCCCTTGTTAGAGAAATGGAGTCACCCTGGTATAAAACCCATCAATCTAGGCTTCATTTTTCTTTAAAATTTGTATTGGTTACTCCTGTGGGTTGCAGCCTAAGGCTTGTCTTCTCTCTTCTTTATTAACTATTTGACTAAGTTGCAACAAAAACCTGTTCATATTCTTCCTAGGCTGACCTCTTCTCACCCTGAAATTAAGCTACTGAAGGATGCTCTTCTGGCCCTTATAACTTCCAGCATCCTTTGTCAACAAATAGAGTACAAAACAGTCTTTTGCATTGCTATATTTCTGCCTCTCCCTACTGCCTGCCACACTGTGCAGGAACATGAAGGATCTATTGTATTATTAAGCCATAGAATGTGTCACTCCTTATTCCTCTATGAATATCTGGTTCAAATTTGGAATCCTCAGCCAAAACCATGACTCCCTCAGATCTCACGACACAAATCTTCCTCTGTCAATGGTACTGCTATTCCTATACCCCTTCCAACCACGGCCAAACACAACACTGTCTCCACCCTCATTCTGTAGCTGAAAGTCCACAGTACCCATCTGGATACTTACTTAAACCAAGCCATCCATGTGTCAGAGTTATGCCTGGTGGTTGGCAAGGCTGTAAAGTAATTATCACAATTTTTTTCTTTTTGAGCTGTTTTAACTAATAAGTGAAGATAAAAAACTCTGCATCTGGTGTCCCACAGGCACACTTTTTCAGCCCAGTTTCACATGGGTTTTGTCCTAAATTGCCTTAGATAATGCTTTCATCCACAATTATTTCCTTTCCAAATGACGATGAAACTTTGGCACATTGCTGCAAGGAATGGGAGACTGAATAAAGAAAGGAGAGTTTTCGTTGGTTTTAAGGTCAGAACTAACCATTATGAGTAAGTAGTCTGACTCTATTTAAAATACAGAATTAAAAATTTATACAATAATTCAGTCATTAAACTTTTAACTTCATAATTAATATCATTACACAGTGAAAAAAAAAGGTATCTCATTTTAGGAGGCACAATACAAAAAAAAAAAAAAAGAATGGTGTTTAAACCAACGAGTGGTCCCTCTCCCGAAAGGCATTAGTAAATATACAAACCAAACTGAGTGTGGGGAAGGATGTCAGTGTCTAGGCAGACTGGGTAATGTTACTGTGTTTGCTTAAGTGACAATAACCTAACAGAAAACACAGACTAAAACAGTGGTATGGCAGGAGACATGGCAGAAGAAGATGAGCGGAGACATTATAGAAGAGGAAATAAGAAAACTGAGACCACTGACATGTGACCATTGGGTAGGAGTCTATGCAAAATGTGACAGCTTTTGTATTTATTCTTCCCTGATGCAACCCTGGGCTGGATCTCCCTGTGTAAACCTCAGTGTTTTATTGCAAAGACCTACATACTTAGAGGACTTTACGGAGGAGTCCTTTCCTAAATACCTCTGTGTGGATGCAATCCTTGTTGGATATAGCTTTGCTGTATCTCTTTTGGTAACTCTATCTTAACTTGCTTATACCACATCTCTGGCTGGTGGAATCTCAAAAGAGAAGGACTTGAGAGAAAGATGTTCAGAGTCTGAACATGAAGCTTGTTGTCTCTGCTTCTGCATCTTGGAAGTCAATGCTGTGAATTTCATTGGTTGAAAGGTGATAAGCACAGGACCATTTTGAGGATGCAATTACCTGTGTTAAACATGACTACATCCAAGTTAGTAGGTTTTTTTACTAGATCTTTTTCCATTGAAACATTTATCCATTATTAATAATATTCTGCTTTCCTGTAATTGTTGTATTTACTTCACACATATAAATTCTATTATACTGTAAAGAAAGAATGCTTGGGAATCAGAGACATTAATTTTACTATTTTGTTTTTCAGATTTTCTGGAATATCTCAAGATCTGTATAAGCATGATTAAAGGGTTAGAGAGTTGTTATTCAACTTTTTCAAAAGTCCAATATTGTATATATGACTTTCAGGATTTAAAAAAATAATAAAACCAAAAATAATGCTTTAATTCAATGGCTGAAATGTTCTCCAAGTAAACTTGAAATAAAGGATTTTGAATTACATATTTCAGAAACATATAGTTTTATTTTTTAGTTTTCCGCAAAATTATGGATATTTTTTCTTTTAGATCTAGTAAGGTTTATATCGCTGATACGATTTCTTTATCTGTCAGAGTGTCTGCAAAAATTAGCAGATTTTTATCTCTAAACTCACCTGGACGGCAATTTCCCACATCTTCCTCTGGCCAACCTTCCTTCTGTAATTGTCAGTTTAGATTTATAATATCAGTGTTACCCTACCCTATTTTATAAATACTTTAAAATCTTTATTTAACTTATTATTTATTATTTCTTTTCTATTGTATGAGCAGTTCCTTTTAGGCAAATATTATTTCTCAGTAGCATAACTCAGAAAGAAGCACCATAGAAAGTTCTAAATTTTTTAGGAAAAGATAGGTCCTTTTTTTTTTAGGAAAGTTTTAGGAAATTTTTTAGATTTGCACGTGAAATGAACATTGCATTCAGTCTAGTTAGTGGAGATGTATTATAAATTGAAGTCAAATTTTGTATTGAATTGGAAAAGTGAATTAATGGAGGCTAAACTCAAATAAAATATATGTATGCTTTACTCTAGATCAGCATGACCTTTTTTTGTCCTACCTAGACAGTAATGAATCCTGAAACTGCCCATATAATCCAAATTTTTACCTTCCTGTAAAAGCATAAAGCTCCTTAGTCATTTAGGGTGATGGTAAGTAAGCCTCTTCGTAGAAATTGAAATTACTGAATTAGTCACCATTCCTGGTTAATTATAAACTATGGCTGTCCATTTCTGAACTGTTCATATACCATGAAATCACTACCAGTTCTACATATTGAAATATCTTATTTCTGCCTAGAGTAATAATCCCTACCCAACTGTCTCCACAATAGAGCAACAAAATGTACAGAAGTAGAATAATTTTTTCTCTTAATTTTAAATTTTTATTTCTATAATTCAGAAATAAAAAGCTAAATCAAGATAAACTGAGGTGCCAGTACTGAAATATTCAGATTTTCATCTTCATTGCATTTTGTCACGAACTCTTTATTATTTAAATTTATTTAATAATTTCTTTAAATTTTCACTCTTTGATCACTCTGCAACTCATAGGAAATATGCAGTATGCTGTCTTGAAACAAAGATTCAGGGACATTATTTCTTTAACTTCAATCAATAATTATAAATATTACTTGGAAAACTGTAAGAAAATTTGAATTCTACTGATTTTTTTGTATCTTTGGGATAACAGCATAATATAAATCAGTACCGATAATAAATAAATAAAATGAAGAAAAATATTGTATTCTAATTCTCTATTAAAATTAAAACTCTGAAGCTTACTGAGAAAAAAAAAATGTCCTTAGAATGCAATTTCAATGTTAATTAGGGTCATAATTTATATTTTGCAATCAGTACAACTCTTTTTGATATGGAAGAGTTGTTGTTTTTCTCACTTAAGTCCCTTTTACTGTTCAGTAATATAAAATATCAGACTTTTCAGAGTACCCATAATATTGAAGTTAAATAAATAAAACAATAGAAAGAAGTACCCAAAACAATAGAAAGAAATACACAGCCATTTAATTTATCTTTGTCAAGAAAATTTCAACAGACATCAATGCTTCGGTAAGACTCTTGAAAGTGCTTCTATTTTATCAGTATGTTAATTGAAGCTTTCTTTAAAAGTTTCTTTTTTAAGGTCTGTTTTACATTTGAGGATGATTCTTACAAAAATTTTATTCAAGCGTGAGGTGGAAATATTACTGACAGTTTTCTTCCATGATCTCCTGCATTTTTTAATCAGTAGATTGAAATTCAACAGCTGCACTAATGGAAATGTGTGCCCTAGCGTACAAAACTTACCTCAAATATCCATTCAGCATTGAATCTTACCAATTTTTCTGAAGAAGATGTGGGGAACATAACTCTTGTTTTCTTTATTCCTTGTGTTTCTTTTTCAAGAAAAAAGGTGTATTTTCATTTGTGAATAAATAAGAAAAACAATTATGGAGCAGGTTAAGATGACAGAGCAGTCAGTCTTGTGAGCAGACATGAAAGTAAAAGTGATCTCTAAAATAATTAATTCCTTTGGTACTTCTCAGAGAATTCTGATCTTGTGTTTTCTGAGAAATTAAGAAAATATTGCTCTATGGGTTTTGGTTTTTTTTTTTAATTTTGTAGTTTCCCCACACCTTCTTTTCAAAGGTATTTCTGAATGAATGTTTTAGAAAGCAGTAGTGTTTTTCCAAAGCTGATCAGGGTTAAAATGCAATAGTTCCAGTTACCTGGGACTTAGGACAAGACTGGAAGTGATTTTCAGGTCTTATTCAGGCTTATTTCCCACTCGAAGCTGAGATAATGTGAAAATGTAGGTAACCATAGCAAAATAGCCCAGAAAAAAGTGTTAGATTTTTATAATGAACATTACAAATATAAATACATTTTATTAGGGAATTCAAAACATGGGTTTTTTTTCTAAAACATATAAAACACATAATAGACTCTTGCTAGTTTCTTGGCAAGAGTATGTTTGATTATCTGCTGAATTTCATATTTCATATTGATGTATTAATTATAAAAATTAGAAGCTGAAAGACACTTGACTTCTTTAATTGAAAAAAACCAAAACAAAATGCTATTTATATTATTGGGGATTTGGCGAGAGCTGTTGTTGCATCAGAAGACAAAAAGTTATATAATCCTCAGTGATACATACTATTATTGAGGTGCTCTTGTGCTGAGTGTTTCTGGGTTTTATTTTTATTTTTTTCCCCAAACTGTTTATTCCTTAAAAGAAGGGAGCAGGAGAGGGTTTGTATTTTGTACTTGGTTAGAAGAACCACAGCAGGGAAAATACGCTGAAGAATCTGAACAGTTAATCTTCTACATGCATGTTTGAAAACTGCAGTTCTGTTCCCAAGCATACTGTGTTTATTTTGTGTGTATCATATGTCATCTATTTATGAATATTGCCACTGCTTGTTACAGGCCACAGGTGGTGTATTGAATTTTCAGGGCTTCAGGATGAAGATTTGCCAGGCTTGCTCTGTTTGCACTTGTCTTGATGTGCCTGGTGACTTGCTTAATCTTGACCCCAGAGGGGCTGGGAAGGTTGACCATAACACCAGATAAAGGCACAGATATTTTAAAGGGTATATATAACAATTTTAACTGTGGCATTATTAATGATATTTTGTCTGTAAGACTGGTGTTCTTTCCTTTCTTCTGTTTTTATTTCTTTTTTTTCCTGTAACAGCTGCATCTTGACTAATAGTAATTCTACTATTAAATCATCAAGTTGTCAAGAATATTAATTACAAATTCTTGTCTTTATTTCTTTCTTCCTCTTTTAGCCATAAGAAAATTTTGAGCATAAAAATTGAAGCCTAAACTTTCCCACCTTCTTTCTCTGATGAGATAACATCAGTTCCAACTCCCACTATTAGAATTCATTCCACTTTCATGGTATTCTTAAATGTTCAGACAGCCAAAATGTGATTCTGAAATAACTTGCCTCTGTACAATTACTTTGCCTCTATCATGCCTGTACGTGTTTCTTGCTGGGTAATAACACAAGCTCCATTCCCTCTTTCTCCATAGTTTCTTTGCTTCTTTTTTAAATTTTTCCCTGAAGTATTTAAAAAAAAAAAAAGAAATTTCTTTCTGTGTTGCATGAATAAAAGGTAAAATACATTAACACATATCTTCACCACTCTTCACTGGTTATGTAATTAATCAGTTGTTTTTATACATGTAATTCCAATAATTCTAAAATGTCTTCATTGCTTGCATATATTTATCATAAAATTTGGAATGTATATTAGCAAAGCATTAATTAATTAAATAAGTAATGATTTATTCTGTAATAAATGGTCATCTGTGGTGTGACATCTGTGGTGTGACCAAGGTTTTCACAAAAAAATTCACATAAGAATAAGTTGTGTGTTATTTCATTGATATTTCCAGTCATCTTTAAAAGAAAGTTCGTCCCTCTCTTGGAGGTAAACATGTCGAGCAGTAGTGACTTCTGAAAAGGCAAGAATAGTATCATCAGAAAAAATCTACCACTTTGGCATCACGGTCTCTGAGTACTGAGGACATAACCATGCAGAGAACAGCCAAGGTATGATGAGAATGAGGGAGTCATCTTACTCCAAGCACAAAAATACATCTTGTGTACCTGACATTTACCGTTCTTCTATCTGGGCATAAAACTTGCACAGCTTTGAGTTCATCCATACACCTCTTAGCCAGTTCTGTGCCATTAGCCTTTCTGTCCACCTTGGTGTGAGATAAGATGATAAGATTTTGAATATCAGTGCCCTACAGTGGTGGAAAAATATTGCTGTAAATTAATACTAGTTTGGACTGTGGCTAAACTATTACCCAGACTGATATTTTCTGAAACTGTTTGAACTACAGTGCTAGTTGAAATGTGGAAGCGTTAACATTAGAAGGAAATACTGGAAATTTGGGACTGGATGCTGTCTGGGAGCAGCCCAAACCTGCGTGAACATCCAGCTGCATGCTGTGCTGTGGCATGGATCGCTCAAGGATGCTGAGGAAGGACGAAGGAAAGAGCTCCAACAGTCCAAGTGCTGATGCAGCCACCGAAGCTCAAATCTCACATGCAAGATCAGGTGGAGACTCTACTAACAGCTTTAATTTAATAGCTGTAATCATCACCCAAGGTTTTCATAAGTAATGAACTTGATATGTAGGCAAAAATTGTGAGATACTTCATCGCAGCCTGAGGACTATTTTAAGGCAAGGAAAGCTACTACAATTAATGTATTCTGTCTGTGTAGGTAATTTTAGCTGTTTTTAACAATATTCAGCATTTTCACCAGTTGTCTTTATGTTTTAATTTTGATGAGGAGTCTTTATTATTCTCTTCGAAATGGCTGTCACAGAACATGACTTAAGAAAATACCAGTTTTTCCTTAGCTATATGTTGTATGAAGCCTAGATTTAGTGAGAGTCAAGTCAATAACTTTTCCTGGTCCTAAAATTTTTAAGAGAAAACATATATGAAGAAACCACCACCACCTGAACATCACAAAGATTCATGCAAAACTTTTAAAAGTAGTTATAACTGTAGAAAAGTGTCTATTGAGGCATTTCTGTGGTGTATAAATTAGGCTAAATCTGAAGATTTTATCAAAGCTTCTTTTTGCTTCTCAGAGGCAAACTTGATAAAGGGCTGAATTTTCTGAACATACTTTTTTTTCCACCTTTATATTTAGTGATAGACAATCTAAAAAGGATGAGGAATATGCAGGTACAATATATGTAACAAAATTACATAAGATTTAGGCTTTATAGAAAAAATAACATTAAGAAATGAGAAGCTGGAGTTAAAGTACTAAAAATTGATGAGAGGTTTTAGAGTATTTTTTTCTACAGTGCTCATCCATCCATCCATCCATCCATCCATCCATCTATCCATCCGTCCATCCATCCATCTATTAAAAATTTTTAGCTTGCCCATTTGATCTTGATAGCTACAGTACCTTTATTCCTAGATAATATATTAATTCTTCCCTTAGGTACTATAAATACACACAAACACTATGAACCAACATAAAAGTAATTATGCTTCTTTTTGTTTATATTATGTTAGCAAAGAACATTGCACAGATGGTTTTTAAAGTTTAATTAATAAAATATGACAAAGTGCGAACTCTTATGTAACAACTCATGCTAGTATGAATTGTTTGGGTTAGGCCAGTTTTGTTTTTAGATTAAGATTTCCTGAAGTATTTTCTGCAATGTCTGTTTTATAATAATTTATTTCTTTTAGCATGTAGTGTCTGATATAGCCAAAGCAAATATTTTTCTGACTTTGATGAGTTCTGTACTAGCAAATTCCTTCATACTTTCAAGTTATATCTGAAGTGAGTTGAAGTTACATATAGATTGTTAGGATTTGTCTGTAACTTATGGCTTTGTTATTGTTTGTTCATATACTTAATAGACTTTACCTGGTTTAGAATACAACATTTCACTTCATATAAGAAAAGTTGTTGCTTTGATTAATAATAATCACTTTGTCACCGTAATAAATAGCCTTTATTGTAATAGGTAAACTCTGAATAAGATTTCTTTAGGTGTATAAACTTAAAATGAGCTAGTCTTTTTCCTTTTATCATAATATTTTGAAGCTTTTTTCCATTATCATTTTCCTTTTAACATTCTCTGCAAGAACATTTGCCCAAACATCATTTTTGTTGAAACATTAGTGTACTACCAGATTCTTCGATCTGCCGCAATGTTAAAAATTTTTATTCACAGGGTTGTCAGGAAAAAAAAAAAATCAGGATGTATGTAACTTATGCCCCGAATTTGTTTTAGAAAATTAAGGACATCTTGGAATCCTAAGAGAGGATCAGATGCAGATTAAACAGCTGAATATCAGGATTTAAAAATGAAAATTATGTTTCTGAAAAGATTGAATTGCTGATATCACTCTAAGACATATGACGGAAAAACTGCTCTTTCACTCTTATAAATACGCTAATATTAAGTCAATTGTCATAGTGTCTCCAAGTGAAATAGGCAGCTGCCAAATATTTCAAGTGGAAGGTGTCTTGGAAAAGAAGTCTGACCGATAATATATTTCATCAGAAGCCGAGCACATGTGCACTGACATAAAAAAGGTTGCCATAAACGACTAGGCATCTTAATGCTGAGCCAGATTTAGTGCCAGAGACTCAGAAGACTTTACAAATCAGGACGAGGATCTAAGCCAGGTACCAGCAAGGATCTTCTTCCAGTAATGCGGGAATATACTAAGAGCATAAAGAGAGCTTGCAGTGCATGTTAGAAAAGCAGTATACCTTGGTTTGTGATTTGATCGACTTTCAAACTCAAATCATGTTGCACAGAGAGCATGTCTCGGAGAAATCTTTCAGAGACTTTCTTTTGTGTCTCAGAAACCAATGGTTCTTCCTAGACTGTACCTTATGTAGTCATTTATGGCAAGAGCCAGCAAAACATTTTAGTATCTGTTTAATGTCAAGCATGTAGGCAGGCTACTTGACCCGGGTTGTTTATTAGATGGTAGAAATTACTGTAAAATGTAAACAATTTTGCTAGCTGGGTAGGACACTGTCACATAAAAACCCAATTCTTTAATTACTAAATGAGAAAAAAATGCTCTGACGTATCACATTGTCTGAGTGAATGACCACTTGGAGAAAAGACAAATCTGTCTGAGAATCATTTCAGTTGAACGAAACACCAATTTTCTAAGCCAACTAGAAAAAGGTCGGTGAGCCAAACTTTCACAATTAAAAATTGGTACTCATCTGAACCTACATACTTACATGAAATTTAAACATTAAATTCATGAATCTTTGATGTCAGAAAAGTTGCATCAGTTAGCAAGAAATTTCCAAATTTTTTCAACCAACTCACTTATGGGCACAGGGCATTTTATCGTTGGACTTCAGACTCCCAGATAAAAACCTGAAGTAAACATAAACAAAATCATATGTGTAAGTAGACAAGCTATGGAAGCATTTAAAATCATAGACACCTACTTTTTTCTGAAGCTTAGAGATTTGTAAGCATCTATATTCAGTCATGTCCATATTTAAAACTGACATACTGATGGCTATTTTAGTGCTGTAGGGTATGTTGCTAGTCATGAAAACATAAATTTGAGATATCTCTGGCTTTAATATCTACCTGGACAAATATTCAAACTAGTAGAGCACCATAAAATACATGGCACTGGACTTCCATCATGGTTTGAAAGCCAATTGAGACTAGAATACAGTGCTGATTTATGGATGAATGCTCAATTATGATACTTGAACTGAGATATTAAAGTGTTCTTTATGTAGATAACTATTGTTTTGCATCTTTCATTTACTGTATTGTGAGTTTCAGGTTCTAATTTAGGCATTATGGTATCAAGTTTGTAGACCTAACTGTGCCTTATATATTACAATAAATTCTTACCTATGTACAAGTATAAACATTGTGGAATAAACTCATGGTCTAGATCTAGCAGCTTAAGCCAAGGACCTTTTGAGACTGGAATAATGGTCAAAAGTGGATATCCAGAGCAGAATAAGAATCATGGAATTTTGCATGATAGTTTTACTTAATGATGTCTTGTTGACCAGTTATTCAGTGAAGGATCTACCTGAGATAGAATTCTTTCTGTATTTTCAGTAACTCTCTTCCATTCATTTTCCTACTCTTATCGTAAACTTATGTAGAATTCTAACTCAATTTTAAGCAAACATCAAGCATGTTTGATGAATATTATCCTTTCTTTCATTCCTAATGTATAACTGGCTCTTTTTTATTAACTTGCTAAAAAAGGTTCATTTGTCTGCTTTATCCCCAGCATTAAATAAGTAAATAAATAAATTCTTAAATGAATTCTCTGATGGGCTTTGTTCTCGCTGTAGACCAGAGCAATACAAGTATGACTCTCTTTAATCTCTCCACAGTTTACTTCCTATCCCAAAGCTAATATGTGGAAATGCTTTCAGTCCAGAGTAGGACACCTTCATATAACAGATCTTTCAGATCAGATTTATTTCTCTTTTGGTCTGCTTAGGGTAGTTAAAAATGTTTTCTCTTCTCTTAAGCTTACCACAAATGCCAAAGGATTGAGAAAAAGTGGAGGGAAAACTGAAGGCCTCTAGTGGCTGTTTTAGCTTGTAGCAGAGATTTTTCATTCTTTCTTGAGGTCCAGCCACTGCTGTAGCATGGCCATTTATTCAGAGTATTCACATACACACACACGCCTTGCATCTCACTGACCACTCTGCTGACCCTGTCTGAGCCTTTCTTGCTACCACCCATCCTAGTAAAAAAAAAAAAAAAAAAAAAAAAACCAANNNNAAAAAAAATCCAGAATGGTAACTGTATCAACATATAGCCTGACACCTGTCCTTGGGCACTTTGTAATTATGTCAGAGTACTTTGAATCCTGTTTCCTGTAAAATGTATCTCTCAGGAATTATTTTGTTCCTGTGCCTTTCATTAAAGCTGTCGAGCTAAGATTGTTTAGTAGTATTAAAAATGGCCATTACTATTTTTTAAAATGTTAATAAAATCTGCAGTTTATGTGTGGTATCAATGTAGAAAATATTAGCATTCATAAACTCAGTCATTTTCTGAATAAATTAAGTTCAAACGTGTTTCCATAAATTACAATGCATTATTTATTTTATACAAGTTTGTCAAATTTACTCTGAATAATTTACTCTTCTCATAGTATTTTCTATATTTAGCATTTCATTAAGTATAAATCAATATGTACATTTATACCTAAAATCGGAGCAGAGCTTTTGCACACAGAACTATTTTGAATACTGCCTGCATGCATAATAGCAAGGAATAACAGCTCATTAAAATATTGAACCTGTGGTTAAGCGAGGAATGCTCTCCATCCATATAATGTATTCTGAGGAAAATATTTTCATAGAATCATAGAACGGTTTGGGTTGGAAAGGAAATTCAGAATCATCTAGTTCCAAACACCTGCCATGGACAGGGGCACTTTCCACTAGACTGAGTGGCTCAAAGCCCCATCCAGCCTGGTCTTAAACACTTCCATGGATGGGGCAGACACAGCTTTTCTAGTCAATCTGTTCCAGTGCCTCACCACCCTCAACCGTTCTGTGAATCCGTGATACAGCAAGGGGTGAAAATAAATAAAAATAGAATAGCATTTTTCATAGCAGCTCATATGCAGAGTGGTTCATTATTACAAGTACAGATTTTCCCATTCTTTCCTCTAAGTGAGTACCTGACAAGACTAATTCATAGTTTTGGGTATTTTTTTATAATTTCTACATAGCTTAATTTCTCATCTTGAGCAAATACTTTCTTTCGCAGATAACATTCTGGTTAACTTCTCAATCACCTCAGCTGTTGCTTGCTTGAGGCTAAAGTTTTCTTCTGATGGTTTCTACACTGGATGAAGACATTCTTTTGCTATCTTGAGACATTTTTCTTTTTGAGGCATTTGTCATCTTCTGCTTCTGTCAATGTAAGTATGTATGGTCTCTCTTTATCTCCAGCACACCCACTATTTAAGAGCCCTTTTGTTCAATTCCTTCTTTCTTTCAGTGTAAATCAGTCCTTACATCCTCATGGAGAGTTGTTTCCTTCTATTGAGAGACACTGTTTTTACCTTCACATTTTGTTTTTCTGTTAAAGTTCTAAGTTTTTTTCTTAATTCCTCGGTGCCTGTATCCCTTTAGCTTACAGAATACAAAGTAAGGTCATAAATTTGACAAGTTGCTAAGGTTAATCTCTGCATATCCAGATCATCTGAAACCACTATGACAACGTTTCTGCTTGGAGACCCTGTCTATACATGCTAATCCCTGAAAGTCACTCAGAGTACAGTTACATGCCAAGTTTACAAGGACCACTGCTGGCTTAGCATGATCATGTATCAAACACTTGATGTAGGCAAGGACCTTGCAGATGACACACTGTACCCCAGTAGGCCTTTACCTAGCTGCTTGCTTTTCCTGTTGCTACCGGTAGTAATTCCTGGAAAATTAGTTTGGGTTGAAGATCCCTGCTGCTCCTTCATTCTTCTTTCAAGGTAAATAGTTATCACAGAAAGCAGCTCTATCTGGTTTGTTTGTCAGTAGCCTTCTATTTACACAGACATAGCAGTGATATTAGAATTTTATAGATGATATTTTGGGTTTAGTGTAAGAAGTCTAGGAATAAACTATATTTTTACTTTAACATTCATTAAGCTCATATGTCAGCAGTCTGCCCTTAGCTTGGATATCATATTTTTGTTGTCAGTCATTTTAATAGAATATCCTAACAGTACCTGCTACACTGCCAGATACATTGACTGCAAGTTCCACAGGGTGACTTGGTTCATGAGAAGAACTGAAATTAGCAGCATATTGAAAATGTTGCAGAATTGTACTATTTCAGCCTAGAAAAAGTGCTACATCCATATATCTCTGATGAGAGATATATGTGTCAAATGCCACAAAATGAACATTTCTTCTGTACCACTCTCAGATTCTTATTACGAGTAAAAGGAATATAGCATGTATGTGCAGTGAAATATTTACAGTTAGCCTGCTCTTAACAATCTAATCAAAACACAGCAGATATATTTTCTAATTACAACAATAGTAAACCTCATGGCCCAAGTAAATAATGAGAAAATCCTTATTAATTGCCACCTAAAATGCCTATAAAAGAAGTTATTCTATACACCTTCTATGGTATTATGTCGTGGCTTCCAGTGTTCCTCTGGATGACGAAGGTAATGATCTTTCTCAAGAAATGAGTAGAGGGATTATAAGAAGTATTCAATAACCTGAGCTGTTTGATGGGAAAACCATGATGTCTATGTTTTCTTTATCAACAATGGCACAGTCCACTTGGGTCTATTTTTATATGTCCCAAGTGGACTGCAAGTCTGCTACTTTCCAACTTTCTCAGATTTTTTGGGAGTTGCATAACAGCTCACCCTAAATGAGCTGACAAAAAGGACAATTCTTTGTTGTGTTGTGACTTCCTCGCTTGGCCAGGCTTGACCAGAGGAGGCATTCACAGACCTTACAGCTGAAGTGTGGCAGTGATCACCTGGACACCAGCCAGTTCTGAAAACAGGTGAAAATCAGCTCAGAGCAAAGCAGGCTTGGGTGAAACTGAGACCCTGTTCTGTCATGTCATAATAAAACTTAAGTCCTATTTTAGTACTGGCAAAACATTATTTGCTACAACACACTGCATCTTCTAAGTGTTGATTGTAATTTTACTGATAAGTGATCAGGTTGCATATGACTACTTCCAGGAAATTAGAAACTATGAGAAAGTTATAATAATAGGTCCAGAATATCCCAATACTGTTATCTTTTTCCTGATGTCCATTAAAGCATACCCAGCTCAGCATATCTAGGAACTGTATCCAGGTATAGTATACATCCAGGGTATTCCAGCACATTTCCCATATAGTCTTTTTATACAGATGGAGTTATTACTACATTTGCTCATGCTAACATATAGACTTTTCAAAATGTGAGTACAAGGTCCAATGGAGCATGTCTTGCCCAAGATCAATAACTCCTTGAATGGATGGAATTCACAGATTCACAAAATATCCTCAGCTGAAAGAGGCCCACAAGGATCATCCTGGCCCTGCACAGGAACAGCCCCGAGAGTCACAGCACATGCCTGAGAGCATTGTCCAAATATTTCTTGAACTCTGTCAGGTTTGGTGCTGCAACCACTTCCCTGGGGAGCCTGTTCCAGTGCCCAACAACACTCTGGGTGAAGAACCTTTTTCTAATATCCAGACTAAACCTCTCCTTACACAGCTTCAGGCCATCCCCTCGGGTCCTGTCACTGGTCACCAGAGAGAAGAGATCAGTGTCTGCCCCTCTTTTTCCCCTCACAAGGAAGTTGTGGACTGCAGTGGGGTCTCCCCTCAGTCTCCTCTTCTCCAGGCTGAGCAGGCCAAGCTGCCTCAGCTGCTCCTCATATGGCTTCCCGTCTGCAAGACTCTGATACTGTGCAGCAGTTTGACAGAGCAAGGAGTAAGGACCATCAAAAAGCCATGAGTCAAATTCCATGGGATGGCTACAATACAAACACTAATATAACTGGTCAGTCCTTCGACAAACTACAAAACAACATGGAAGTTTTAGTGGAGATCATTGATTTTAGTTATCTGATTGCTTATAGATTTTATCTGGTGCCCTTGGTATTCTTGAGCCAGTAAGTTTGTTACTGTGTCTAATCACACTACAGCCAGAGTACACTTGTTCTAGCAGTTATCTCACCTAGAGCCATCCTATTAGGTTCCCAATTTCTAGCTGTTAGCCTTTTCCATTGATAGCATAATCTCCAATCTCTCTTGCACAAAATCATTCGAAAGTCCTTCACATTAAAACTCTCTGACCTGTTACATCTGGAACTTTTCTTTCTCTCTATTTCTATGGCATTTTCTTCTGCTTGATTTTTGTCTTTAAAAGCTGCGATAGATTTTATCTTACTATATTACAGTATTAAATATATTAGATAGCTTACATAGATGTTACTTAGTATTGAAAAATCTCAATTCTTTTGATTACTCTTAAAAAATAGAACTTGCAAAGTGTCCAGAAATAGCTGCCAAGAAATATTCCAATTCTGAAAATATCACCCTGCTTGTAAGAACTTTAACAGTTCAATCTCTGTTTATCAAGAGGTTAAAACGTGACTTGATGTCAGTCAATTTTAAGTAGTTCAATTTGTGGCCTCTTTTATTTGACTGAAGTTTTTTTGGGATACAGAAATGAGACAAATTCACGTTAAAAAAACCCCATGATATTAAAAATTAGCATAATTAAGAATTCAAACATTTGAGTAATAATGTGATGTTTTCCACAATTTTTAATCTTCAATTTCAAGTGTGTCTTGAATGATTAATTTTAATTCAACCAAAAATTCTAATCTGGAAGAAAATATATGTTTGTTTGGTTTTTAAAAAATTTTATACCAGAGTATTCTTTCTCATGCTCATAGCTGAAAGTGCTAAACCATGAATAAGACATCATGAATGCTAATTCTTGTGGGTTTTTGTTTCAGTTTAGACCTTCTATCTAATTAAATCTGATATTTTAGCCTCTCTAACTTAATGGTAGGTTTCCTGTCACCCTAAAATGTTATTATTTCATTTAATGTTCAGCATTAATATGTAATATTTCAGTATTAGAACATGAGCAGTTTTATTTTTCCTTATTTGATTTTTCAGCTTTCAGTAAACTTTAGGTTTTCATTTAGGAACAGCTTGGTTTATAAGTTTATAAAAGATGGAAATTCATTTATCAGAATTTCTTATTAAATTCTTTCTAGAAGTAAAAAGCTGGCTGATAGCAGCTAATGTGCCTGACCAATGAAGAAGAGCCTTTCAGAGTAAAGGATAATTAGACACATAAAATAAGTTGAAAATATGTATATTTCTCCTGTCTTCAATCAGCTGCAACACACAGAGAGAGATCTTAAATAATAACAACACTTAAAATTATGGCACACGTTTTACCTTGCATAAATCCCATTAAACCACTTGCAAAACTTCCTTACTTCAACAAACTAGTGATTTCTCCCCGTTTTTTACTTCTTCAGCACCTCTTCCTTAAAAAAGAGAGTTAACGGAAGAGGAAATGAAATTCAGAAGAAAATATAAAAGAAAACAAATTAAGAAAAGTCTTAGTCATACTAATGGGTTTTTTTCCTTTTTCCCTCCAGGGAATGTTGTTGCAACATTCAGGAGAAAAGGCAAAACAAACAAACAAAAACCAAACACAAACTCATTAAACTATAAATGATACTACATACTTTATAGCATAATTTCGACACTTTGCAGTGATTCAATCACATGCTTGTTTTGTTTATTTCTTGTGGTGGTCATACTCTGTGTTTAGAATGAAAGCTTTTTAAGGTTTTTATAAAACATTCTTGTAGTTGCTAGAAGGGCTAAATTCTTCAATATATCGAGGAAATAATAGTTTATTTTATGTAGTTAACAACGAAAACAAAGGCCAAACAACATATATTGCGTATACTAACTACATTCTACCTAACAAGGCATGTCCATGTTGCTACAGTATTATTTCTATGTAGATTCATAAACCCATTACCAGCCATTAATTATGTATTAATTTAAGCAATTAACCATGGAAGTGGCTTTACTGTCAGAGATATGATGTATAACCTAAAAGTCATTTGGTTAATGAGGAAAAGGAAGTGCTCTCTAACCAGGACAGGTAATTTCTTGGCAGCGTCACAAATTACCCTGGTAAGTTTTTGTATGAGAATTCTGCATCCAGAAGTTTTGTTGTTTTTCCTTTCTCTCTAGCCACAAGAAAGAGAAATCCTTTTCTTTCTCTAACTGCCTGTATTATTTATGAAAGAATCATGCAAAGGTTTGGGTTGGAAGTGACTTCTAAAATTCATTTGGTCCAATAAGTCTGACACAGGAGGGGACATAACTGTATTATAACTTTCCTCAAGGGCAGTGTATCTCAATTCAATGCTTCTCATGAAAACAAAGATTCCCACTATTTACATTTTGGGTAGTATTTGATGTAGTGCTATCTGTGTTGGATAGACCTAATGGACTTAAAGAATGCATAGGGCAAAAGAAAATTTACTATTCTTAAAGCTGGATGAAGAGCAATTAAATTTTATGGTGTTGTCTTGCAGATGCAGCACAAATGAAATTAATGGACTAAGTATGTCCTTAAATACGTAAAAGATCAAGGTCTAAATCTCCTTTATAGTCTGCCAGCAGTTATACAAGTCAAGTACCTCTTATTCAGGTGTTGAGAGCCTATTATTCAAATGTTGGTCTAATCAAATATTGCTATTTTTTTCTGTGAAAGTAGCAATAATAAATGCATTAAAAAGGGTAAATGAATATTTAAATGTTATTGGCTTCTAAAGGAATAAAGGGGGTGTATGTTTTAGTTTGGCGATTTTTTGAGTGGTTTTTGTTTGGTTGATTGGTTTGGGGGGTTTTTTTGTTGGTTTTGCTTTTTTGAGGGGAGGTTTTTTTCTCAATTAATGAAGTACATAACTGAAAACTATTGAAAACTATTTCTTCATGAAAACAACTCAGCTAACAAGAGCAGAAGTGCAGGGTCATACAAAATGTATTAAAAAATACTTGAAAGGCATTTTTTTTTGCAAGACACCTTTGTCACTGCAATTGCTTCATGCAAAAGCATTGTCACTCCAGTGCTTACTGTTTTAGCAGAAATACTGAATTAAAAAATCTGCTCCTTTAAAAGTCAAAATATAAATTCTGGAAATGTGTGTATGTGTGGTTGCACGAACATACAAAACTTTCTACAAATATTTTGAACCTTCAGGCAGAATGTAGTCAGGGTACTTACACATTTTACAACTTAATAAGGCAGCAAATTAGATTTTTTATTTTAACCCTGGAGTGAGATAAAATTGATTAGTATTTAAATGGTTATCCGACACAGTATTGTCAGAAATTGGTGAATGTTGAGGTTTAAAATAAAGCCACAATTCCATTTTTTCTAATTACACAGTTTGAGAAAGTTCATAACATATTCACAAAGTTCCTATACATTTAACATTAAACTTTCATATTTTTACAGATATATATTGTAACATGATTTTTTTTTTCCTGAACTTGGGTTTATTTGCTGGCCTTGTAAAATGGAGAACTTTTCTTTTAAAAAGACAAAAGATCATGGAAGAAACGTGATCCAGGAACTCAACCATTGTGCTATCATCTTTCCACATTCTTTCCTCGAAGCTCACATAAGGTGGAAAAACATACGTGCTTCCTGATGAGTATGCAGCACACAGAGCAAGATACACCTTTCCCACAAAAGCTCATACTATGCTATTCAATGATGATTTCCTTATTAGCCTAATTTTTAACCAAGCTATGATTCTTGCTGTAGGCATGTCCGTAGTTCTTCTCTATGGACACTGTTAGCACCATTAATTAATTCTGCATTTTTCAATTAATTGCTCACAATTTAACAGACTATTATTCTGAGGATATTGAAAAGCACTATACTTTTATAATGACAATTTCATTTGTATTTTTAAATTTTATTTGTTTTTTATTTCAGAGGAATCTACTGAAGCACACATTAAAGTTATTGGAAAAGACTACAGTGGCAGCCAATGTTTTTATATAGCTGTAACAATTTAATATGGTGTATTATCCATCTGAACTTTGAACAGCATTTCTGGGAAAATAGTGATGATAGACTTCAGGTCTCCTGTACTCAGCAAAGGTGAGTCCGTGATCATCTGTGCTGTCAGCTCAGTTTGCTATTTCACTCTTTCTCTTCCGCCTATCTGTGCAATGACAGTTATTTTTCAGAAATAAGAAAGCTTTGACAAGTAAACTGCTGTTAGTAAGGAGAATGAAATAATTTTGTGGTGTTGTGATAAAACAACACCCCAAGTTTAAATGTAATCATACTGTATATTCTCCATTAATTAAACTGGAAAATATATTATTTTTATACATTATTGACCTTTTTGACACTTCAGTTCTGTTTCAAACTGTAGTTATATTCACAATTTTTTAGCTTGTCCCTAATAATTGTTAAAAATCATTATCCACTTTAAAATATGGTGTCCAGCCTTTTTGAGTATATGAGTCGCATGACAAATATCATCAAATGTCTGCTGAAACATACTGTGTGCCTGTCAAAATCAAGCACAGGGGGAGTACTTCAACAGCAGTTCCATTCATGACATATTACAAAAAAATAATTAAATTGAGCTTCTTTGGATAAACAAGTATATGTAAATGATTTGTAGATGTTTAGCTTTGCAGTTTTCTTTCTGAAGATTGAAATTCAGATTATCATTTCCAGTCTATCATGTATTCTATAATGTAAATGGAAAACAGTTTATTAACCACTCAAAATTTAGTACATGCGTATATCTGTATGCAAATACATAGATACAGTGATATTGGACAACCTGTGGTAATTTCCTGATTCTACTACTTTTCAAAAGCACCTTGTAACATTAATACCTTATAGTTTTAATGTCTTAATCTCCAGAAGAGAATAAAATCAGTAGACTCAATAAAGATTTTTGTGTAAGAGTTTTGTTTGATTGTTTATTCTTATTGACAAAGCACTCAAAATCTTTATCTGCTTAAGCAAGAATTCTTCATAATGGACATATAAATAAATTTGACATTGTACAAGAACAGAAGCATAAGAATTTATGTTATTTCCAAACTCAGAGAAATAAACCTGACATAAATTTTTTATTGTCTAGATTGTGAGGGCCATGTTGACCCAGCAGAACTGCCAGCAGATACTTTTTTTTTGTTTTAAGCTAACATGATTAAGCTGATTATTTGGACATAGTATTAAAGAGAATTAGTCCCTCTGAAAGCTTTCGTTTTTAGTTTTGGTTTAATGACTAGATTCTCAGCTTTATACTTCTCATGAGCTAAAGCTATGCAAAGTTTATTCAATGCCTTCAGCAAATTAGTACTGTCGCAATATAAAAATCACCCAATGTAATTATACAGAATGGCATGTGAAGGCATAAGTGTATTAGGTATTATTAGTATTCAGTTTAGGTCTTATCAGCATATTCTTCATTCTCTAAACCTTATAATTTATTGTATACAATGGCCAGTTTCACTATAGTCGATATATAACATTTAGTTTTGCTTAGCAGCACTTTAGTAATTAGTGGCATCTGAGCAATGAGAAATTTTAGTAGTTATCAGATTGACTCATTAAGATGCACTATCTTTAGATATGTGTAGATTTTTGTTAGATCTGTGAAAAGAGTGAACTATTAGAAAAAGTAAGCACTGTAATATGCAGTGTATCATGAGCAAAAACACACCTTAACACAACAATATACTTTCTAAGACCAGGAGATAAAAAGGCACAATGTGGGTATGCCAAATGTCCTGCTGAAAATTTCAGTTTTATGCTCTTGTGTCCTTAGTTGTATGAAATGTCACAGAAAGGAATCATGCGCATACAGCTCCTTCAACAAAATGAACACCAAAAAAGCCCCCAAACCTAGTAAACATAAAAAAACCCCCGAACAAACAAAAAAACAACAACGGAAAAAAACCCAACAAAACCAAAAAAAACCAAAAAAAACCCAAAAAAAACCCAAAAAACCAACAAAACTGAAGCTGCTGAGAATTTGGAAAGAACAATGATTTACTGAAATTGCACATAGACAGATCTGTTGACTTCCACATGAGAGACTACAGCTAAGCAGCTTATATTTTATTCTTATTTCCATTGATGTTTTATGCTAGCAACATGATATGCTGACACACTTGATACTGTATAAGGAAAGACTTTGACCTAGGCCAAATGATTTATTGTTAGTGTTTCATAAAGTGAAAATATTGGTAGGCATAATTTTTGCAACATTAAGCAAACCATAATAGTTATTCCTACAAATAATTTTAATATTTTAGTCACTTTTAAAAAATTCTTTCTTTAATTGTCTGTCTAATTTAGAACATTTAATTTATGCCCAGTGTCCATAAGACTCAAATAAATTAGTGACATAAAACAACTCCCTTTGAAATCTACAGAAAGGGTGCTATTTCTCTCAAAGATTACAGGAATTGTGACAGAAAAATATAGCTGCCTTCTCAGCTTCATCTGTGAATTTTTTTTCTGGGAATAATTAAAATTAATAATCTGTTCTTTGATAATAAATAGTTGAGAAAGGTATAAAATATGTTCCTAATTACTTGTTGTATGGTATACAGTTAAATAAGTTAATTAAGTTTTTATTGTTATAATTTATCTGTTCTACCTGCAGCTGATAAGCTCATAGATTTTTACAGTAGCTGTCACTTTCTTATGAATACCTACTGATGATTTAATAAGGAATTTTAAACAGTTCAGCTACAGAGTCTTATTTTTTATAAATATACATGTATTTGAATGTTTAAAAGAATTATGGATCAAACTTTAGTCAATTTTATTTGATCAAATTTGTTCTCCTACGAGACATGACGGCTTAATGCTTCAGCTACATCTTAATTCTTTCAATTATTTGCAAAATATTACATTAGGATTTCTAGAGGTTGCATAATTGGAGATTAGTGATAAAGACTAGAAAATGTGAAGATGGGAAAGTGTGTGTTTGCTGGTTTAGCCTGGAGTAGAGATAATTTTCTTCATGGTAGCTAGCATGAGACTGTGTTTTGCATTTGTTCTGAAAACAGTGCTGATAGCACAGGGATATTTTTGTTACTATTGAGCAGTGCTGACACAGGGTCCAGGCTTTTCTGCTTCTCACCCCTCCTCAACAGCAAAGAGGCTGTGGATACTCAGGGAGCTGGGAGGGGACACAATCAGCACAGCTGATTCAAACTGGCCACAGGAAAATTCCTTGCCCTATGGTATCATGATCAGCAATAAAGAGCTGGGGGAGTAAGAATGGAGTAGAGGCATTTGGAGTGATGATGTTTGTCTTCCCAAGCCACCACTAAGCATAACGGAGACCTGATTTCCTGGAGAGGACTGAACATCTGCCTGCTCATGGTAAGTGGCAAATGAGTTCCATATTTTGCTTTGCTTGTACTTGCAACTTTTGCCTTGCCTATTAAACTCTTTATCTCTACACATAAGGTCTCTCTCTTTTCCTATTCAGATTTTCTCCCATATCTTGCTGTGGAAGAGGGAGCTAGCAGCTGCATGGTGCTTGATTGCTGGCTGGGATTAAACAACGATAGTCCCTTTTGACACCCAACATGGGGCTCAAAGTGTTTGAGATGATGACAGGTTTGATTGGAAAGTCCCAGATCAAATTCATAGCTGTTATTGCTGTTTATCTATGAATTGCCTGGCTTCTGTGCTTGAAATTGAGCTTTCTTGCCTTGCTGTATATTAGTGTAGTGCTTCTTTTTACCTCTGCTGCTATTCCTGTGTATCTGTAGTGAGCAGGCTGAATCTTCAGCATGAATTCAAGTCAAAGGGGCTGTGACCTATGGGTGACTTCACCTGGGAGCAGGACACCCTAAAGCATCTGTGGCCATGGATAAATCCACGTCAGAGCAAGTATATTTGAAAGCACCTATGCTGTGGTTATTATGTGCCACAGCGGGTATATGTCGGAAGTGGTCCAAGGATAAGTCCACACTGCAGCAGAAGAAGGTACCTCACAAAACATCTGTGGCTGTGCAGAAGTCCATGATGCAGCAAGTTCACCTTGAAGCACCAGTGGTTGTGCATGAGGTCGTGCTGGAGCACCTCAAAGCATGAGACCATGAATAAACCTAATACAGATTAGGAACACCTGCAGAGGGATTCCAGCCATCGGTATGGATGTGTTGGAGCAGGGTCACAGCTTAAGGGACTGTTGCTGTGGGGAAGGCCACGCAGGAGCAGGTGTATCTCTGATGGTGTTGTGGCCCATTAGCAAGGCCGCACTGGAATATGTGCATCTCGGAGAGATGGTGGCTGTGGACTAGTCTGTGCTGCAGCAGGTACAGCCCTGAAATGACTGGCTCATATATAAGTCTCCATATGGAGCTGGTACATTGTACAGTAGATCCAATCCAGAGCAGGGGCAAGGGGAGGAGTTCATTGTAATGTTAAACTCTAAATTCTGATTCGAAGGGGCCAGTGATACAGGTTGTTATGGAAATTAATTGAACATGTAAGCTAGGATTTGGGCTGCATGCTTTATGAATGACTGTAGCAGGAACCCCTTGTTTGCTGGCCAGATTAGGAGAAAGGGAAGGAGTTCACTGCATAGTTAAACCTTATAACCTGACCTAAACAGACAAGGAGTGGAGATTGGGGCGTATAAATAATTAACTCTATGCCATTCAAAACCATCACAGGACACACCTAGCATCATTACACTGGGCATATTATGACAACAGCTAATATGACTCACATTAGTATCGTGATTGAACTGTGTATTGCAATTGCTGTGTTTTACCAAAAACCCTTACATTTGTATTGCATTATGCAGCATATTTTGTATTATTCTGCTAAATCAGAAATCTTCTGTAAAATCAACTATCTTTAACAAGTAAATTTTATATTAAGTATATCCTCCATGAATGGAATATCAAAAAGAACACAGAGAGTGTTAAACTCTGTCAGAGGGCAAGGAAAAGTAGATGGTAAGGTTAAAAAGGAGACTAGGTCAACATTTTTTGAGATATTCTGGATAATAAAATTATTAAAATTTATTATATATAGCTTACTAGAAGAAAATTTTGTTCCAGCATTTTTTCAGGTTGTTGCACACTAACAGGAGGAAAGTCTCAGAATGATTCTAAGAACAAAATCCCATTAAAATTGTGAATTTCATATTTAAATGCAGCTTAATTTTAGGACATGAATATTAAAATAATTTGGGATAGTGTAATGGGCAGCCAGCAGGAATTCTAGCTATATTTTACTTGTTTTCTTTCTTTATTTTTTTTTGCTCTTATTTATTCTATTAAAAACAGATCACTGTTTTTAAAGTAGCAAATCAAATAACCATAACCACTGTATGGAAACCATAAAGGTGTGATAAAGGCCTCTCAGAGGGTACAGGAATATCTACTAAAGGCAGTTTTTTAAATGCTATAGTTCACAAGACATCATCAGTTCTTCAGTTTTAAGTCAATTCATTATCACCAGATAAAGTCTATGAAGCTCCCTTGTACTCAGATCTATCAGAAAGACTGTCTAGGGATTACTGAGCAGTGACCTCATATGACATGTTATTGATTTCAAATTGAAACCTAATTCCTAACTCTACAAAAGGACGGTAGTTCAATCTACTGCCATTGTGGTTGTAAAGAAGTGTGAATACTGTAAATAAATTTCTTTTCTTGTCCATTACACCTGATGAGTTGGAAAGTCCTTTGTACATCTTTAAGTTTGTCAGGGTTAAATTTAGAAAAAGGGAACTCAAGATCCCCTTTAAATGCAAGGCAGAAGTTAAGGAAATAAATATCACATTTACTTTTTCCATGATACATACTCATTGCTACATTGTTATTCAGAAATTAAAAAATGAGAATTACACAAATTCAAGTAATGTTTAGGAAGGTTATGCATTTAAGCTTGAAGTAGGTACAAATCAAAAACAGTTCACTGTGTATTCTGTAAACATTTTTCAATGCCTTCAGGGATTTATTTTTCTCTTTTTTTTTTTAATCGTTGCAGACTTAATCCTATGCTGAGTGTTCATAAGTCACTTCAGCTTCAGTAGAGTTTGAAGCTGAAGACATTCAGCTGCTCTCAGGATATTCCTCTCTAAGGTCTGGTAAGCAGAGGAAGTTCTGCAGTTACAGGCATTTGATAAGGTTGAAAGAAGCCAATGCAGAGTGTGTCAGTCAAATGTCTTCCATATTAAATACTTATGGAAAAGATCTCTCTACTAAAACTGTTGAATCTTTTCTCTGAATCTAAAGAAATCAAGATTTCAACTGTAGGACCAGAATTTGTGTCATCAAAACAAATCACATGTAAGTCCGTCTACCTGTTTTTGTCATCTATTAAGCAAAATCCAGTCCAAGCCACCTGGAAATGGAACATGTAGAGAGTGGTCCCTCATAATCAGGTGTCGGTGATGTTTTAAAAGACAGAAGGTATAACTGCTATATGAACTGAGAAGAGAAAAACTCAATTCTCAGTAATGCATGGTTTCTAGGAATATGTTACTTAGCCAGGTGTAATATAATACAAAAAAATACAAATTAAGATAATCAATGTCCACGTGTGATTAATGCTGTTCCAAACACTGGTCAGTGCAAGAACAAATACTAGAGCAAGTGCAGGAACAACACTAGAACAGGTAGGTAAATATCATAGCAACCTCACCACCAGGAAAAAAATTGCCAAGACAATTGGGGATGCGGTACTGGTTTCTGTAAGGTGAAGGAAGTATGTAAGTAGCCTTAAATGAGTCCGAGACTTCTGGGAAAAACATATTACTGCTAAAAAAGTATGATCTAAAAATTGCTGAAATAAAATGCCTAAGAATCCTGATTTGAAAAAGCCAGGAATCTTTCACCTACTTTGTGCAAAGTTGACCTGTCATCTGCAGTTTACTCCCACGTGGACTGAAATTACCAATTCTGTACATGTTCTTATCATGAGTATCAGATCCTGCATACTCTTGTGCCTATGCTAAAATACAGATTAATATGGTTATTTCCCCTTCTAGTGTCTCTGAATGTATATTTATATGCTATAGGCTTGCTTAGCAGAGAACAGGTTAGCAGATAACAGTTTAATGCCAGGAAGAGCAGTAAGAAAACAGTATTTTTGTCGTCATGGTCCAAAAAAAATCTGTCTTCAAATACTGGGATACTAGATGAAGAGCCAATAAAAGTTATTAATAATAGTTTCTCAGTATAGCCAGGCAGATAAAAGTTGATCTATACACTAGTTGTAAAATCTGTTGGGAATAAAATATGTGACATGAACCAAGAAGAATTCAAATAGTGGTAAATACTTAAAATATTATTCAAAGATGAAATCTCAAACAAGGATCGAACCAAAAGCCACAGCAGGATGTCTTAAACTTTATTTTATTTTTATTTTTGACCTTCTTTCAGAAAGCAGGTCTAAGGAATTTCATTGCTGATTTCACATTCCAATGAGAATGCAATAAAGAATATACAATTACATAACACTGTATTAACAAATTTAACAAAATTCTACTTATACCTGTTTTATGATTGCTGACCTACTAAGTAATTTATTAAGAACTAAAATTTTAATGCATCTGCTGTATTTAGCTTTTGATCAATACAATGTCTTGTAACAGTCTTGACTCAGGAAGGCAGAGAAATTGCTCTGCAAAGAACCTTTAAACTAGGTCTCTGATAAGATTTATTTATTAACAGTAGATACTTCTGGCACGGTTGTCATTATTAATTATCAGACCTTGTTAGATAGTCTGTGCTATCATTTGGGACTCACCTTTGCTGATCTTACTTGTTTTGAATGATACTTAATTCATTGATCATCCCTTGCATTGTTTAAACATGTTCTATTTGAATCCCTTTGTAATTATTATTAGAGTCTCATCTCAACCTCCTCTTATATTCTCTCTCAGTACATGATCTCATTAACAGTCATTATGACAAGTTGTGTTCTCAGATAACATTTTCATTCAGGCAATACATAATTTTATAGTTTTGTTTGGTTTTGTTTTTAAATTTTCCTGGACATCCTTATCCTACTTTGACTCTAAGAACAACTGTTTGATGTGTAAAACTAATGAACACCAATATTTTGGTCTGCAATGTTTCCCAAAGACATCTCACAGTTGTTGACACTGATATGACTGATGTCTGAAAACAAATGTCATCCCTAATGCTGAGCTGATGACATGTGACTTTCCCCCAAGAAGAACACCTTTCTTCCATATCGCTCAAGGAAAGAGATGATACTTGGAGCTGACTGATGAATGAATATTTTCTTTTTTTTTATGACCAGGATATTTCTCCAATCTTCTGGAAAACACAAAATCATTGGAATTAAATTATATGCTCATCTGAAATCCTTTTCAGCATTTTCACTTTCTAGGAAAAATTCAATAACTTATCAGTATTGTCATTATTTGAAGTTTTTCATAAATTTGTGTTATTAATAAAAAACAATAGCAGCATTTAATTTGGAATGGACTAGTAATGTTGAAGTAAGTCAAAAATACCACTTTAGGGGCAAGAACTTGAAGAAAAAATATTACTTATATTCACACAGTACAGATTAAAAACAAAACCACGCAAAACAGCAGGTTTTGGAAATCATCAGGGATCGTGGGCAGGTGACTCTTCTATTCTTATTACAATAACACATACTCAATTGATCTAGGACTGGAGAAATGCATCAAAATGTTCTGTCTCAAAGAGCTCTGATCCAGACATTGTTGGTTTTGAACATCTTTTATTCCGCTTCCACTATCATTTCCAGGCTTTCACAGACTGATTGACCAAGCATCTGTATCAACTGTCTTGATATGGTCAGATATTTTCTAGTGTTAATGTTACACAGATGAAAGATATGAATGCATCCTGGGCAGTGCCCAATGTTCTATAATTATCAGTAATACACTTAAAACATTGAAGTGACATCTTCAGTTGGATATAGAGAGAATCCAAAGAATTCAGAGTGACAAATATAGAAGCACTCATATCAATAAAGAAAAGCTAAAATCTTCCATCTACCTTTTTCATCTCGAAATGCTCATGTGTCTGTGTCCCTTTAATGCTGTTGCTGCTTTACTGGCTGTTGTGGCCAGATAACCCAAACACCAAGTGCCCCTGGCAGTCCACGGGAGCTGATATCACTTATGACCCTCAGCTCTCAGGGACTGAGTTGCCATATAGGCATATTGCTGCTCATGTCTCCTACTGCCTCAATAAAACTTTGATTTATAACATACTGTCTGACTCCATTACTGTTTGGACCACGCTGCCTCAGATCATCCTTTTTTGGTGCTATTTCTCTCATCTGCTGTCATTGTGAATATTTTCCATTCAATTTCTTTTACTTCTCGGCACTCAGAAAAACTGTGTTTATGGGTTGCATGTCTTTCCCTTTTTTTACTGAAATGACTCACCGCTTTTTAAAGTTTAGACTTTGAGTTAAGATTTTATTAAGTGGTTTTGAAATTGCAAACATAAAAATGCAGAATCAATGAAAAGGACAAACTTATGCTGAGATGTAAAACTGAAGCAGTGAATCTTGTGAATCACAACTAGAAAAAGAAAACAAACAACTCGATGAAAAAAACGAACAACTAAACCATTCATGATAGGAAAAGAAATTCAATAAATAAGTCAGTCCAGGTAAAATTGAAACAGAGAATCAGACATAAAAGAATGAAAGATATTTTTCAGAACACTGCACTAACAGCAACCAACTTTTAAATAAAGTGCAACAGAGAACAAATGAAAATATTTATCCCTTCTTGACTTCCAAATGAACTGTATTTTCAAGAGAAGATAAAACACCAAGAAAATAACACTGTATTACACTCTAATTCGAAGTTAGTCTGAATCATCAAATTACTTATCCAATTACACAAACCGAATCAAACTTAATAAAGTACATTTCTTGTATTAGAAGAACAAATTGACTCATTCACCTTCTTTTCCCAAAACTTTATGAAATTAAGTATTATTATGACCCTCTTCCCCCAAATTCTCATATAGATAGATCTTCTTGTGGAAATATGCTCGAGATCTTTCATTGAGAGGACTGGCACAATGTTCACAGCAACCATATGCTTCTTGTAACTTTTACAGGCAATTAAGTCTCCATCTTTCTTTTTTCTTCTTTTTCTCTTTATGCAAACAATGACATGCCGTGTTTTGCTAAATTATAGTTTTTCAGTGTGCTTTGTAACAGCAAAGAATGCTTGAAAAGACAGACAAAATACACAGGCCTACCTTTCCTTCACAGATTCAAGTCACCTTTTATTATTATTATATATACACATGAAAATAATTATGCTTATTTTAAAAATTAACTGATACTTTGGTTGAATGTATTCTTGGTACAAAACACAGTGAAAAAACAGTGACTTGAAGTCTTGAGAGTTTTTTCACTGCCATTGTACAGTACACTTTTATGTTAAAATTCTTGTGCTTCAGTTCTAATATATTATAATTTTTGTTATTTCAATGTAATAAAATATTTTAGATAGTAAATATAGAGTTATTATGTTATACTAATGTTTTCCCAATGTTTCCGAAAAAACACTTATATAATCTACTTTGCGCCTTGCAGCAAAGATATTGATTTGAAACAGATGGAAAACTCCAGAAAGGCTGGTTCACAATGTTTTCTTTATTTCTGTTTGCATTAAAAAAAAAAAAAAAAAAGTTATCTTTGTGTAAATCTGACAGAAAGATCAATAAGTATATTAAAGTATGGCAGTTTCGAAGCTGGATGTCTCAATTTTGCCAGGGGATTCTGACTGGTACGCTTCACCAATATTCTGTGCTCTGTTCATATTAATCAGATCGTAACAAAACAAAGGTAGCTTTTAAAAAATGGTCTGATTTTTCGATAAAAGTATCAGTCTATTTTTGGAATTTAGGGAAGAGAAAATCAGGGTTAGTGTAGCTAGAAATAAGACAATAACTGCCTGCATGCTATAGAGCTAGGAATATGGAAGACAGAATATTTGTTTTTACTTTTAGAGTTACAGGCATTTGATATTATGCTGTTGGCAGCCACTTCAGATAATTTTACATTTCCTGATGTTGAGAAGACATTTTAAGTGCCTTCTAAATGTAAAATGTGAAGTTTCTCTGGCAGCACTTTTTCATTTTATAAATATGTTTTTGTAAAAAACTTCAATTAATTGATTTTGATATTTAAGTCATGTGTCTTGTCTCTAGATACAGCTTCATCTATAAAAAATTTCTATTGATTTAAGATCAATCCCTGATATTTGATTTCAATCTAATTTCAGAGTTTATTCAACCTTGTCAAATTTTGCAAGTTTGCATTTGAAAACAATGTTTCTGGATGTTGACCATAAAAAAAACCCCAAAACCTTTGAGCTCTCAGCAGAAAGATATTTCTGTTCACAGAAGTTAAGCAATTTTTTTTTTAAGGTGCTTTTTTTTTGCTTTGTTTTGAAACAGAAGCAGATTCTTAAGTTCTTTTAAAAGATAGGTACAATTCTATCAGTGAGAATATAATCAGTTGCCATGGACATCCTAGTCCTTTAGGTGCCTGCTCTGGTACTGTGTAATTGGGATAAAAAAGAACAAGGTTACTTGGTAATAAAACCCTAAACTGTCAAAGAGCCTTACATTTCAAAATATCAGTTCCTAGAACAAATTTGATTCTGACTCTCAACAAAAGACCAGATGATGAGTGGATGGATGAGAAGGCAGAAAGCAAAGACCTGTGGGTGGAATCTGTTAATGAAAGTATTAAAAATCTCCCTAGGTACTTCCAAGACATTTTCAAGGTTGCCAAGTATTTTCTCTCATTAATCAATTGGTAATTCTCTAATTTCTTGGAATGTTTTTCTCACCCTAGTGTAGTTAGGACTTCCACCACAACTGAAGGATTTTAGCGTCTGGTTTTTTTGTGGTCCAACCCAAATTGTCCCCTCTCTCATTCTCATGTTAATTTGTTTTCTGTACACTGTCTGAAATTTCTTAACCTTTTCTGAAATAAAGACTCCAGAGGTATTTATCTAGATTATCCAGCCTAATCATATAACCAATATGCATGACATTAGTGGGTTGTATGTGCAGGATTTCCTTTCTCTTTTCATATTGATGATAGATGAAAATACTGATTTTACTAATTTTGTATTTATTACTAATGTGTAAATACAGATCCACATAAGAAACATCCAACTGAAACCTCAATTAGTTTGCCCATATAAGACAAAAATTTATTTAAGTGTTAACAGGACAAGAAGGCATAAATATTTCATTACAAGTGAAATTCTTTATTTGAAAATTTTTGTCTCATGACACATACTAGAAAATGGTTACATTTTTCTCTCAACCCACTATAAGTACAGTATAAATGAGATATTGTCAAGACTTGCACCAGACTTTTGATAGTGAAACAATGAGAATTTTGTGGTCTTGCACCTTAAATTTTCTAAATTTTGCAGAATTCAAACCACATTTCATAGCTGCAATTTGTTTAGAGGAATGTTCATGCTAGTGAGAAGTCAGTTCTAAATCAATCATTACTGACTCTCATAGAATCCTTCTGGACAAAATGTCCAGCACACAGCTGGATAAACACACCATGTGATGGGTGAGCAACTGGCTCACAGGTACAATTGATTACAGTGAATGGGGTGACATCAGACTGGTGACCCCACACTTGTGGGGTTCCACAGGGCTCCATCTTAGGCCCAGTGCACTTCAATACCTTCATAAAGGAATTGGACGTGAGACTGAGTGGGATACTGAGCAAATTCACAGATGATACAAGACTGGGAGGAGCTGTTGACTCCTTTGAAGACAGGGAGGCCCTGCAGAGAGACCTTGACAAATTAGAGGACTGAGCAATCACCAACAATATGAAGTTCAACAAGGAAAAGTGGCGGATTCTGTACTGGGGATGACACAACTCTGGATGTACGGAGAGGCTGGGGAATGAGAGGCTGGAGAGCAGTGCCACAGAAAAAGACCTGGGGGTTCTGATCAATGAAAAGTTGCGTATGGGTCAGCAGTGCCCGGGCAGCCAGGAGGGCCAAGCGTGTCCTGGGAGGCATCAGGCACAGCATCACCAGCTGGGCAAGGGAGGGGATTGTCCTGCTCTGTTGTGCACTGGAGTGATCTCACCTCGAGTGCTGGGAGCAGTTTTGGGCACCACAACAAAAGAAAGATAGAGAGAGTCTAAAGATTACGGAGTGTCTAAAGGAGACCAATGAAAATGATGAAGGGTCTTGAGTGGAAGTGATATGAGGATCAGCTGACGGCACTTGGTCTTTTCACTCTGGAGAAGAGGAGACTGAGGGGAAACCTCATTGCAGTCTAAAACTTCTTCATGAGGAGAAGATGAGAGGCAGATACTGATTTCTTCTCACTGTTGACCACTGACAGGACCCGAGGGGATTGTCTGAAGTTGTGTAAGAAGTTTAGTCTGGATATTAGAAAGAGTTTCTTCACCCAGAGCATGGTTGGGCACTGGAACAGGCTCCCCAGGGAAGTGGTCACAGCACCAAACCTGGCAGAGTTCAAGAAATATTTGGGCAATGCTCTCAGGCACGTGCTGTGACTTGGGGATGGTGCTCCGCAGGGCCGGGAGTCGGACTGGATGATCATTTTGGGTCCTTTCCAACCTAGGATATTCTGTGATTCTGTCAGACCTACTTGAATTTTAAATCCACTTGTGATTTCAAGCCCAAGAAAGGATGAAAATAGTTCCTTTCTCTGTACGTCATAGTGGAAAATGTTAATAAGTTTTGAGTGAGCAGATTAGAACACACAGCTGGACTTCATGTTTACTGAGAATCTCATGCAGTAAAGTTACTATCGGGATTATAGTAAGGTTCTAAATAATATCACATCATTTCACGAGAGTCTTTCTTGTTCTCTGCAGTGCACATAGTCAGAAAACACATGGTTTATGTTATATAAAACATTCAGGTGGTAATTTCTGAT
This sequence comes from Oreocharis arfaki, assembly GCA_013398015.1. Classification (NCBI taxonomy): domain Eukaryota; kingdom Metazoa; phylum Chordata; class Aves; order Passeriformes; family Paramythiidae; genus Oreocharis; species Oreocharis arfaki. The sequence continues at coordinate 174,674 of VZRR01013602.1, read as the reverse complement.
GGGAGTGAAGGGAAATAATGAGAAAAAACCCAATGGAGCCATGATTCTGAATCTACCATCTCTTTCAAAACTGTACAGATGAAAAAGCAGAGAGTTGTTGGTGATTTCATAAAAAAGAATGTGGTACTTCATCCTGCATAGTCTAAGGATAGAGGGTTTTATTATTTAGAGAAATTTTCAGGGACTTCTCTAAGCCTAATTTGTGTTCTCAGTCTTGGTTCAGGAGGTAAAAAGCATCACTTTAAAGAAAAAGTTTTAAATTTAATCCTAGAACATCTGACTTTGGAAATGTCAACTTAAGATTTTAACCTCATGACTTCGTAACTTAAAGCAAGTAGGTACTGAACTGTCACTAAGAGTGTAAATACAGGAAAGAAGGCACTAAAAATCCAGGATAAAAACTCTTGCCAACCACATGCTTTCTTGAATTATACATTAAAACAGCTTATACTATAAGAGTATCATCTCGTGAGTAGCAAGGTTGAGAAAACTACAGAGCAAAGCACATCACTTCTGGCACCTAAGTTGCAAATGAGATGACAGTCATAAATTGATTTCAGAAAAAACAGACTGAAGTTGGTATCTGTTCACTTGTTAAAATTCCCTCCACTTTATAATCAGGATTACCTGATATTCTGAGACCTACAAGAGGTAACCCCCTTTTAGAAAAGTGCATCAGGAATTTAGGCAAAACTAACATGCATAGTGAAAGTAATGATGTGTAATTAGAATACGAAGTTAAAAGTGCTCCTCTGCTTAACCTTTCTCAAAATATGAAATATTTTAATTTTCTTTGAGGTTAGTAAAGCATTGCAAAAATTCAATAATTTTTCAATTATCAGAGTGAGAGTACTAATTAGCAATTTCTAGGAGAAATATGTCCAGAATCAATTTTACTCCTATACTCAATTTCAAAACAAACGACTCCACATTCTAACATTGTTCTGAACAGACAAGGATAGTTGGAATCATCAGTCTTCACTTTCCAGGGATTGCTTCTGTAATGGAATTTCTCTGCTTGTGTTTTCTCTTCTGCACACACACTGAACACAAATATTATACAAAAAAAGATAATGATTTTGAACAGAAAAAAGTATTATTGCAGCTTACTGTTTATGAGAATTGTGGTAGACAAAAATGCTGTATGTAGTTTGCAAATATAAATGATAAAAAGCTGGAAATTTTTAGTGGGGTGATTTTCAATACTTTGACAGAAAAGTAAGTGTTACCCTTATGTTCAAAAATCTGCTAAAATGCATGAACAAAACTGAATAATTCTATGCACAAATTTTTAAATCAGAACAAACTCACTTAAGATATTTTACAATATTTTGCTGATTATAAATATCTTATACTATCATTGCTAACAATGCAAGAGTAATAGTTTTTAGATATATTAATTTCCTTGAATTAATTGACTCTTTTTAGATAATTATATGGGATTTAAAAAATAATATTAATCAATATAACTCAATTAACCTCTGAATTTTTAGCTGCCCTCAAGATACATGCAAATAAAATTAACTAAAATTATCAGAGTGGCTGGAAAGCTGTCTGCTGGAAAAGGACCTGGGGGTGCTGATCAACAGCCTGCTGAACATGAGCCAGCATGTGCCCAGGTGGCCAAGAAGGCCAATGGCACCTGGCTTGCATCAAAAATAGTGTGGCCAGCAGGACCAGGTAAATGATTGTGCCTCTGTACTTGGCACTGGTGAGGCCACACCTCGAATCCTGTGTTCAGGATTTTGGGCTTCTCAGCACAAGAAAGACATTGAGGTGCTGGAGTGAGTCCAGGGCAAAGGAGCTGGGGAAGGGTCTGGAGCACAAGCCTTGCAAGGAGCAGCTGAGGGAACTGAGGTTGTTTAGCCTGGAGAAAAGAAGGCTCAGGGGGGACTTTATCTCCTCGACAACACCTGAGAGTGGGTTCTAGTGAGGTGGCGATCAGTCTCTTCTCCCTAGTAGCGAGAGATAAGACAAGAGAGAATGGCCTCAAGTTGGGCCAGGGGAGGGAAAATTTCCCTATCAAAATGGTGGTCAAGCATTGGAACCAGCTGTCCTGGGACCTGGTCGAGTCACAAGCCCTGAAAGTATTTAAAAGATGTGTAGATGTGGGACTTAGGGACACAGTTCAGTGGCAGGCTTGGCAGTGCTAGTTTAATGGCTGGAGACGATGATCTTACCGGGAAAAATTAGTAAATTGTTTCCATCACCGCTGTCCTGAGAGAGTGGAAAGGAGTGATAGCAATAAAGTAGAATTTATCATATGAAATTCAGATGTAATGCTACTATATTATGTTGTTCTTAAAACACAATACATAGTTCCCATGTTTACATCTAAATTAACCTGGCATTTGCTGGGTGGGCTTTTTTGGTATTGAAAAATGCCTTGTTGTTTTTCTAGGATTAATATCAGCTATTTCTTGGTCTAATATAAGCAGCACATCCTGTAAGCACAGGATTTTTCTGAGGACATTTTCATCTCATTTGTTTTGCTGAAACTAGATTCTAGCCCATGGCTTTTGAAGATAAAAGAGATTTAACTTACTTAGGTTAGCATTGATTTTAAACCACTCCTGCATCAAACCATTGTCTCTTGTTTTATTGTTGCTGTAGAAAATCAATAAATTTATTCAGCAGTTATGTTTATTATATTTGTTATATTTATCCTTAGAAATTGCTAAAAATTTTTTTCGCACTTAAAAGACATCATGGGATTACTTTAATGCCATATAGGTGTGACAAATGCTAACAGGTGCTTATGATACTCCTAGCACCTGCCATACTGATATTTAAATTCACTGAAATATACTGAAGGAATGTAACTTGCTTGTTTCAGCAGAATGAGTTTTATGAAATGACAAGACTTTCCAGGTTTACATTTTAATGGTTAAATTTCAATGAGGTTTTGATGAAACTAGTCAACAATATAAATAAATCTTTTGTAGTAGGATTAATTACTTCAGAAAAATGTGATACACCAACAAACCTGACTCACAACTCTTCACCTCCTCTAGAAATTGTGTAGTTTCCCAGGCCATAGAGCACCCTACAAATCAATTTTTACTTTGATAGTAGGATACACAAAGTATTTAGAGACATAATTATTGAGAGACTAAAGGAACGACGTGATGGGAGACCTTGAAAGAATCTGAACTGCAGAGTAAAAATATGTGAAAGCCACATGTACAAGATGGCAAGATCTAGGTGAGCTATTATCACTCAGCAAGTCTTGAAATTATTATGGGCAGCCATTTGAAAACATCTCTTGGAGTTACTACTACTTCATGTAACAGATGCATTCTAATGGAGCTCATAATAGGATTCTGAGAAAGTCAAGGAAGTATGATAAGAGATATGGAATTGTTTCCGAGCAAATGAGACTGGAATAGTAGGACAAAGTAGTAGATGAAGGCTACTACAGCAGTGAATAAAAAAAAGAGTAATCTACCTTAAGTGAATAGATTTTGAATATTTGTAATTTTCTTCAGTACTTGAATTAGAGTGTATTCAGTGAAATATTTAACAGGAAGCTTCAAACTTGCAAAACAAGTATTTCTTCACATGCTCATGAATTATCAAAGTCTGTCACAGGATGCTATACAGACCAGAAGTACAAATGAGTTCCAGATTGTTTGTTCAAATTCATGAAAACTAATATAATCTGAAGAATGAAACAGTTTGTTCGGGTATTATCTCAATTTCAGCACACTGTTGAAACACATGACATCATTCTAACATTCTTTCTCAAGAAACTGGTACTCCCTATCATAAAAGAGATGGCATCTGAGCAGGAGTGGCTTCTGTTTTAATGAGATTTGTCAAGTTCTTCCTAAACACAAAATTAGAAATCAAGGCAATTTTTTTCATGTATGTGTGTAAAGCTATTGCACAGCTGCAAGAGAGTGTTTGGTTATTACTTACTTTTGACACTTAATGGAGACTTTTTTTCTCTCAGAATAAAAATAGCTTTATTCAGAAATGCTATCACCAGCCACAGCCAGTATAGGAAATAATACTAAGCTTCAAGGGACTGGACTCGTCTAAGAAAGTTATAAAAGATGGGGAGGAGTGTGAGCATGGGAGGGTGGCTCAGGGCAGGCAGGGCCGTGCCACCCTAAGAGGGAAGGAGAGCAGGGCAGGACGGCCACAGCAGCGCATCCTGCCAAGGCACAACCAGCACCAGCCCAATGGGAGGAGAGGACTGAGGTCGAGGATCAGTCTGGGGAGGAGAGTCAGCACATCAGGATGGGCAGGATCAGGACTGAGCTCAGGGACACCCACAGCAGGGCTCAGGCAGGGATGTGACATTCAGATCTGAGCTTAACTTGAGCCTCTGAACACAGGGACAGGGATATGTGTAAGGGAGGGAGCGTTCATACTTGAAAGGGTTTGGGGAGACTGACTGGGGCAATTTCCCAGTTACTCCTAGTTACCCTGTGTGGATAAAGGGTCAACAATTTATTATTTTTGGCCATTTATACATCTAATTTCTCTGTCAGCGAGTTACAAGTTTCAAGCTTCTTAGTCTTCATAGTTCTTGTGACTACTGATAACATTTCTCTTGAAGAATTGTTTTAACTTAAATATATCTATTAGTTTTGTAAAGGAAGCAAGTTTAGAAATTTTTCCTTTAGTCTTCTGATTTTCCCTATACTTTTAGTTCAGTAACTTCCTTTCATAGAGAAGAACTACTTATTTGTAAGATATCAATGAAGAAAAACATAGTAGGTACAGCCATCATATGGGCAAAGTCAGTAAGAGTTCTGGCATACATTGTGAACTTCTGTGCACTCATGGCAGCCAGATATAATTAATATTAATCAAATAATTAAATTTAATTCAGCCTTCATTCTCTTGTCATGACAAGATCCTAGGACCTGTCATGAACAACATTCGAATAATCAGTTAATTCTGTTACGACATGATGAAATTTTACTTTAAAAGCACACCATGTCCCTTGCTTAGTTAATTCTTCTACTCAGCTCCCCATAACCCCTACACGCTAAATTAGCTTAGTTTTCTATCGTAATACTCCTCTTTTTCTGCTGTTCTGCTTCTGAAGCTACTAATAGGTCACCTAAAGATTCTCACAGCACAGAAATAAAAAATCTTGTACAAAAAAAGTCACTGCTGGATTTTTTTTCTGATTGCTTGTATTTCATCACTACTTAGGAAATTCTCTTTGTTGCTGCAGCAACAGCTTTTAAGCTCCACATTGTGAAGATAAGCTATACCCATGAGAAGTTTCCCAAATGTGTCACTCTTGGCTGCTGGGCCAACACCTCATAAGGGGTCTTGTGCCTGTTACTCTGTGTGGCTTGGCTGCTGGAGCTGGGGACCAGCACAATTGTCAGCATGGCTGAAGGCATCCCTGTCCTGCTGGCAGCCACTGGCAGAGGCTCCTGGGCGATCTGCAATGGCCATCACAGCCAGGGCCAAACCTCTCCCCATGGGGGCTATGCTACTTTTTGTGGAGATGTTGGCACTAGTTCTCTGCCAGAGAATGTATTATTTGCAAAGCAGGCTCAGCCTTACCATGGGCTGGACCTGGAAGGCATGGAGCTGGGCAGCCTTGTCTCTGTTGGATGCTTTCTGTTGGCCAATTTGCTGGATTATTTACAAGTGCCTAAAAAGAGTGTAAAAGAGACTGCTCAGTCTATGATGAAGAATGCTTTAAAAATATGTTGAAGGGATCGTACACTAAATTTTAACTAATTTATGTAACATTATGTGTGCACAGAAACTTGAATGCTCTTTTTTCTTTTTGGTTGTTGTTGGAGTAGCTATTTTGCAGTTCTCCCATTTTTTAACTTTCTCAGATTCACCTTCTAGTGCCTTTCCTATGGTGGCAAACACTGGAGCTTGTGATAACCAGGTTTGACTGAAAAATACTAATTATAGAGCAAAAACTTTGCAAAGAGTACCAACAATCTTGGATTCAGTTGTATGTACATGTAGAGAACAGAGTTTACTCCTGTATACAATGTGCTATCTCAATGGCTGCTTCTCTCACACTTTAGAGACTGTGTAATTTAATGGTTTTGTTCAAGTGAGGTTTGGCTGTTTCTTTACATTCACAGGCTCCCCATTTCTGTGGCCTGACACCTCTCTTTCTGAGAGCAATGGGAACTTCTCTTATATTTTAAATATATTTCTTTCTCTCACTTCTTTAGCATTATTTTCTTTTGTTAGGAAAGAAATACAGTTTTCTCTAAGCCTGACCTTTGGATTAAAACAAAAGTTTTGGAGAACTATTTTCAGTTACAGTATTGGACTATGTGCTGTATACTTGAGCTATCTTAAATGTATTTAGGCTAGGCATTTATTCTGTACTCATCAGGTAATTTAGATTATTTGCTATCTAAATTATACCAGTTGTACTATGACCAGCATGTTAGAAGATTAAATTCAGACAGCCATCTGGTCATGCCTTAGCTGTTATGTTCATTCTGTTGATTAAAAAAATGTAGTTAAATGACTTATGCAAAAAATCCCACAAGATTATCATAAAATCATAAAATCATAGAATCATTCGAGTTGGAGGGCTCTTTAAAGATCAAATAGTTGCAATCTTGTGCCACAGGCAGGAACACCTTCCACTATACCAGGCTGCTCAAAGCCCCATCCAACCTGGCCCTGAACACTTCCAGGACACTTTCCCTGGGCAACAAGTTCCAGTGCCTCACCACCCTCAGAGTGGAGAAAGTCTTCATAACATCTCACCTAAATATACCCTCTTTCAGTTTACAGCCATTCCCTCTTGTCCTATCACTACAGTCTCCTGTAATAAAAACCCTCTTCAGCTTTCTTGTAGGCCCTTTTACTACTGGAAGCTGCTATAAGGATTCCTTGGACCCTCCTNTGTAATAAAAACCCTCTCCAGCTTCCTTTTACTAATGGAAGCTGCTATAAGGATTCCTTGGACCCTCCTTTTCTCCAGGCTGGACAATCTGAGATCTCTCGGCCTGTCTTGATAGGAGAGATCATCCAGCCTTCTGATCAAATACATCTGAATTACCAGTTACAGCAGTGGAAGGAGAATAACATAAAAAGAGCTTTCAGGATTAAAAATACTAAAAATACTGCTTAATAATTTTATGTAGATTTATGTAAACTTCATTAAGATTTATAAAAATTTATATTTATTTTTCAAGGTGGTATTTTTTCTTTTTATAAATAATAAAAATGAAATAATGACATACAGTTTATGCCATTCCATCCATGAGAAAATGATTTCCAACTGTTGTAAGAAGCATAGCTTTTTACATAATTGGTCAATGTATTTTTAAAATGACCAAGGTAGGATTTGTTTTCCAAAGGGATTATAGCCCCAAAAATGAAATACAATTTAGTGTAAGGAAACAAAACACACCCTAATTGAGATCAAGACCTAACTGGAAAGGGGTATTTTCTCATCAGTTTCTCTTTTTCAGATTTTTAATGCCAACCCATACTCTACATATATGAATAGGTTTGTAATTATTGTTGACTCCTATCTTGATTCCCCTTTTCTGGTTTTTGTTGATATTGTCCTTTTGCTGATTGATGAACTTCCTTTAATTTAAAGCTGCACTGGATGTGGAATAGGAGAAGAAGAATACAGAGCAAGGGGGAAGACGAAAGAGAGGGGGTGAAGTAGAGATATAGAGGTAAAGGTAGATCGTTCAACACTGGAAATATATCTATAAAAGCCAAAAAAAATGCAGATATGAAAACAGTGAAAATTATACATTATTTCAGGTTAGACTTCTAAAAATACTGTACTGTCTGTTGACACATTAGAAATGAGATATTCCATGGTATTTTATTACTTTCTGCTTGTTATTTGACTATGCTTTCCTTCCAACTATATTCTCTTTATGTTTTCTGCCTGACACCAGTTTTCCTGTCAATACTAATGATCTTCCTGAATTACTTCTTTCAAGATAGAGTTTAATCATATGCATCCACAGATTTTAGCTGCAGTTCTATCCGTTTACAAAGGATTTTAAAAAGCCTTTTTTCCCCGATCATGGAAAGGGCAAACAACGAGAGGCAGTTTTCTCATTCAAAAGCTGAAACATTATTTCAGACAGTGCCCTCCCCCCTTCCCCCCACCCCCAAAGACTTTTGGCTTTCTAGCAAAGCTACAGTCGTGGTACTTTTTGGGATGTCCTCTGCCTTTCTGTTCAGGTGCTTTTCTGATGCTCTTCACAGAGCTAGCACTGATGGTAACAATACTAGCCTCTGGGCTGGAAATACACTTCTATGAAAAATTGTTGGCCTATCTTTACCAAGCAAATTCAACACCTTCTGCAGTTTATTCTATGTTAGAACTATACATTACATCATAGAGTGTGATTTCTCGCTATCAAAGCTTTTTCCATCAAAAGAGGAAAGGTGCATGCAGCCGATAGCTCAATAGTTAGTATTTCAACCATCCAGATTAAATACTGCTGATTTGTCTCATTCAAAGGGTTGAGATTTTTTTTGAAATAAGCAAAATTATCCATATTTCCTGTTAGTGTCCTAACATTCAAGTAGAAAGTGCATTTTTCCATTTACTTAAACAATTATTCATTCAATATGCCACAGAGAAAAAAAATATTCTTAGAACACACTGATATTCTTATCCTGGTATAGGAAGACCTGCAGACTTCAGTTAATCAATCCCCAGAATCTAAGGAGACATGAAATGGAAACAATGAGTATTTATGAAAGTGTTATTTTCAGTGATTGATACTTTTCAAAGGAACAAAAAAAGCAGAGCATTCAAGTGCAGCTTTATCTTAGACTGTTTTCCCACTTGTCATAAACTGCATGAAGATACCTTTCCTTGAACTTTAATTTGCAGAATTTTGTAGATATGAATATATATCTTGTAAGCAAGGAGTACAGGATGTAGCCACCAGTGAACTCACATAAATATGTAGCTGGCTTAGTGTTAATGACTTCTCTGTTGTGTAGGCATTTGGATACAACAATTTGCATAGCTAATCTTATGTAGATAAAGCAAGGGCTTGTAGTTTTATTATTTTTATAATCTGCTTCTTTACTCTTATTTCTAAGAGTATCTGCTCTTAGTAAAATGCCATGAAAAGTCTACAAGGAAAGCAGTATAATTCAGACGATTTTTGGATTTAATTGAACAGCCATTTGTAAGAGGTTTGTTTTCTTCTGTTGTATTTTTATTCAATTTTTCCATACCTGTCAGGTAAAGTTTTTTGTTCCACTGTTCTGATATGTGTTAATGAGTTTACAGTTGTAGAGATTTCAGTTTCCCTTAAAAACATTTACCTTTAAAATGTTATGGGGTTTTTTGGATAAATATTTCATATATTCTCCGCTATCTGTCCTCTGAATTTAACTTGTTATCACAAGTGTGGTAACTGAAAATGTATTTAAATATCTATGTTAACCTAATAAAGTTTTCTAGCATAATTTCCATGCCATGCTGGTAAAAACAGCTGACACAGTAAAACATTTATATCTAATTAATCATTTACTTCTAATTCCTGTGAATTTCTCTGGTTTAAATAGCTGTAGATCAATTTTTCCAAAATGAATCAGCTGCAGAGGAAAGCAAGAAAACGAAGAAACAATTGTGTTTTCTGATTTGATTTGCTTGTGCTTGGTTTTGGTGTATATGTATAATACAGTTAGTTTCCTCTTATTAGTATCTGATTGTGAGACAGCTCTGTTGTGTCACAATAACAACATCATAGCTGCGGTGTAATGCAGTTTTGATAAAATTGTGTGTGGCTGTTTACAAAGACTATAAAATACCATCAGTTTTTCCCTATATAAACAAACCCTCATCAGCTGAAAAATAAAGTTTGTCTGAAAGATATCGAAGTATTTCAAAAGATTAGATGTTTTCCTAGGTCAAGTTTACTCCAAGGATGAGTGCAGACTGCAGAATTTTTTTCTTGCCCACAGTCTAGATTGTGAGGATGGTTGTATCTCACTTCAGAAGGAAGGTCTCAGATTTAGTTGCAGTAATTTCACAAGAGCCTTCACAGCTAGGATCTTACTGATGTGATAATGCTTTGATTATTTTAATAAATATTTTTGTAGCTAGATATGTAAATAGCAATAGCATCAAAACTTATAATAAAAATTAATTAGTATGGAATTCTTAAAGTTTTTTAGCAAATGTTAATTTGACAGTTTATGATTTATGCACTTAAGCAGATTGAAAGGTTCATGGAAGTCAGAAATCCTCTGGTCAGTGTATATATATGTATAAATAAAATATGTTTTTTCCTTCATACTGTAGGTTTATATATTTAATGTTATCCCCAAACTGATTTTAAGAATCTGTATTTCAGTAAAGCATAACATCCAGAAAGAATGGCAATCTTCATTTGAAAGCCCTGGAAAACAGAAGTTAAAACACCTTGTTTAATTTGTTCTGGCGTTGTATGAAGTGGTAAGGTCTGAATCCTTCATGCCATGAGTACTACCCTGGAATACTCATACACAAGAGATGTCTGATATCTCACTGTGAAGAATCACTTTTTTAACAGCAAAGCTGTAAATCCCACAGGGAGTTGTAAAAGCAGTCTGTCATTCACTCTGAACATGAATACTTTATTCAGTGGAGAGGTTGGTCATTTCCTGCCTTTTTGAAAATATATGTTTAAATCAACCAAAGATTTTTTGAAAACTTAACTTTCTTCCCAAGATGCATGAGTGAGGTAGCTATATAATGGCAGCTGTAAGATCACAGAAGGTACATGACACCGGCAACCAGAGCAGAGTGTGAAAGGTTAAGCCACCCATCAAATTTTAATGCATAAATCTGTGTGGAAATCAAAAGGGCTATTTTAATTTGACTGTGTATGTCTTACTGAGTATTTCTGAACCTATTCACCATCAATTTCACAGCTTTTCTATCACACAGGCATGTTATATAAGCCTAGAATAAGACAACGGGATGAATAAAGCAGATGCATTTTCTTTCTTCGGAGAGAGACAAATATCCCATCTGTTTCATAGAAGGCTAAGTAGATTTTTTTTCTGAAAACTACCTACTAGACAAATGTCTGCTTCACTTTTACTCTTGACTACATATCCACTTCAAATTCAGTATACTTTTCTTTCAACTTACTTTCCCTTAAGGTGTTCTAAGGTGTGAATATGTAATCAATGCCAGTAATTATACAGAACATTCTTTTCACAGAATTTTTGTGAAGAAACAGCAAAACTGTTCTTCCAAAAGTGCAAGTATTAGATTCATGCAATACCATTAACTTGATTTTACTCTGTTATTTCTTCCCAAACCTGTCACATTTCCAATAAACAAAAAATGCCTAAGTGCTGATGAGTTGTTTTCTTTTACTGAGAAGGAAAACAAAACGAAACAAGACCCAGAGCTACTATATACAATTCCCAACACACAAGCAGTTCCTGAATTGGGTCGAATATTTCAAACATAATAAAGTGGTTGAATGCTTACTATTTACAGTTGTAAGGGGCTACTACAGAATCTCTAGAAATTGCTTCTACTTTAGAGAAATAACCTTTGAGAAATTTGCAGAAGGATCTTGAAGTGCCAGTTCACATAAGACACGAGGTAAAAGGAGGATCAACTTTCTCCAGATTATTCTGCACATGACTCCATGGTATCTAAATCCTCTTTTTGCATTCTCACATATTTGGAAACTTTTTTTTTTTTTTTTTTTTTTGATAGTTGACTACAATAGAACAACATCAGACATCTGGATTACTGAAAACTCAGAAAATGTATTTTCCAGTCTCTGGAACATCCTGTCTGAAGTTTATCTTTCTGGGCTTTACTTCTGTGAAAAGGTTTTTCAGGGAAAGATGTGTGTTTACAAGTTGTCTCATTCTGTCTGTTTAAAAGTAAGGTTGGTGGTTATCTACTTTTCTTAAAATACATAAATAATTTCTTTTAATAAATTGTGAGTGAGGGTCTCTAGTGACGTAGAGTCCCCAGGCAGGTGCAAAGGAGCTTTATTTCTGCTTTATTGCAGAAACCCAGCCTTTTAAAGCAGTCAGCCGATTATCAGTTTACATAGTTTTAAAGCATAACAAACATAATTCAACCAACCACCATACATCATGATGTGAACATGAGATGTTTATATAACATATTTTTCTACCTCTAATTCAGCTGTGTCTTTTTTCCACAGTCCTTTTCTACTTAGTCAAAGAAATAGGCCTGAGCCATGATTTTACAAGGCCTTCCCTTTATAAAGCTTTACTTATTGGTAGCAATAAATAAAAGCATCTCTTCTTTTTTTTCAAAGTAGATTACAGAGACATTGGCTAAGCCCAGAAACCCTTGACCAAATAATGAAAAAAATTTTTAAGGATTAAAATGCATTGGAAAAGCAAAATGAACACACTTCTCCAATTAATATTTTGCTGACACAAATGACAAAACAAGCTTTCATTTATGGACATTTCTCTTGCCCATATTTATATTTACTTCCTGTTACTCCAAACAAAATTAAAAAAAAAAACTATCTACAAAAACTAATTCCCATTTTTTCTTATAGAGAAATTATGTTTTTCTATATGCATATTAAAGATCTTTTACTTAGCCAGTCTCATTTAAGTAACTAATATGATTATCTTTATAATTTCCTGTTAAAATTTCTTAAAAGCCTTCTTTTCTCTGGTTTATAACATACTTCACAAAAAACCTTACCTATTTATTTATGAGCTTTCTGATCCTCTCATATTTTGCAGAACAGAGACTTTTATCTTTGGGGTTTTTTTGTTGGCATTTTCATCTTTTCATAACAGACAAATAATTTTTTTACTATATATCACCATGGTCCTGGATCTGTGGGGTTTTCTGAAACGCCAATCCATCACTTTGGGGAGAGCATGACAACTTTTCCCAACATTACAATTTAAGAATCTTTAGGAAAAGTCATCAAATTACCTCTATATTTTTAAATGAGCAAGCTTAACACTTCTGAAATTTTGCACTAACTTTCCTGTTAGGTGATATTGTTTTTCGTTTTAAACTATACTGCAAGCCATCTGGGGCAAATGAAATCCTTTTATTTGACTTTGACATGTCTAGGATGAGGATTTGAAAGAGGAAAATAAGGTACATAACAGTTAAGTTAAAATTTCTCAGAGATACTCTGCAAATGTAAAAATGCATGAGAGAAAAATAAGGGAAGAAAATTGTTCCCTTATGGTAGTGAGAAAACCATTGACATTTGCATGCTTCCTTGTGCACTCTTTAATATTGCCATGACAGTTTCAGTATTCAGTTTCATAAGGTTTTTTCTTTCATATAAGAATTTCAATGCCTTTATAAAAGAGTGTACTGGCCATTCTGTTCTGAGAAGTAGCTCATCCATATAATTGGAAACTTCAAGCAGTTTTATTAAGGAATATGTTCTCACGGAAGAAGACCGATGCACTAGAGTTAAATCCAACTCCTAAGACTTAGGAAGCAAATTTTCCTTGGCTCTCTGCTGTCCCTTCAAGTGTAACTACATAGAACTTCCTATGCATACATAAAAGACGATCATGCTGAGACAAACTAAAGATTTATCTGGCACAGCAACCTGTCTTTGAAGTGACCAACGAAAATGCTTAGAGAAAGACTATTCAAAATTGGCAAATATGGATTCTCAGGCTCTGGGAGATAGAGGTTTTAAAAGTATATTTAATCTCCTTCTTTTCTCAGTTCTGTCTTCTAAAGCCTTATATAAAAATTATTTTTCCTGTTATAAACTTCGTGCATGATAAAACAGTGATGTCCTGATGCATACAACCAGTCAATTTCAATGCTAGTGTGCAGATATTAGCATTTGGAAATATTCACACAGGTGTTTGTATGTGGAAACTTGGGCCAACTCCACACTGGAAACCAGGACCCAAAAGTGTATTCCTATGTGACTGCTCATTTACAGACTCAGGTATACATGAAAAAGACAAGATTTATTAGCAGTCTCATTATGACCCTGTCATACAGAAACTGACTGAAGTGGTGATGATACCTAGGGAAGTGACAGAAACACTCATGGCTATTTTTTTACTAAATATGTGGGTGTTACTGCAATTATGTTAGTGAGAATTATGTGTGCTTATTGAGAAGGAAATAAATCAGTCTACAAAGTACTGAAAGTGCACAGGTGTTCTGACTTTTATTTTTTTCTCATTAAACTGCTCATTTGTAATTTCCTCATGTATTCATATCCTCTAGAACTCTCAGCTGAACATCTTTTGCACACTAAACCCTCACGAATGTTTATAAAAACTTCATTCTCTGGTAAATAGTCTATATCCCTTCAGTAAAAAAAGAAAAAAAAGAAAAAAAGAAAATGTAAAAACAACAATGTGGAACAATTTAAAGAACAAATTGTGGATCTTAGTAATCTCAGTGTTACAATCTGCAACACTTTATGGCTAAGTATCCTCTGTGTATATAGACTATCTAATTTCTTTCCTCTGACAGAGTAAGATCTAGAAACTGAAGTGTGACTCTAGTCTTTTAGTCAGACTCTATTCATTTAGTCAGAATATTTTATATTGCTCAGCCTTCATTTAAACACTGAAATTTGGTCTCCATCTTTCAGATTTTTTCTGCATGCCATTTTTAGCGACCTGAACCTTCCAGCCCCTCTGTGCCAGGAAAACACATTCACACCGTCTCATACTCTTTCCTGTCATCTAGAGGAAATATGGAAGAAGGTCTATCTAGTTTATTTTAGAAAGGCCACGTTCTTCAGAAATATAATATTTTCCTCTTTATATCTAACCAAGATTCTGAAAAGATAATTTTGTTAATTCAAAGATTTCCAAATACTATAGTCTTACCAGTGGGAGGACATGATTTGTTTCAATTTTGATTTGCAGAAGAAATCTCTGCGTCTTGGTACCAGGTACTAAGTATTGTGTCAAATGACTCCACCCAGGCAGTTACTTCTGACTCATGGTTATCTGCAAGGTCTGCTGCTATGCAGTGGTAGCATGAATGCAGCTGGCTCCCTGGCCTGAGGCACTGCATGTGCCTCGTGCAGGAATCTGACTGTGTCAATGTGAGCAGACTGTAGAGCAAGAATGAAGGAGATTACTTGAACTAGGTGAGAGGATGGAGTTGTGACCCAGTAGGGTATACCTAGAAATATGGTCGACCACGAGAAGGGAGAATGAGACATGCCAAGAAATGCCTGGTCTGCTCAGAACACAGACTTTCTGAGACTATTCTATCAGATACTATTGGTCTCACCTGCAACTTTCTCTGCTAGTGGTACCAGTTTACCTGAAATGAAGTAACAATTGTTCTAACCTGCCAAATGTGATATTGGCTTTTTTATCACTGCCTCAGGCAGCAGATGTGCAGAAGCTTCTTGTCTTAATTTCTTAAAAAACCTTCAAAGCCTCTCATCTTTCATTCAGTATTAGATAATTATTTGATTTCCATATCACAGGCCTCTGACCTTCCAAATGTTGCCTGCTGACTGAATTTTCAGACGAGTGTGCTGATAATCAGTCCTTAGCAGTACAAGCATATTTTGCACTTCACACTTTTGCCCATGTTTGAGTTAACAGGAAAAATGTCACATCATAAGTCTTAGGCATATGGCAGAATCCCCATCTCTTTCTGTTGAAATCAAGCTTGAAAGTACTGCTTAAAGATATGATTTCTTATGAGCAGAAATTTTAATCTATTTGCATTCAAGGTGAGACAGTTGATCACTTTAGAACTTTAATTGTTAATTTAACAACACTTTAGTGGTACATAAGTTTTTAAACATAATTTTTGAAGGGTAAAATATTAATATTCATGTGAAAATCTCATTTATTCTTCTAGAAATTTGCTTATATTAGCTTATGACACTAATAGTGCATTTAAAAATAGGTAAAATCTGACATGACAATAGATTCCATATAAAATATTATATATCTGAAAAGAGAATCTCATACTAGGCTTACACATTCAAAGCATATATTGCATTTTTTCACATTTCTACTAAATTAATAAATATGTTAAATATTTTTACATGTAGGAAAAGCATTCTGCTGTATTACTGTACTGTTTACTTAGAATTGTGTGTCCCATGCAAACTCTTAAATAGGTAAGTGGCAAAAATCCTTGTTCAAGAAACATAATGTTACCATAGCACTAAATCTTAGAGTATCAGCATTAGATTGATAATTTAAAGAATGGAGAAAAATTTGTATTGCTATTAATATAAAATACAGCTTATTTTAGTGTAACCAACTGGTTCTTAGATAATTCTTACACACAAAAATTGTCATCTACAGTAGTATTTATTATATCCCATAATTTCAAAATTTATCTAGTTTGTAATAAAATTTTCCTTGCTTATCTGTTCTCAGAAAAAAATAAAGACTAGAACAATTTTAAAATATTACAGATAATCCCTTTAACCTAGGCTGTTGATTTTCTATTAAAGCCAACAATATCTTTATGCCATTTTGTTGTATTACTTTGACTGATAGCATAGTGAAATTAGAATATACTGAAGAATATTAGTGGAAAATTGCAGCCAATTATCTAGAAAAGCAAAATAGACTGATGCTAGAATGAAGTAACAATTTTATAATTTCATCCTATGTCCTTATTTCAGTGACAATTATATCCTTCCTCCATATTCCGTATTTGTACAACCAAAAGATGGCAGTGCTTCATCAACAATTCTCACAAAGTTTAAGTTTATCCTTAGGTCATCATTTACAATACAGGAAAGCTTTAAGAAAATGCAATTTTACAAGATATCCAGTCTCTTCCTTTAATCAAATTTCAAAAGGAATAAAAAGGATTCCTATTTGTTTTTAAAGTATTTTGGTTCTCTGACTTCTTACGAAGCTCATTTGATTAATATTCTCTGTCTCACTTACCAAACAAGATTTTGTAGAATACTTAGTAAATATGAATAATTTAAATCAATTCTTCCTATTCTAAGACCCAAAAAATTTAGGTAATTCTGTATCTGGCAGTGACTCATCTTCACAGGTTTACAATCTTCCCTCAAACTCATGATGTTAAAACTGATGCCAAATCCCTAATTATTCTAAATAGAGATCAAAGACAATAGTTTAAAACTTTGTTTGAACCCAGCAATGTAATTTTGGGAGGTTTTTCTCTCTATTTAAAACACAGGAGCCAACATTTGGTATCTTTTTCATAAAACCATATCTCATGTTCATGTTTCTGCCTATTCTTTTTCCATATCTATTTTCCTTGGAACATTTTTTTTCTTTCAAAAAGTTTTTTACAACAGCTTTATATCAAATGTTTTTGTGGCATCTATGCTAGTGTTGCTCAGCATGTCTGTGTCATGAGCATAAAACAGATCTATACAGTTTACCATGATCCTAGATTTGCTTTATTTTTATGATGCTTCTCAGATGCTTTACATGCTATTTCATGTAAAACACCTCCCTGTAAATAAGAAAATAATAACATACCAACTGATATACTTACAAATTAATGAAGAGTCATGATAGAATTATGAAATTGTTCTTTTCAAATTCATTTATCAGAAAAGGTTAGTATCTACCTTTGTTCAATAATGTTTCCTGATCTGACAATTTGGTTAAAAATTAATTAAGCCCTGTATGCTTCATTTATACTTTCTTAAAATGAGGATACATATTCTAATATTTCATAAATAATTTTTGAATTATACGAATAAGTTATATATAAATATACACACATAGATATAAATAGAAAGACATGAAAATCACAGGACCACAGAATCATAGAATTTGGGTTCTGTTGGAAGAGACCTGGAAGGTCATTTAGTTTCAATCCCCCTGCCATGGGCAGAGACACTTGTTGCTAGAAGGAGCTACATATTATGAATAGTGTTTTATATATTTCAACATCAGTAACATATTTGTTGTGCTCTCAAGTCTAAATTTTAGAAATCAAGCCTGATATTTTTCATCTGTTAATATCCTTAGGAAAGATGTATAAACACAGAATTAATAGAATTCTTATTCTTTAAAGATGAGAGTGTTAGGTTTTCTGAAACTGATAGCCCAGAAATGCTCAACGAACTGAACATCAGGACACTGTGTACCTATCCCTTACTATAAACTCAATTTCTTGAATAGAAATACATCTCATATTTTGCTAATGTGACTTTATGCACAAGGGGATATATGTAGTGTCTTGAGATATCCATAATGCAGTTTCCAAAAAGTACTAAAACAGTCTTTTTGAATAAAAATTAGTTTTCTGCCAGCTCACCTGCTAGTTTCTGGCAATTCACTTGGTTGGCTATCACAGATGAGCGGCTTTTGGTTATGTTGATTGCATATCAACATTTATATTTGCTCATCAGTTTGTATTCACAGAAATGTCTATTTTGCATGATGCAAATCCCTGGGCTTTTTGCCTCTTGTGTTGTTAACAGGTGTATGCACATATAATTTCATTTAAACAAAACTTTGTCTATTCAGAACAAAGTAGCTTGTTCACAAGTAGAGCTTGTCACTAGACATTCTGCATTTTTCATAGGAAAAGTTTTTTCTATAAGATGATGATAACCTGGGAAAAAAAAATTATCTCTGTTAACATTCATCTGAGGGGAAAAGCAATTTAAAAAAAAGAGTAAGGATAGACTTGCATCACGAGAAAGTGAAAGAGCAAAAATGCCTGTTTCTTCAAGACCAGGTTCTTAAAATGTTGCAAACTATTTGAAAAGTTATTTTTTTTAGCCTGGTAAAATTTCAGTCCATGCTCTCCTTCACCATATATCTGCTGTACATAAGATGCAAACCAAGCTGCTCAAGTCTACTTTGGTGACTTAAAGTCTCTTTTAACAATGCTTCTCACCTCAAAGAACCTTATAATTTTAGATAGAATTTGGAATCTAACACTGTAGAAATAAAATTCCTCATGATTAAAAGACATAATTTTGCAGTTTCTGGTGGCAGCAGATTCCTCCTACACTAATCATTTTACCTCTTAACCTGTAAATGATCTATGACATTTTTTCCCTGAGAAGGTTCTTTCTTAAGATAATGATGTTCGGTAACCCTCAAGCCTTCTTATCCTGAATTAGATGCATGCCAAAAAAGTCTAGATATCTGTGAGCCCACAGTTTGCAATCAAAATTAACTTTTTTCCTAATCTTAACGAAGTGTGTCCTTTGGCTGTTTTTGATGTCACTTGGATAATGTCAGCATTTAGACAGGAACACAAATTTAGCCTGCATAAGAAAACACTACAAAACGTATTAAGAAACATTACATTGAGATGAAAATTACAATTTAGAAGCTAAGGACTAGGTTTGTGCTAAACATAGCACAACAAGCATATAACGATGAACCATATGGTAAGGGTTTGCATTTTTATTTTATATTTGTACAGGCATGCAAGGATAGATTCAGAGAAAAATGATACATATCTCATCCTCTTGATACTGTTTCTGTGTACAAATCAGCTCTTGTTCAAATTCCCACTGTCTCACACCTCAGCACGTCATACTGTACTTTTGCATTGGTATATGTAAACTGTTGGGATATTTTCATGAAAAATATCCTTTGTCTTGGTCTTTACATTCACCATGTCGTCTCCTCCCAAATTTTTTGTTCTGTTAGACCGAACACAACCTGATTACCTTGTATTACCCTGGCTTCATGACTTATCCTATGATGCCTTTTCACTCATCAGTGCTACTTCCGGTATGCCCCTTGTGGCAATCTGTATTGCAGAGGCTGAGTTTTTTGTCAAGCATCTCCATGCTTTGGCTCACACATGACAATGGCAGACTGATACATTGTAAATAAAAATAGCACGAGTGAAAGTTAATAACAGTAACAACATTATTTAAGTCCTTTCACTTGTTGTGCAAGATAATGCTAAAAAGTTATGTGCAATAAACTATCATCAGTGCACAGGAACTTTTGCTGTAATCCATGGGATCAGGATGAATAGTTTTTCATAAGATGCAAAAGTGTTTTATTTTCCTAAACAATAATTTTCAGAGTTATTACACTATGTGTAGTGAAAAGATCTTGGCTATCTAAATACAAACATGTAGTCTACATACTGAGAAGCAGAGCTTGGGACTATCTAGGCTAATACCGTGCAAGGCCAATTTGACATGGCAGAGTTCGTGAGCTTGGGACCTGTTTGATTAAGCCTAAACTGTCTCTGGACTTCAGTTGATTCTAGAGAAAATACAGCTGCTTTAACACAATGCTACAAATGTGTTACTAAGTCCCCTGGTTTCCACCTAGGTTCATTGTGTTTAGCCTTCCACGTCACGACATGAGTATTTCTCCAAATTCCTGTGAATAGGTAATAAACTGCTGATTCAATATTGACCCTCTGGTTTTAGTGCACTGTAGTAACATATTTTTTTCCACTTTCAATTTTTGTTTCTTATTTAAGATTTTAAGAGTGGCAGATCATATATGAGCCCTTTAACATTTTTGTACTTGTTTCCTTGTTCAGGGAAATAGATTTAATATTGGCTGAAAACTTCATAAGTAGATGAAGATGTAAGTCAATATTACTAAGAATTACTGAATTGCTATGGAAACAAACCTCATCAGAACACTGTAAATAAAGGAGAGCTAAGCACGATAAATCCAGCCTAAAAACATCAAACCATGTCTTTTTTGTGCTTCCATCTTGGTAATGTGACAGTGGAGAATCTAAATCAGCTGACTTAGAGCACCTTGGAATAACCACAAGTATGCCCTACCAAACTGTACCACCTGTCCACTGCATCACTTCCTGCCCTCCAACAAGATTAGATGTTATTACTGTGATATTTAATAGATTTTGATATTTAGTCTTACTTTTAGATCTCTTCCTTTTCTTTTTTTCCTACTCTGCACGAATCAGCATTGATACTCCAGCTGTGAGAATAATCCTACCTACTGTATAATGTTATGATTATAGTCTGTGCTCTGAACTATCAATCAGTTTATCAAGAACATTATAAGCATTAAATAGAGATGTTTAATGTATTTTTGGAGTCTTTCAACTTTCTTGTTATATCTATTCTTGAGAAGATGAGAAATTCTTGTCTGAGAACCAGAATAGAAATATTTTGAAATATCTCTTTTTTTTTTTTAATTTAAAATTGAGGAAGATAAAATCACAACAGCTATACTACTAAGCTTAGAAGCAAATTTTAATTGAGGATCCTTTTCAACATATCTTCAGTTTTAATCAATTGAATAGTTTGAATTCTGTATTGCTACAAAATTTTCTCATTCTTAGACTGGTCCTTTCTAGGACAAAAAGAATTTTAAAAAGTATTAAATGTTGATATGCTTGACATCTGATTTGCTTTGAGATTTGTTTCAAGTTGTTTTCGTTCACCTGTATCAGTGACTGAGCTGAATTAAAGTGACTTTACTAAGGGATTACCTGTATAATCTCTATGAAATGTTACCCATTCTCACTCGCACACTGGAATTTAAATCTTTCTTTCCATTTAATTGTGCTTGGGCTTTCAGATAGGTATTATTGTTAAAATACTTTAAAACCATGACCCTGTTGCTAAGGGATACTGGAAGTAGGAAGAAATAAAACCATTCTTACTTCCTGGAAGTAGGAAGAAATAAAATCATTATCTTTATTGGCCCTTATTTTAAGAAATAGCCACAGTAAGTAAAGCCCAGATACTAGTAATATATTTAGTAAACAAATCTCTTGTCCAATTACATAGACTATTTCAAGAGGAAACCTATAGCTTTCAAGCAAGCTAAAGCACTTTTATATAACATAATTTTTAGGCTGACTGTCCACAGATAGCACAGGTCAGATTCTTTCCTGAAGTTAGTATTTTAAATCAATAGAGTTATACCAGTAAATGCATAATATTAATGATTAAGTCCCAGAGTCACAGAATATTCTGAGTTGGAATGGACCCACAAGGATCATTGACTACAACTCTTAAGTGAGTGGCCTGTGCAGGGGTTGAACCTGGGCTTTGGCACCATGGTCTAATCAACTGAGCTAATCCCAAGTCCTTATATTATTTTAGTGCTGTTAAATATATTACTAAATATTTTAAATAGGCATTCTCCTGAAAATGAGCCTTTTCAGTATTGTAGCTCTAAACAATATCAGGAACCAATTAAGTTGTGTATTCATTAGTGTTGTGTATTCATTAGTGTTATCTTAAGATGGTTCATATCAACAGAAAGTACACTTTACATCCAGGAACATAAAAAATTACACATGCAGAGTAAAATACCTCTTTCATTTACCTTTACTTATTGGTGCAGTTTTTATAAACACTCATTTTAGAACCTATTTCAATCCACAGCATATGTATTATCACTATTGCAGCATTAGTGATACAGATCCTGAGATGGATTTTTCACGGATTTGGGGAATTTTTTGGTGACTACTTTCTGTTCAGTTAAGGATATACACTTAAAAAAATTCAAATAATAATTTTCTATCCGTTAATTAAAAGTAAATAAAAGTAAATGTGATACAAATTAGATATCCATGTGAAGATTTACTACTCTATGCATTTAGGGTCAGAGTGTGTTGTTTTGTTGAGTGTTTTCTGTTACAGTGAGAGTTTCTATTAAAAACTATCAACTCCACTAAATATATACTGCTTAGAAGGTTTTTGAAATTAAGATTTAAATATAAATTCACAGAGTATGTGGAAAAAGTAACTGTATGAGTCAGCTCTTAAATTTCTGTAAATCATTTTACTCCCATTTTGTTAACTCAAGATCTGATTTTAAAAATAAAACTTGGAAATATGGCTCATCCTAGGCATGACCAGAAAAAACTCAATTATTTTTTCAGAAAAAATCTGTGCTCTTTTCACTTTGTCAGATGGCTGTACTGAAGAGAAATGGTATAAGGCATAGTGACATCTGAGAAATTCTAAGTAGCCAGGGATTTACTAATCCTCTTTTAAGCATACTGAAAAATGCGGAAAAGGGAAATGGAAATGAAGAATAGCATTTTTATGCACATCCAGCTCTGCCTCTCTAGATAGAAGTGTGAAGTGAGGATTGCTTAAATGGGATGGAAGAAGGTGATGAAAACCAGCATGAAATCTATCCACCATGTGACCAAGGCAAAACACATAATAGAGCTAAAATAGAAAGACTTAAACAGTAAATATTTCCCAAAATATAAAAGGAATTTGCCAAAAATCCTGATAGGTCAAAAATAGCCACTGAAGCATACTAAAATTTACTTTATTTTCTTCGATACGTCATCTGTGTTACCTATCTCCAAACACTCAATGTTTTTAAGGAAAAGACTAGTGAGTCTTCTCTCACCTCACAGGTTCCTTTCTGTTTCTCCTCATCAATATGATAACTTTTTTTCTGTCTCATTTTCCCCTGTTATTACCCAATTCAGTTTGAAATTTTACACTTCTGGATGAGTGAATCTTAAACAAAACAGAACAAACAAACAAAAAAACCAAACCAAAACACAAAAAACCCATAAAAAACAAACAAAACCCCCACCCCCAAACAAACAAACAAAAAAAGAAACAAACTTGATTTCTCTTTTCCAATTTAAAAAAACAGAGCTAAGCTTTACTGAGAGTTAATTTAACAAGATCTATATTGTAGTGCAGCATGATGGCTCCCTGGGGACAGCAGGGCTATGAGAATGGGGATTCCCCCAGGCTGCCAGCCAGGACCAGCCCCACACCCCTGCAGGAAGCAATATACATGTACCTAAATACACATGAAAAAAATCAATCACATTTTAAGTTATTTTTTCAATTTCTTAATAAAGGTGACAACTCAGAATATAAAAACTGCCTGTGTACAATGCGATATTGTCCTGTTTAGTAAAAATATTCTCAAAACTTTATTGGAACAGTTGTTATCTTTGCTTCAGGGAGCTAATATACTTTTGTTTGGGTGGATAGATGAAGGGAAATCTCTAAATAATGTCTTTTGCATTTCTGTGTTTGTGCTGTCAGTACAAGTACCAGTAAATGAACTTTTACTACTATAAAGAATCGCTTGAGGGGCATAACAGGATAAAGGCACTTTCTATCAGAAGTGCACAGCTCTTCTATCGCTAATTCAGTGTTATCTTAATGAAGCTTTTAACTAGATCAATTCTTTGGGAAAAGTATGTTTACAGATAAAAGAATGGGTATTTGCAAACAAATATGCTAAATATTTTTGTCCATTCTTCAGATGTTTCACAAAAATTTTGGTAAAAACAAGGAAGATAGCAAAAGTGATAAGAATATCTTTCAGATTATTTAACACTCAGCCATTGAAAATCAAAATTCAGCACCCTTATCTTTACTTGCTGCATGGGTAGAATACCTTCAGCTGCATGGACTCAGGAGAAACACATCACACAAGCAGGTGACGTGATGGTGACTGGGCATTTGTGCCATTGGAAACAGTGCAATGCAAATGTCAGCAAGGTGCTTCAGCCACTCATCGTAAGGGCCCCGAAGTATTAGTAAATTGAACATCCGTAACTTTCATTCTACTGTGCAAAAACATATGATATCAATTAAATATATAAAATTCTCTGGCATCACAGATAATCATCATTAACTTTTTTTATTCTCGCTAATTTCTTTTACAACATAAAAATCAAATTTTCTCTCAGTGAAATATTTCATAGTCAATTTTGTAGTAACCTGCTATATATAACATAGCCATCACTGACTTCTTAGACATAAATCATCATGTAAAAGACTGTCATGCTGTTTCAATTGTTTTTTAAAAGATGTCTTTAAATAAGAAATTTTAACTTTCACAGTCACAATATCTTAATAATAATAATAATTTCAAGCACCTTGTAGAAAAGTTTTGAAGGGTGAAAAATAACTTCTAAATATAGTGTTCCATCTGTTGGTCTCTTTTGTTTGGGAAAGTGCTGTTTGTTCTGTTTTTAAGATGCTAGTCAGTTACAGAAATATTGTGTTTCTTCTTTATGAAACAATCCAGACAAAGAATTTTCCTAGCCAGAGGAGCCTGAAATCTAAGAAATTATTTGCATGAGAATTATCCATTGAACCTGATGAGGTATTTAAAGTAGGAGTGGGTGGTGGGGTGGAGATGGAAAGGATGTTGCTCTACTCTATAATTTAATGATTTGAAACCAGAGCTTAAAGATAAATTTTACTTTTCTCTCTTGAGTGTTTACTTTTAATTACAAATCCAAGCTGAACCCAAAACTCTAAAAATGTTTAATCAGATTTTAGATGTTCCGACTATAAATACTTTGTGTGAAACATGTTAAACAGATTTAATAAATATTTTTGCGTTTTTTGCCTTGTCAAGTTATACTTCAGTTTTAAGTACCCACAAACACATTGGGTAGAAGATTATTGTATGATCAGAGAGTTTTTTATTATTCCCTTGTGGGTTTTAGTATTATTTTACTGATATTAAAAAATAGTGTAGAACTTAAAACAAAAATCATCAAAATACTTATTTCTCCTTTGTGTGGTNTTTTTTGCCTTGTCAAGTTATACTTCAGTTTTAAGTACCCACAAACACATTGGGTAGAAGATTATTGTATGATCAGAGAGTTTTTTATTATTCCCTTGTGGGTTTTAGTATTAATTTACTGATATTAAAAAATAGTGTAGAACTTAAAAGTCATCGAAATACTTATTTCTCCTTTGTGTGGTATTTACCTCTTCTGGTTTTCTTCTTGCTGCATCATTGAAAAACTTTAACACATGCTGGAATGATAGTCTTATAAACTGCAAATCCATCCTGTCATCTGTGTCTCCAATGAGAAGGGATGATCTGGAAGTGGTCCTGGATGTCAGGGAAGTCTACAAACCTGTGGTAGCACTGCCAAGATTGCAAGCAAGGTAACAAGTTACTGCCACTAAAAGAAAAGATAGAATAGCTAAAGGTGTCCTGTGACCTGGATTGAACATTTCATCTCAGCCAAAAAAAGAGGAGTGTACTTTGGTCAGTATCTTTCAGCACCAAAACCGTAAGACAAAAGTAATGACTTATTTTGTTTCAGATTTTTATGTTGCAGGTTTTTTAAATTTTATTTTTTCACCTTTGCATTTCAAAGGTAGCAAACTCCTTCAGTTTCTTATATTTAGAAAGATATGATCCTAGATGTCCTTGGTGTAGTTTGCCACAAATAATAGTTACTGTTATTTCCATGTCCACGCATCATGCCAGCACCCAGCTCTATGCTGGAGTTTTATTGCCACTCTGAGCAATAATTTTTAGATGCACCTGACCTCTTCAACACTTTGACATATAAGAAGCATGTATAGATAATATTAAATTAAAGCTATATTTCATGCTTTGCTAGTTTTTATGGCACCCATATGCCTTAGGCACAGCTGGATTCTTACATATTAATGAACTATTCACCAAAAAACTGAAAACATCTGTTCATTAAACAACAAACTGAAACAAGACCCAACAAGTTCAGCAATCCAAGAGGCAAGAGGCAGTCAGAAGTAAGTTGGGCCAACATGCAAAGTTTCTATGCCTGATAGTGCTGGTGATTTCCATGATCTTTATGTTATCTTTATGTCATCTTTATGTCATAGTCTAAAAGTAATTAGACTCAGCAGTTCTGAAGAAAAGGAGTATTGATTCCATGGGGACATAATTTTTGTTAAAGACCACAGAAGATCATAACCCTATAACTCCATAACGGGAGTTTATAGACCCTGGGCTGAGATATATGTGAAGGACACAGAATGTTGAAATCATCACAGTGGTCTAAATAAGATTGAACATTAAATCGAAACGGAATTATAACATCTTGAGCGAGATCCCTAGTGTTGGACCATTCCCATGTCTCTGTCTCCATTAAAAAGACTGTAAGTATCTTTGAAATGTGTTGGCTTGATACAGATGGGAGTAAGGATTTTTCCAGTTTTATTTACAGATATTTGTCAAACGGGAAAATTGATCTCATTCAGGTTTAGTGCTACAGTCTGCCAAAATAATTGCATGAAATCTCTGAATTCTATTGTGAAACAGATGAAGTTTGATAATAACAACAATAATACTAACAATGAATGGTATTATTTTTATGCACAGAAACAGGGTAATTCTTCCTTGCCTTTAACACATTTCCGAATCTTCACATATTTACTGCTAGTATCAAAGTCTATTCAGAAATAATTTCAAAATGTCAGCCATCTACAGGTTAAAAATATTTTTCTTTAGATCAATGTCCCGATTTCAGTCTTTGTGATAGTGATTGTAAACCATATTTTCTTTTGCTTTCAGAGCAATTTTTTTTTTTTTTTTTGTAAAAGGTAGGCTGGATACTGAATAGGAACAGTTAATTCAATATTTTAAAATGGAAAAAAGAAAGACTTGGGGAACTACAGGCCCGTCAATTTTACCTCAGTGGCCACCAAGATCATGGAGCAGACTCTCCTGGAACTGTGCTAAGAGACTTGGAAAATAAGGAAGTGATTGGTGACAGCCAAAACAACTTCAGTAATGGCAAGTCGTGCCTCACATGTTGTGGCCTTCTACAATGGGGTTACACCATTGGTGGGAAGAGCAACTGATGTTATCTACCTGGACTTGTGCAAAGCATTTGACAAAATTCTGCATGACATCCTTGTCCTTAGGCTAGTGTGACATAGATTTTATGGATGGATGATTTGGTAGGTAAGGAATCAGCTGGATGGTTGAGTTGTGGTCAATGGAGATGAGTGACAAGTGGCATTCCTTAGGGCTTGGGACTGGGACCAGTGCTGCTTAACATCTTAGTCAGCAACATGGACTGTGGGATTGGGTGTACCCTCAGCAAATTTGCCAACACCCAGCTGTGCAGTGCAGTCAACACACTGAAGGGAAAGGATGACATCCAAAGGGACCTTGACAGGCTTGGGAGGTGGGTCCGTGCAAACCTTGTGAAATTCAACAAGGCCAAGTGCAAGGTCCTGCAGGTGGGTCAGGGCAACCCCAAGCACAAATGCCAGTTGGGCAGAGAATAGGTTGAGAGCAGCCCTGAGGAAAAGGACTTGGGGGTTGACATGGCACAGCAATGTGAGCTTGTCCCTTTCAACTCAAATTATTCTATCATTCTATGATAATATGAGTAAGTGAAGAATAAATTTTCTCTACCATGTTTCCAATACCAATAGGAAAGAAAGTATATTGGTATTTGCTTTATTTAATCTTACACATTATTTTTTCTTTCACTCTTCATCTACTTTAAGAATATACTGATGATGCAGATTTAGGAACTTTTCCACATATTCTCCATATGTTACCTTACCAATCAGTTACTGGAGTGGATAAAAATTTTATTCTCTGGGATTGATGAGGACAGGAGTAATTTGGTCACTGAAACTCTTCTTTTTTATTCATGCTTTTTCTCTCTCCTTATCTTACTTATTAAGAATGATTTTGACACAAGAGATAATGAATCCATCCCTGCTGCATTATTAATTTTGAATTAGATATTAAGCAACAGTTCTTTTGAAGGGAGGAGAGCATATAATTCTTACTAGTGGATGGCATTAATTCTTATTATGTATATATTTAAAAATAGATGGATTTTATCAGCTCCGGTATTGATATGATGTACTTACACAAGCTCACATGTATATGTCTCCTATTGCTAGCGAAACCTTTAGGTAATCTTGCTTCAGCAGATTCCATCAAGTTTTCTGTCTCCTAGCTCTGGATTTTGCCATCCTAGCAATTCAGTTTAATGATCTTTTATTACCAAGTTTTGGTGCTCCAAACATTTGATATAAGTTAGAGTCAATCTAGTAAAGATAAATCACCAAAGCTGGGTAAAAAATACGTGTTTCAAAATACGCTCTCCTTTAACAGGTGCTTTTGGATGTAGGGAGCCACTAGTTCTTACAATAATTTTTCTAAGCCTTTCTCTTTTTAAGGTGTTCATTAATTTATTTAACAACAACAAGATGTGACTGCAGTATGCATAGTCCACCTCAATGCAAATTACTGGAAGTTTTATTAGACAAATTTATGACTTTCTCAGATACATGACTGATAAATGGATTGTCTCTTCAAAAAGAAGTAATTTCAAAAGCTGAAAAGACTAGCAGATGAAAAAAAAGGTCATTTCATTTGACTTCTCTCAGCAGAAAAAACAACTTGTAATGTTTGCTAGAAGCAGTTCATTACAATTACCTTTGAAACACAGAACAAGAATATAAATGCATAGATTAGCTTCTTCACTACCCCTGAACCCCTTCACTCCAATTTAAAGATTTTAAAAGGTATTTAAAGTGTGCAAGAACAAAATTTTTTGGCAGTATTCTCCTAGAATTCAAAACGTGATGGCTAAGATCACCTGGGAGTAGAGTTTTCCCTGTTAGTAACATCTGGTGACGGAGATGCGCACTAGCAATTTTTTGTGTGGACCACAGAGTTTACCCTTAGGGTAACACAGAGGAGATGTGTGTGACAAGAACTGACATCTCACTTGGTTATGTGATACTCGAATGTGCAGAGAATTCTGACCCCCTTCTGTAAGTGCCATATAATTTTCATACCTGCTCCACTCACCTCTAAACTTTTCTTCATATTTCTCCCATTCAGTTAGAAGCTGCCTTCCCTAGTGCATTTGTTTTGCAGCTCTTCAAAAAAGAGACAGTTTTGTTGCAAACAAGATGTGCCTCTGCTCCTTGGAAGACCCTCAACTATTTGTCTACTCATCAATAACACTGACAGCAAGAAAAAAAATCCAACTCAGTATTTTTCATACCATTAAAGTCAATGAGATTACATGTGGATGTTTCTTAGCTCAGTACTTTGTAGCCTAAACAACTGCCCTTCACTTTTTGGTGGGTTTTTAGTCTGTCTGTTTGTTTGTTGGGATTTTTTAGTGTGTGTGTGGAGGGTGTGATATTATGGTTTCATTTGAATTTTCTGTGGTTTTTTTGTATGTTTGTTTCTTTATCTTGTAGTTTAATTTTTTTTTCCCAAAACTGGCAAGTCATTGCTTCTAAAGGACATTAATAACATGAGAGTTCTGCATGGCCAGAACTCCAGACTCAGGGAGCTAGAATGGGGGTTTCAGTACCATGAAATTGAACTGATTTAGGTCACCATCCTTAATAGAAGATACCTGTAAAGCTTAGTGGACTTCTTGCTTCCATATCAAAAAAGGGCATCTTTAGGCTTCACTGTTAGCTCTAAGTGATTCTCTTCTTTTTACTTCTTCTGTCTTGGAGTGCTAAGAAGACACTATTGAATGATTTACTGAATATTCTTAATTACTAATTCCTTGTAGAGATAGAAGTAGATACTTTCCTTTTCTCTGGTGCAACCTGCCTACATTTTAGATCTCACAAATCTTAGGATTATGTAGGTATACTAAGGACCATTAAGCTGAATTAAACCAGCCCAGGTTTGACTTCATACAAACGATGGTATAAAGGCACGATCTCTTTATTTTTGTTTGCTGCTAGAATACATTTAGCTGAAGAAAATGGGAAAATTTTGAAATGTATATCAAAATAAATTCATTTACCCACATAATTCTGTAGTTAATCCATGTTATGGGTTGGTTTGTTTTTCTTTTCAGAATAAACTGAGTAAGGAGAGAAAAAAAATATTGCCCAAAAGGTAGATTCAGGATTTTCAGTTTACAGTTTTATATTACCAACCCTGAGCTTTTCTCTGATAATTTAAGTTAGATCAAGGTATACAAGACCGGGCTGGCACAATCTCATAAATCATCTCCCATTTAAATTAACAACTAGGGTTTTCCTTATATAATTAATGTTTTATAATGAACTAAGTTTTACAGCTGGTGGGCTAAAATGAGTAAACTCCTAGCAGCTATGTCACACTCTTTTCAGCACAGAAACTCAATAAAATTATGACTCAAGACTGGCTGTAAGTAGTTATTCCATTAGTGACTTTGAAAAAACGGGTGGTGATTAACAAATTGTACGCTACCTGAATAGAAGATACATTATTTTTTTAAAATGGCCACTATGCAGTTCTGAAAAGCTGATAATTCATGTTGGATTTATTTCATTAATAGTCAAACAATTCTCTAAAAGCCATAAGATAATACATAGCCCAAACCCATAAGCACATGTATATATTGTTCAATTGATCATGACCCAGATGTATACTACATAAAGTAAACTCACACATTCTAGAAATTTTTTGTGGGTGGTTGTCCAATACAGCCACTGTTTAAAGAAAAGATACACAATAAATTAGCCAAATTTTGCAAGAATATCAGAGAACCCTCTGAGTTTAAGTACATTTCTGTTTCCCTTGTTGCATGCAGAAATTCATCCTGGTCACTTCTGATTACAATGATGGAGTTTTTAATTTTCTGACTTCTGTCACTGCAGCCCTTCACTTGGTCCAGACAGTCTTTGTTTGGGAAACTTTATTACCTCTTTTGACAACTGTCATTGGCTGATGTACCCAGTTTCTCATTGTGTGCATTTTTTAAAGTGTCTTTAGTTAGGAAAACCTTGTTGGCATTTATGGAGTCATCCTGAGCTCAGGACAGCTTAGAATTTAGTTAAAATAAGTGTCCATTCAAAGCAGCCAACATAAATCACTATGTTGTTTGCTTGTTTTAATAAAAGCTACAGTTGAAGAAATAAAAGTAAAGTAGTATTAAGACAGAATTGTAAAAAGTCCCCAATTTCTCTATCTGTCAGACCACTTTTGTATATTTGACACTATCATGGCATGGTTTTTATCTTTCTGCATTCCTTGTTTCTGAGGTTACATCTCAAGCAAGAACTCTTATATTTTAGCATCTAGGTTTTATATATATTGCTTTTGAAGTGCTTCAGAGGGTCTGGACAGCTTAAATCCTACTGAACTTAATTCTTTCTTTTTTTACTAGAAGATATAGAATGGCCACTATCTTTCACTGAAGTAAGCATGTCTTAATATCTGTGAAGATGGAATTTTCTCTTTTTTTATACTAGATATCAATGCTTGGACTTGAGTCAAGTCAAGCCAATTTATAACTATTTAACTCAAGACAGAGAAAAAGACAAAGTCTGTCTTTACTGGCTCAGACACAATTACACACTCTAGATGTTTGACCCTTTCTGGCTGAGGGCTGCATAGTTCCGTTATTATCGCTAGCTGTGATGCTCATATAAACATCTGGAGGAATGGCTTGTTCAGCACTTCTGGCTGAAAACTAATCCCTTTCCTTATAGGACTGTTCTCAAGCAGCTCATCTGTCTCAGAACTAAACTGCTACACACACACAGAAATGCTGGCATAAGGGAGGGACAAATGTATTTGCTGTGGCTGGAACAAATATAAGCGTTGGAGTAAGACTAAGGGAGCTCTAGGTTTGGCTGAAGATGTGAAAGCGTATAGTCATAATGCATCTGTCAGTATTAAGCACCTCCTTTACTGAATCTTGCCTTCTGTATTAGTTTGTACATTTCCTAAATGTCTAATAAAAAGCTGAGTAAAATACATTTTGGTCACTAAGAAGCCGTATTTGATTGAGAGTTACACCACAAAGTTGGCAATGTGCTTGCTGTGACTGATCATTTGCTGCCTTTCTTTCAAGGGTACTGCATACAGCACAAAGCAGCTCACTTGTAGAGAGAAATCAAAGCAAAGCACTTGCCCTACACAGATTTTATTAATTTAATTTCAATCTTTCCTTAATGCAGAATGAATACACAAAAGCTAAGACAAAAATACAGTCTAGTACTTGCAGCCAAGGACCCAACATAATATTTACTGACAGCTTGATCCTCTACTAGATTTAGTGACTAGAGTCAGAAATTTAGTCATCAGTCTTGTTGACTGGATCATTCTGACGAGTCAGGCTCATCTCTCAAGACTGTAATATCTGAACAGTTAGGAGTGTTGAGACCTTTATCTGAGTCTTTCATCTTACTTGTTTTAATGTATAGGTAAACCTTGTGTCAATGGATGCAATAATTTTCGAGATAATTTTAGGAATAAAAAAAATGAAGAACCTAAAGACTTTAACACGTACAGGAGCAAACAGTTTAAATGTCTGCATGATTAGAAATGACTGATTGTCTCTTCAAAATTTTGCCAGGATGAAAAAATGTATTCTCAAATGGTTTTGAATTCTATTTGTAAATAAGGACAGAAAATGAAGAGTTTAAACGAAATTAGATGTGGGGATTTTTTGTTTTGGGGTTTGGGGTTTTTTTGGTAAAGAAAGAATACATAAAGAGAGGACAGGAGCATAAAGTGACTGAACAAGACAGCAAATATAGTAGGACTGACACCAGAAAGACATACCAGTAAATTAGCTAAATAGAGAGGCAACCAGGTTCAGAGACCCACGAGAGAATTCAGATTTTTCTTACTAACTCTGGGCATGTTTCTCACCACCTATTTTTTCAGTATTTAAGTCCTGGGAATAAAACTTATAATAAGGATATACAATTTAGAATTTCCTGTCACTGCTACCGGTTTCCTTAGGGATTCCGAACAGGACCATCATCTGTAGGCCTCTGCTCATGTTCTGTAAATTAGACAATTTTACATAGCACTTCTCACCAGCAGCATCATAAGATATTGTAAGAAGCCTAATAAATATACCAGAAAGTGTAACTAAATTCAGAAATACCAGAAAAGACATCTGAAATAATTTGTGAGTTTATCAAATAACAAATTTGCATAGTTATTTAGCCAGTATATGGTACTGTCCTCCCCACATATGAACTTTGACAGTTTTCTTTTAGTAAAAATAGTTCAAAATTAGTTCTGTAATTCTTCTACTCATTACAAAAAAGATAGCCAGTCCCCATCTGCAGACCGTGTCTGATTCCTTGCTATAGTACATTTGCTATATTTTTAATAAAACTTTGGGAGTTTTATACCCATTAAAGTCACCAGAGGTTTTTTTGGGTTTTGTTTTGCACTTTTTTCCCAGAATGACACCCTAGACTCAACAGTGCCAGAAAGTTACAACAATCACTCCCTGTTGGATGCTATTTAATGTGTAATTGAAATAATCAGCTAGGTAAGAGAAATACATGTAAAAGACAAAGGAAAGTGAATGACTGAAAACAAGAAAATAGTATAAACAGATATAGAGGTCATGCCAGAAAAAGAAGCAAGGGTTAGTCCAGAAAAAACCTGCACAGATTGGGGAATTAGAATAAGTGTAAAAGAATGGACGTGTACTAGTGAGTACAAGCAGAGATGAAACAATCGTAATGAAAGGGGGTTTGTGTGTACAGACCAAACATAGTCACATGTTGTAATCCCCTTGATCCCAGACAGGAGCTCAGTGTATTCCGATGATAATATTTCTGTGTCCATCATTCTGATATTTGAACAGCCAAAGAGAAAAGTCAAGTTCAAACATTCTTGACTCAACAGATAATTGGGCCTACTATGACCAATCTTCTATTATATTTATATTTCATTAAAATATGATGTCTGTTTAGCAGGTAGACTAGGAGTTGAGTGGAAAGCTAGAGATACAGTTCAGTTAAGCACTGTCATTATGCCAAGTGTTTAATTGTTTTTAGGCTTTTTCTCAGTGATCATTACACATCTTTACGTTGGTATGAATTTACTCTTAACTCATGCAATTCATATTAAGACTTTTCATAATTCAGTCTATTAGCCCAGATTTTTCATGTGCATTTTATATTTAGATTATGGCTTTCCTGGTTTTTGGGGGGAGGGGCAGGGAGGCGAGAGTGGGATGTTGGAGCAGGATAATGTACCTATGCAAAGTAATTAAAGTACTTTCTATACAAACTTTGAATTTTCCAGGGTCTATATGTTTGATATTTATAAGCAGGATAGTTTTCAAGTGTGGAATATTACCCCTTCTTAAGATCAAAGCAGCATTCTGTAAAACACATGAAGAAGTTTTTTTGGTAAAACACAAATTCATCAGTAAGGTGAGTATTGCAATATCCAGATTAAGCATTTCTGGCCACAAAAGATGACATAGTTTATCCTTCACCAGCACTGATTATAAATAACTACACATACATGTGTTAATAGCCCAGTTCCTATTAATTTTAAGTCATTAATCTGAACTAGAGAGGGAGATATTAAAGAAGCTGTAAAACTTCAGCCATTAAACTACTTACTTCCAGGGAACTTCTTCCCCCCTGTTTTTTCACAACTGAAAAGTTGTATTTTTAATGAAAATAAGAGATCTGTGTAACATTTGTGTTTAAGTTAAGCATAATCTCTGAGTGTCATAAATTTGGAAAAATAAAAAGGTGTTGCAAACAGTCAGTTTGAAGGACTTCGTGTCATATTTACATCCTGGTATGTGCATCTTCTATTTTCACTACTTCCATAGTTAGCTTATATATCTATTTATTATTGTACCATATTTAAACTGAACTGAATCAGTAGGGGGAGCTTTAAGACCCATGAGCCAAAACTGTGTTTTTGTTCAGCCACTAAAGACCTAATCTGCCTGAGGGCTTCAATGTTAAACATATTGCTCTGCTCAATGAATAGTGGCACAGAGATTTCTACAAATGTGAGTTTGTTTCCAAAGCACTTGTAGGGTGCCTATAATCACCTTGTCCTTTGTAACATTGATTTTAAATATATATGACTAGGCCAGGATATTTTATAACCCAAATGAAAAACTCCTGGAAGCAAATTGCACAAAGTACTGAAAGTGTATAGTTTATATATCCAGAAATAGAAAATCATTTGTTTAAATAAACTCAAGCTGAGCAGAGTAATTGATGGCTTCTTTACCCCCTGAAGTGCCATGAAATGAGTGTGCCCTTATATAGTAATTAAAATGTGCCAACAACTATTTTATTGTCTCCAATGGAATTGTCAAGCATTGTTCCAAAAACAAACCAGAGGCAAAGCTGCTAAACATGGTATTATCTGCCATTGTAGTGTGTTGGCTTGTATTAAAAAAAGCCCAGCTGTCACCTCATACTTATGCCTCTGTTAATAGTGAGAATCCTGAGAATCTCAGTTCCCTTCTTACACTTTAAGTAAAAGGTAGCTTTTTTCTTGTTCTTAAATACAAAAATCTGTTCTGCGATATTATTCTTCTATACATCTACAAGATGCACAAGAGTCAGCATCTTTGTATTCTGTGGACAATGTTTTATTTATTAAAAATGAAGATTATAACACAAATTTAAATGAACATTCCGGTTCAATCTTGTTTTGAAAAGAAAGGTTTAGGTACCAGAGTAAGGGAAAAAAATATGTTAGATCACTTAGGTGATAATTCCCTTTCTTTTTTCCTTCCTATGAAATATCAATCATATTTTAATTAGATATCTGGATTGAAAATTTATTATATTCTTTAAAAAGTCTTTCCCTGTATTGTTTCCACACTAAATTGTTTTGTTTATATTAAGTTTGTACCACAACACCAAGAATCCAATCATCATTATATACTGCTGTGGATTTTTGTCACATTTGCTAACACATTTGAGCCTACTGCAGTCCAGTGGAACATCCACTCTTGCTTGTGATGAGTGACCTATGTCACTGTGTTGTAGCTAAACACAGATAAGTACTAAAAAAGGATACCTTGTTACTCCACTTTCACCTGACATATCCTTAGAGTTCTGGGAACTCAGCAATAAAGTAATGAGAAATCACTTGGAGCCAAAATCTGAAATCTATTTTGAGAGTCTGTTACGTAACTCAAGAAACACACCGAAAACAGAAGTGAAGCATGACAGTCTAAAAACTGAAGATTTTTCTAATCAAAACCTTATTGATTGAACACAGCAGAGAGAAGGATGATTTTGTCTTAATGTAGTTTAATTATATTGCAGCCTCATTAACTTTTTATAGTTATATATATCCAAACATAATTCAGCCACTGTGAGCCAAACTTGTCTTAATAAACATTCTCTCAGGAAAGCTAAGTTCACAAATTGCCTTTTTGCCACCCTGCAGTAATCTTGCCTCACTGAGGCTGAAGACAGGGAATGGGAGGCTGCCCTCCTAACTGCACGTGCCAAAATTCTTGGCTTCTCTTATTCTTTATACCAGTTTCATTTTAATTGGGATGTACACATTCTTCTAAAGTATTCGGTAGATGTTCATAAGGTTGAAACAATGTGAAACTGTAGTCATACATGTGTGGGTCTCTCAGTCCCACACTTGTGTCAGTTGTGGGGGAAGGAAGAAACTTCCTCCATTGCTTTGCATCATTTTGTATCTGAAATAGCTAGTTCTAATCAGGAGTGAGGAACTGGCAAGGCATAATTTTGAAAGTAAGCATAATTCAGCAACAGAATATATCTTTTTCGTCCTTTAGAAGAACAGAACAAATACACAAAGCAACAGCAGCTCTGTTATCACAGCTGCCTTTCCCATCTCTGCCTAAACTGATGCATTACAGCTTCCATATAAGACACTCAGAAAAAAATGATAAAGAGCTAAATTAAACTGTGACAATTGTCATTTTGCTAAATGGCTTTCTGAGAACTGAGATTTTTCACCTTCCTTTTGTCCTTTCTGTGAGACTGCTTTCTGCAGCACCAAGTCCCAGCTCTTGTCAGCAGTGCTAACAGGGCTAGAGGCAGCATGCCCAGCACATACTGTAGCCTCAGCCCTAGGGTAGCAAAAATCCTCCCTCTGCCTTTTCTTCTGCAGTATACCTCAACACAACCCGTTGTTATAATTCAATTTATTTTTAATTTCATTTCTAACTGCTACACTTACCACTTTTCTGAAGTTTTCAAAAATAACTGAAAAGCAAAACTTTCCTAGTGCTGTCTTTTCTTTTTCCACGCTACTTTTCCTCTTTGCTTCTTTTCTCTCTTTGTCTACATTCCCTTTATTTCAAAAGCATTAACATCAGTTGTCCAATAGTTCTTTTTACTGTTTACTATTCCTGTACCAAGTTTAAGTGGTGGGGAGGAGGCTGTTGGTGTGCTGTGTGCTGCAGGGCAACCTCTTTGAGGAGAGGCCAGGGATTGCCCTGTGCTGGACACAGCTGGCTCCAGTCACATCCAGCCAGCTCCAGCAAACCCACTGCAGGGTGCAGCTGAGCCCCTCAGCTGAGCTGGTGACACCTCTGTGAATACGTGTTTAAGAAAGGTCCAAAAATGCCAGAACCAGGTGGAAGAGATAAAAGGGGATGCAGCACAGGCAACACCACAATCAGAGAAGAAGGAGGGGGAAGACGTGCTCCAGGTGCCTGAGCAAGTATTCTGCCCAAAGTCCTTGAAGACGACCATAGTAAAGAAAGTTGTAGATATTCGTACTCTGGAGGGTCCCACACTGGAGCAGGTAGATGTGCCCTGAAGGAAGTTGTGGCCCATGCAGAGTTCACATGCTCTTGCAGGCACTGGAACCTTTGGAGGACCTGTGCTAAAGCAATCTATTTCTGATGGACTGTGGAAAAAAACCCACACTGGAGCAGTTTGTGAAGGACTGTATCCCATGGGAAGGAACCCACAATGCAGCAGGCAAAGACTGTAAGAAGGATGAACAGCAGCAGCAAAGATTAATTTTTATGAACTGGCTGCAAACCAAATTCCCCATCCTTCTGCACCATTTGGGAGGAAGGAGGTAGAAGACACAGGAGTGAAGTTCGGTCTGGGAAGAAGGCGGGGAGGGGGAAATATGTTTTTATTTTTGTCTTTTGCTTCTCACCAACCAAGTCTGGTTTTAATTGGCAATAAATTAGACCAATCTCCCCATAGTTCAGACTTTAGCTTGGCTCACAATCTTTTTTATCTTCTTTTTCCCCCTGTCCAGTTGAGGGAAAGGAGACCACTAGGTGGGTAACTGGCAGCCTGGCAAGGTCAAACCACTACAGACACTGTTGTGATTCTGTATCCAAAAGTGCAGAGGGAAAAAACGTATTTAGGAGGCTGACATTACTACATCCATTATTTACTGTGTCTTGGAGCAACTGCTATTACAATGAACATTGCTCCTTTTTCAGGAGCAAAGGTGTAA
Organism: Oreocharis arfaki; assembly: GCA_013398015.1. Lineage (NCBI taxonomy): Eukaryota > Metazoa > Chordata > Aves > Passeriformes > Paramythiidae > Oreocharis > Oreocharis arfaki. The sequence goes on along the minus strand of VZRR01013602.1, from coordinate 135,884 downwards.
GCAAGAACTAGCAACACTGGCAGAAGATTGTTTATGCTATTGCTGTGCTTTTCTCATTTTTTTGTATTTCTTTTTTCTTATGTGTTGACTTCTGGAAGAACCTGGTCAGACTTCTTCCAAAAGAAAAGTTACTGGTATCACATGTACGCCTGTTTCTTTGTTTCTTGCTTTTAATTTAAGCAAACATTTCATGGCTTAAAATCTCTCATTATTACAAAAGATAAAGAATTTTCTGATTTTGGAAAAATTATTTGAAACATTTAGAACACTGAAAAATGTGAGTTTTTGCTATATACTCAGTTATTAAATAACTCTTTTTGCCCACTTCTTTCTTAGAGGAAACAGTTTCCTGAACCCCTGACTGAATTTATTTAAATTAACAAAACATTAAAAGAAAGATTGAAACCTTTTGTTATTGTGCCGAGTGCAACATGCAGTCACTAGAAATAAAATCATTCTAAACAATACACTAGAAACAAGAGCCAAATCCAGAACGGAGCAGGGAAAGCAACAATCCTTTATTTTCTGCATAATGAATAAACTAGCCAAAGCTACAGCTAAAGACATCTAGAAGATGTGTTCTCCTGTATGTTAGTGAAAATTAATCTCTCTAAGATACAGTAAAATGGAGTTAGCATGGTTATATGCTGGAACATAGCATTTTTCATCTTTGTTCCTAAAACCAATACAGTTAACGTAATACCATGCCAACTCTGATGAACTGTGCTGCACTTAGTGCTGTAGTTAGCACAGTCTGTGCTGGCTTAAATATCATTGTATTTCTCTACATTGAACTTTTTTCTTTACTAAGGAAGTTAAACTACTACAAGAACAAAGACAGCAGAAAATAAAGTTGTGTGTGCACAAAAATGTGGAGAACAGCTTGAGAAAATAATAGCAAAGAAATTAAAATTTATCTTCTTGGGGATAGTAATTGTAAAAATGCATGTAAGATATTCACCTTTTGAGCCAGTTTGCCTTCCATTATTATGATATAGAGTTGAGTCCAGAAAAGCATTTAGGTCCATTTACGCTCTGGCTGAAGCCTGATGCAGAAAATCACTTTGATAAAATCCTTGAAACAAAGCAAGGAGTCCTGTAATCCCAGGTCTGAAGTTCTCCAGAGTCCTCAGGGTTAGGCTGCCGACTGCTTTGTTTTGGATCAGCGTGAATGAATTGTCCTAAGGGGCTCATTGATTTCACACAATTGTCTTTTTTGAGTAGTTAGAGGTGATTCTGCATTTTTCTCTTTGTTACTCGTCTATTGTCATGATCGTTCATCCTCAGGGAAAAAAAAAAAAAAAAAAATCTCTATCTGGATAGTGAAATGGTGACAATAGAAGTAGGGAAAAAAAAGAGGAAAGTATAAGGGCATACAGTATTTAAAAGATTCTATAAAGCTCTTTAATATTATTAGTGTTGGATTAGACTTGCCCAACTGCTGGATGCCCATCCACCTGCTCTGCCAGTCCCCTTCCTTAACAGCCTGGGGGAGAAAATTAGGTAAAAAGCTTGTGGGTTTGAGAAAGATCACTTATCAATTACCATTATGGACAAAAGAAACTCAGCTTGAGAAAAAGTAGTTTAATTTCTTACAAAGAAATTACATTTGGATAGTGAGGAGAAAAAAATCCCTAAAACAATGCCCTTCCTCCACATCGCTCCTTTATTCCACAATCCATCTTCACTCTTTCATTCTCAATACCACTCCCTCTTCCCCTCAAATGGTGCAGGGGCATGGGGAATAGGAGGTTGCAGTCAGTACACAGAAGTTCCTATTTGCCACTCCATTCTCATGCTTTCCTCCTGGCCTGCTATGGGTCCTTCCCATGGCTGTAGTCCTTTAGAAACAGCCTAGGCTCTCCATGGGCCATAGTTCCTTCAGCCAATATGCATCTACTCCCATGGATCTCCCCACAGTCGGCAGGAAAATTCCTTCTCAACCATGGCTGCTTCCAAGGGCTGCAGGGGAATCTCTGCTCTGGTACGTGGAGTGCACCCTTCCCTCTCCGTTTCTCAGTATTCCCTCCCCAACATCCAGTTCAGGAAAGATGGAAACAGACTGTAGATGTTCTGGAGAGGGCCAGGGTGATGATAAAATTCTCTTCTCCACAGAAAGAAGGCTCAGGGGAACCTGATCACAGTATTCCACTACAGAAAGGGTGGCTGCAAAGACGACTGAGGATCTCTGTTTGCAAGGATGCACATGGAGAGGGAAGAGGTACAAGTTGGACCAGGAGAGATTTCAAATCAAGAAAGAAAAATTTTACGGTGAAAACAATCATTCATTGGGGCAACATCCTCAGGGATGTGGTAGAGCCTCCATTGCTGGAGGTTTTAGAGAGAGAATTGGGCAGGGTGCTAGATAATCTCATCTAGGCTCTCTTTCCCACAAAAGGGTGGACCAGGTGATCTTTCAAGGTCACTTTCTGGGACATTATATGATGATTGATCCCAATAAAACAAGTGATCACCAGTTGTTAATATATTTCAAATTTTCTCACCGTACCCCTCTTATAATTATGTATTTGGATAGTTACTGTTCTTCTGTGATAGTAATTTAGTTATCCCCACCAGAATCAACTGAGACTGGTCAGTTACATTTACAACTTATTGATTCAGAAAACTTCAGATTAGGTGTTGCATAGACTATTTTATTTTATTTTATTTTATTTTATTTTATTTTATTTTAATTTTATTTTATTTTATTTTATGGTTAGGGGAATTATAATAGGTGTCAACAAATTGATGCATAGGCACTGTGCCTGTAATTTAAGTAGTGGTTTTAGAAAATATTTGAAGAAATAGCACTACATTTATCATCACAGGCAATACTACAGGAATATGGAGAAGATAGCCATTTCATGGGTATTATTAAAGAGAAGGTAAAATAAGAACTTCACAGTAGTGTATGTAGTGAGGCTGGATGTGTGGGTGGAACTAAATTTATTTTTAAAAGTTTTGATGGAGAGTAAACTGGGCAAGCAACCCTACAAAATATCTTAAGGAAAATTATACAATTTTCACCCAAGACTCAAGTTCGGATTCAAATACCAGAAGAAAGCTGATGTCATATTTTTAAGGTAGTGCTTCAGATGCAGGTTTTAAAAAGCAATTACTGTACTTAAAAGAGAAAACACTAAATTTGTCCTAATCTGTGCCAAAGTGAATATAATTATTTTTGTTTATAGTAGAGTTTAAATTTTTGCATTTCCTTGGCTGGACTTTTTTCCCAAGATCACCTGAAACTGACAGAACCCCCTTGCACCTCCAATAATAAAATATATTTTCTTAGTAACATAATGATTTCTAGGTTACAATTAACTTGATATTACCTGAAAAAGATCAGTAACATTTGTTAAATACCTTTCTGCAGTGGAAATAACATATCTAAACCACAAATTAACACCACAGTCAAATGAAAAAAGTTGTGACAGACTCCAAGAAAAGTTTTGTTTGGAATGTAATTTGAAATACACTACTTGAAGTTAAACTCTGGATCAAGTGCTGTATATCAGTCCTTTCACTTAGGATTAGCTGAACTATATGCAGGTCAGAAGAATATTTAAATATGCTGCTTAAAAGTGGTTTTGGAGTATGAGAGCAGAAAAGTTTGATTTATCTGCATTTATCTGCATTTGATTTACCTGCTTTCAGAGGAGAAAAATGGAGCCATCCCTATGACACTTCAGTGATGATGATAGGACTCTCTTCTGATGGTCTTCACTTGCTGCATTAGATATGAATCAGTGACAACTCTAAATGAACTTTTGTTCTACAGAAAGAAACTCTGTTGGCCGTTTACCTTGCAGAAATCTTTGAGGGTTCCTACTGCTTCACAGCCCATATGCACTAGACACTGTCTGCATATAAATCAGTCAATGTTTCTTCCTAAAGAACAGAATAACTTTATTTCCAGATGAAACTCACATTGGAAGACAAAGTATTTTTTTCTTTCTTCTCTTGCTTAGTACAAGGCAAGATGGCTAAGTTAGTCTGGAGTCTACAAAACATCTCTATAGTAAGAAAGGAAAATTCCATTACTCATGGTTAAAATACTGATTTAAAACCTGTACATGAATGCTGTTAATTTTTTTGTGATGCTACAGATTTTGTCAACTAAGCACAATGATGGAAATAAGGGACAAGCATGACATTCTATTTCCTCAGGGACAAATAGCCCATTTCATACATAGAAATGACTGAATATTGCTAGTGTATAACATCATGAACAGTCATGTATGAAGATATGTTTTTATTATTTTGGTAGTAAAGTATATTAAAGCAGATGTAGAGGTTTCTCAATTTGTGGACCACAATTATCCTCATGAACCTTTAATCCTAACTATGTCAATAAACAACATGATTATTTAAAAAAAAATTTGCTATCCATAATAAATTGATAACCCAGCATATAAATGTTAAAAGATCTTCCGGATTGACAGCAGATGTGAAGGTCTTAGTTCTCATAAGAATAAGTGTTAGGTTATTCTCTGAGCGGTTTCTCTTTCATGGCACAAGGAAAGTTTGTTCTACTGCCTACAGGAAACAGAGATTAAAAATAAAGGACATAATGCAAAAATGTTGAAGAATATCCATATTATGGTGAAAAGTACAAAGGCCTTTTATGGATAAAAAACCAATAGTCAGTGGGACAGTCAGACTCTCTTTCTTAGTGCAAATGGCTGGGGCTGCAGAAACGTGGTAAAAATTCAAGTACTGGAAAATTACTGCTCCTTACATGATCATATATACATATATTTTCTGCCATGTAGAAGTGATATACTGTATGTTCTATTGATCTAAAATGTGTTAAAAATTCCTATTAAAGCACAAGCATAATATGGTAACTGTGTAGAGCTTTCTTATGCAGCTTCATTGATCCTTTTGTCAGTTGAATAGTTTATTTAAAGATAACTTGCTCACATTTGTATTCTTTATTATTCAACAATTTTATCTATTTCACTGTTGTTAATTAATGTGAATTTATGTTCCTGTATGCATTACCCCATTCAAAATACCAAGAATAAGAACAAAATATCTGATCAACTTCAAGGACTTGAAACAGGTCTGTTCTTTGTACTTATTTATGTACATTTTTATAGTAGTTAAAAAAAAAAAAAAGTGTATTTTTGCATTAATCTCTTTCCATTTTTGGAGACAATAACAAAAACTTTCTTTATGCAGTTCAATGGAAACAAAGACTATAAAAAAGAAACATCTGACCCTCCCCTTTACAATGAATGAATTCCCAATAGCTCGGCAAGGTCTTCCAATTTCATAGCTGAAAGTTTGCAGTTTACCTCTTTTCCAGCCTAGTTAGCAAAAGGTAAGGACTATTGATGAAGAAAAATTGGTCATGCTAATTCAAGTGTGTCAAAATGCAGTTCTTACAAACAGAATTATTCTGGAAAAGATAAAAGCTATTATTTTAATTGTTGAATTTTTGTTTCATGAGCTTGTACATTAAAGCATGATAATGAGATCTTTAATAAGATCTGATGTATTGTAGCAAGATAAAGTGTTTGCTAAAATGAGACAGAATTAACTCTGATCTTACTGTAAGAGGGAACATCAAATTAGATTTTTGTTTTACTTCCTTTATTTAATAGTTATGTACCCTGCTTCACTGATTATCAGATTAGTGTGAAAAGAAATATTTCTTTATTAAAAAGGTTGATTTTCTACAAACTCATCATGATGTTGGAAGATATTCTAGTTTGTTATAAAATTTTGAAAAAAGAAGCAGTTGTATGGAACAGTTCATATTTTTTAAAAGGGTAAGCAAGGCACTCATAAAAATTTCATAAGCCGTATGTTTTAATCTGAAGAAGTAAAAGGAGTTTTGGACAGGACATATTTATTCTTTTTACCTCATATGATTTTTTTTTCTCTGAACCTGTGAATTAAAAAAAAACAAAAAACCACCTAAACATATCCAAATTCATCAGAATGGGAGCATAATTTGTGTATGATTTTGAAAAACTTCAGGAAAGTCCATAATGCACTTTCATATAAAGATATTTGCACATATATATATGCTTAGTAGGGGAAATAGTAGACATTTTTATTAACGCAACTTATTGTCTCATATAGTCAGAAAAGTGCAAAATAAATGAATTTGTCGAAAAGTGCATACTGCACCGGTCTTGAATGTAGAAAAATCACACAATTGATATGGCTTACAGGGAATATTTTGGAACAAGGATTTTGCTATGGTTGCACAGATACACACAGACTTCAATGAAAATTCAGATGCCAACAAGATCCATCTTACAATGTGAATACTGCAGTGCACATTTTCATAGAAGTGGTAGTTATGCCAGGAGTAATGCATTGGAGCAGCAGCTGTATGAGAGGGATATTGTAAATGTTTTTTATAGACTTTTCTAATTTTAATTATTAAACTGAAGATCAAAATTCAGCTTTTAAAGCTGAATTGCAAACTAATGTGACTGAAACATAGGTGAGAAGAATAATCTAAAAAGTCACATTATGTATTCTATTTTTTGTGCAAGGAACTACACACAGAATCACCAAAGCAGGGTAATATACTTTTTAGTCTCTAATATTGTCTCTAGCTTCTTAAAACTACAAACTAATTTTTAAAATGTTTGTTATGCAGACAGTAGCATTAACCTTCTGGCAAAAGTGAATACTGTGTGAATGAAGTCCAATAAACAGCCAGTTCCACATTATTTTCTCCATAAGTTTTTCTAAAATAACCAGAAGATGATATGATAGGTGCTACAAAGCCTTCTTATAAAGCCTCTTCCACACTAGGGAGATTCTACGGACACAAGGAGTTTATTAAAAGCTACTTTGTATTAATAATGTTATCTGAATTTTCTTGAACACCAGAAACAGGAATTCAAAAATTTTTGAATCCTATTCAAAACATTTTGAATTTATTATTTCAAAATCTGCACTTTGACATCCTCAGTTCATGTTGTAGCTAAAATGTTGAAAGACCAATCAAGGTAGGAAGGTCGCTTGTTTGCTTGCTTTTTAAACCCAGAAATGTCGAGTATTAAGCAGAATGAATCAGGGAGTGGAAAAGCAGAAAAAAGGAACTGCAACAGATACGGAAGAGACTACAAGGAACTGTCACAAAATGATTCCTGGATATCAAAAAGGGTGCTACTGACCTTTTGTTCCTGTCTCACCCATGAAATTAATTATGTCCCCTTTATGTCAGCATTAATGATCATGAGGATGTGCAGGGGATGAGTTCAGTCTAATAATCTTACTCATTCCTTTCCCTCCAATTAATTTTTAGCAGAATCATCAAATTTCATGTTTACCATATGACTCCATAATTACTAGTTTATATACAGAAGAGGATATGTGAAAATCTGTGCTATCTCTTTAAATGGATTTATTTAAAATTCTGAAACTGCATCTGCAGGATTTTTCCTCCTCTTAAAGGAATTTGCTAGATTAAAACCAGTTAGTTGAGTAGTCATGTCACCTGTGGAACCCATTTTAAATGTCATCTTCTCTGATGGTTTAAATTACATTTCAGCTCAATACAAATAATAATGGGACACTATTAAAAAGAGCTGACATACTTCTAAGTTTTTCTTGGTAGATAAAACTTTTGATGACAGAAATGGATCTTCTCCATATACCAAGGTAATGCAAGAGAAATTAATAAGTGTGTGAGAAGATTGAGTGAAAGAAGGAAAACTGCTGTCAAAAATACCAGAAACTAAAACCAGTTTGGATTTGAGATGACCTGTAAAATGTATATGTAATAAAAAACTCTATCCAATCCAATAGCATCACTCAGAAAGACAGGCAAACTTTACCTCTCGGGCATCTGCTTGAACTCATAGGTTTTTTCATTGCAATAGAATAAATAAAAGTTGTCATTTTATCTGTTTAGACTGGATCTTAATTGATTCAGGCATTCAAACATTTCACATTTGTTCCAGGTGTTCAAGGTCTGAGCACAAACACAGCTGCATACATTTTAGCAACAATTTTTCTCAGTGGTCTCATGTGTTGCATATCCATTGAGCCAACTCTTTCCAGAAAAAAAAATGTTCTTCAGATAACTGAGTTCAGTATTTTGCTAAAATATGGTGTTTCCATGGTTCAAAAATTCTCATTGAGTCTGTCAAACACTTTGTAGGAGTATGCTGAAAGCTACAGAGAGCTTAATGAACTATCACCAAAAGATATAATATGCAAACATTTTGGTAATTGGTGTTTCATCTTTCCACTGTTTAGAAGCTCAGCATGTACTGAACTGCACACCTATTTAAAAAGCTCAGGTTTCTTGACTTCACGGTGTTAAAGAAGCATTTAACATAAAATCACAGGAATGCTCAGCTTCTTGGGTTGATACAACTTTACCTAAACATTCCTGTTCTCACTGTAGGAAATGTTATTAAGGTTGCTTTTTGGTTTGTTTTTTTTTAATTTTGTATTTTTGTATTTTTTATTTTCTATACTAACATTTGGAGACTGACTGCTGTATTCCTTCATTTGGGGCAGATGGTAGGGTTTGCTCATAGCTTTAGATTAGAGGTGATACAGATTCATATCTCTACAGTAGAGAGGCGTTAAGTTAAAGTATGCAAGATAACATGAAAATTATTTCTATATTAGGCAACATAATTCTCCATGAGATGGAGAATACGAAAACCATTGCATAATTAACCCAGGTTTGACTTTACTGACTTTGTGACTGCTGTCTCAGAGTCAAGCTTGTGAGGCTTCAGACACGAAGAGGCAGAAAGCATTAGCAAGCTGCTGAGTTTATGCTGGAGATATGGCTACTGGTGACTATCCCTCTGCTCTGGTGAAAAGAAAAATCTTGACTAGGCTCTAGTTTCATCTGACATTCGTAAGGATCTCAGCAATCCATGCTGGATATTTAAGCTCTGTGGGGTTGGTTATGGGTATCTAGGAAGTCCTGTAGTCCAGGTTAAAAACTGAAGCTGTGTGCAGCACACGTTTCAAACCAGATGAAATAAACTATGAGTGAACAGTGTTTGTGGCAAATGCCTCCCAAACTGTACTAGCTGGTATATAGGATTGCTAGGAAAACTTTATGTCAATATATGCTGCTGGCTAGGTTTCTGTACATGACAAAGTACCTAGCATCCATTTTTTAAACTTCTTTCTTCATGCTGCTTTCTAGTTATGACTGTGAGTAGCAAATAAAAATGATATCTGCACACAGAGTTGTTGGTGTTTCTGTAAGGTAAACATGTATCACACTTTAAATTAAATTAATCAATAGTAGTATTGTATGGAGAAATCAGCAGTCCATAGGGAAAGGGACTCCCTACCTACCACAGGCCAAGTCCGGACAATAAGAAACACGTAGAAATAGACAGATTTTGGAGCAAACAGCAGAAACTTGCTCAATTTCATAGTTTGCTTTTTGAAGAAATGTAACCATGAATCATTAATCATTAATCATCAAATGGCCATAATGGGCCAGAACAAAGGTCCATTTAGCTAAATGCTCTGTGGCTAGCAGTGCTAGACAAGGTGCTTGCAAGAAGAGTGTCAAAGAGAACAAGCTTAGAATATGCCTTGTGTAGTATGGCTTCACTGCCTGAGGCAATCAACAGATTAGGAGACCTAGCTATGTGGTATTAGGCCTGTATACCTACCTTAAGTTTTATAAGTGTGTTTTTGGACAAGTCATCGCATTTTTTCACATTTTTCATCCCTCTTGTCCTTCAGCACTAGCTTATTCTTTAAAAACGTGCATTTGTACAAGGACCTAACACCATACAGTCTTGATCTTTGTGGGGGTCTGTAAATGTCACTGTGATTTAGTCAAATCTCTTCAGCACTAGTTCAAGAGATACTTTTATTTATTTTGTAGAAAGCATACAGAAATGCACATTTAAAATTGCTAGCAAAGCAGATCAAAATTATCAGTGGCTTCTTAAGAACAGAATAATTTTTCCTATGAAAATAAATATACATAATTCTGCACAATTTGTCAAGCTTTCTTTCAGCTCAGATATGGATGGTCCTTACACATGCTCTCAAATCACGTAACTGGCAAAACCTGCAAGAAGTATTTTGTAACATCTGTGGGTGTTACTTGAATGGATGCCACTCCATATTCTTTCCTAATCAAAAAACCTCTAAGGTAAGAGCAAGCAGAAAATATTACATGTGAAGTCAGAAAAGAAATGACCTCTTGTGTTGTCAAGATGAAATTCTCGTATTTCATTGCAAGTTATGATTGAGACCTAGAGTCAATTGTGATAAGAAATTTGGATTACCTGAGACACTAAATAGCTATCGAGCACAGTAGAGCTTTTTGCTGAAGCTGACTGTAATGTGGCAGTGTAACATGCAAAAGGAGATGTGTATCCCTGAAAATTTAAAATCTTTGTATGAATGATGCATTGAGAATGCTGCAGGCTGAACCATTCTTTGATGGCACATCTCATATAGATAATTTACAGGCAATCTGGAGAAGATTTGTGTCCTGACGAACAGAAGCAAAACCCCTTTCTTCTGTCTATTTCAATGAAAAAAAAAATAAAAAAGACTGACACAGAAAGAAATATTTGATTATTTCCCCACAATTATTTGCCAAATTTAATAATTATTTCTGCAGGATTAGAATGGGTTTGCTGTTCCTTAAAATTTTCAGGGTAGTGTGTCTTGGCCCTAGTTTCAATATATTTTTAAGGAAGGAGTCCAATTCAGAAATAGGTAATGTCACTGATTTTGTCCTAATATTCACAGGAGTTATGCCGTTGAATGACATGAAAGTTGAGCTCTAAGATAGCTAGGTCTAACCAACTAATCTTTTTGAAGATGCCAGTAAGTTTGAAACTGAGTAAGATGAAAGAAAGAGGAGTTTCGGTGTGATGTGGTGAGTTATGATGTGATATTCCAGCCTTTTTTTTGTTACCTCTGTATTAATTTCCTATTTGTGTCTGTGTTGTCGTAGATTGGTGAGGCATGAAATGGCCTATTTCCTACTGATTAAAGAAGATATGACATTAGTGTGGCTTGCATCTGAGAGATATTAATGTACATTTATAAGCACTAGATCTAAATGAACAAAAATTCATTACAATGGAAGGAATAATAGTAATATACTTTTTGAATTAGATGTGCATATTCTTGAGAAAGAGAGGAACTTTTAAACTTTGAAACTATTAATTTACATTAAATAATTTAATAAACAAACAGAACCTCCTATAACACGTTCTTTTAAAAATGAAAATGATCTGATAAAGCTTTGTTTTTTCCTCTTGAAATTGGTATCATTGTCCTAGTTCTTCAACATACCATATTACGATATACTAAGATGGTTATGCAGATCTCTCCATCCTACTATTTGAACACCTCCCACATGAATGAAGCAAATCAAAATTATGATGTTCATTTTCCATCAACCCTACTGCATTATTAGACTTTCCCTTTTTGGCATCAATAATAAAATATTTTGATTGGGGAATGCAATAACAAATCCTCAATAGAGCATGCTTGTCCAGAATTATAGAACTATAAAAGTTTATTATATAATTTAACTTCTAAATTTATAATCCTTAAGGGAGGAAAACTTCTTTAAAACTAAGGAAACTAAATCTTTTTACATATCATTAATGTTCTTGCAACTGTTTGGAGAGATATATTTAATCTGAAAAATACTTACTGTAATTTTCTTTTACTTTCTTATAACTATCCCAAATATTCATCTCTGTGAATGGCATATTCTTTACTTGATTTCTGCTTGTAAGTAAACTTCTTTAAGATAAGTTTTTAAATAAAAGCTCTTCAGGTGTTTTTGGGGTGTTTTGGGGTTTTTGTGTAAAATAATTATCTTTATAAATTTATATTTATTTATTATTTCAGTAATGTTAGAATACCCTTCTCTTCACAAAAAATCCTGACTTTGGTTACCAAGTGAAAGCCAAAAATTGATGGTATTATATCCAGTTCAGAATTTAATTACACGGAATGCAGACCACAGATTTTCATTAAAGCACAACATGGTCATCAACAAATAAGCACAAATTCAGAACACAAATGCTTTTAAAACTTGAACCCTTTTGTTAGCCACTCTATTCAATGAAAATGCTTTTTGTCAGGGGGCTTTTTAATTTAAAATTATAAAATATTTACTGTTTCACAGCCTTTAGACATGCCATTAGTTCTGCATATCAATTTAGAGACAATAACTCCATGTGTGCACAATCGCAGTCCATCATATGGCTGCAAGTTTGTTGAGTAGAAAACTTGCATATCTGTTTCTGAACACTACTCCCTGTCTGATTTGGTTTCTGATGTTCTCATTTGACCTTTAATATCACATCTCCTGTTATGCTTTAAAAATTGAGTGTAATGTCTACTGTGCCTGAACACTGATTCAGTTCAGGTTTGATGGTTCCACTTACGAGACAGCAAGATTTTAAACCACACTGTTTTATAGTTTAGCCTAAGCAGTCTGGCAAGGGGAGAAACTTAGAAATAGGGGCAAAGCCAAGTTCTACTATTCCTGACTTCTGATCATCCTGACTTCTGATACTCATTCCAGGCTTAAAAATATGTTTGACATTTCCAGGTCATTCCCAGTCTCTACTGGTTAGAATATAGTAACATAGTTTGAAAAATATTCTTGGAAACAGCATATGCAAAAATTCTTAGTCATTTGCATATGCAACGGGATGTCGTAGGGAAACCATCTTCAAAAAATATGGTTCATAAAGAAAGACTGGACAGAGAAAAAGAAAGATTTATCACTAACCTCACTTTCATACATGATGTTTTTCTGATTAAGGACAATTTATTCCTGAACAGAAGCATTTGGAATTATATTCGGAATTTTGCTTGGACAGATTTTGCTGGATCAAAACATGTGATTTAGTTAAGGAACACTTAAGGGACATTACTTGTGAGAAATGGTGTTTAAAGTAATCTATCTTATTTGTCTGGACTCCATTACAGAAGGTAATGGGAGAAGAATACAATAATTCAAAAAATATAGAGAAAAAAAGGTACTAAAATACTTCATTCTGCATTAAAAAATTAGATTGCATTTGATTGCTATTTTAAGAGATTCCTGGCTCAAATCCATGATGTTGCTTGTTCACTGTCCCATCAGATTTTTCCATCTCAGAGAGTAGCCACAAATTCAAGAGATGTTAAATCCCACAGCTGACAGCATAGAAACCCTCTGAACATGTGTTAGAAAGAGTAGGCAGTGAGAGAAGAGGCAGTGGAGAAGTCCTAAATTTCATCTACTACTAAGAAACTAAACTTTTCCCCTGACTTCCTGCCCCTTCTGAGGAGCTTAAGTGGTGTGCAAGGACTGACCCTTTATTACCATGACTACACACTTCCAGAGGTTACAGAAAGCTTTTGCTGGAGGATAAGATGATGCAATTATGCTTAGTAACCCCTGTTTCCTTGTAAAAAACCTTTTCTGAGGGGACTAAATGGCTAAAATGACATGGAGGAAGGTTAAGTGATCAATTAGAAGATTTTATAGCACTATGAGTGCTATGATCTAAGGCACTATGATGACATGAGGATGGTGTTATGAACTGTAGGTTGTTGATTTACATAGCTGTTCAGATAAACAACTTAAGCATTAACTTAATTCATTCTGTATAGTAAAAATAAGATTAATAAAGAGTAATAGTTGTCGACGGCAAGGTTGGTAAGAAAAGCTCTGTCTTTCTGGTATTTTACTTCTATTAATTGCCAAAATGCTTATTTTCATTAATAATTTGCTTTTCTTACTTGTTGAATTGTTGAATTGTAAAATTGTACATACTATTTTATATTGTATATACTTTATACTTTATTTTTAATATATATATATTGTATATACTTTAACCATTTTTGCAAGTATTACTTCTGGGGGCTGTATAGACACTGTGATGTCTTCATGTTATTTGATATTGCCCTATAACATCTGAGAAAAAAAAATTGTGTAGATTAACCATAAAGGGAAAATTCAGGAACACCTGATTTTTCATTTTTAATGCTTCTATTCATCTTTTTAGGGGTCCTGAAGTAACTACTTTGCTTAAATTCATATAAAAATAGATCCTTATCATCTCTATCTCACAGGAACATAGAAATCTATTTCATTCACACCTTCAAGACTTTTTTGAAATAGCAAATTATTGAAGGTTTTGTGATGTCACAGTGTCCTAGCATTTAAAGCAGAACTACTAATGTTCAACAATAAACGACAGTATTTTTAATGACAAATTTTAAGCCTAACTTTAGCTAGTTCTTGTGATATCAATTGTAAACACCTCAGTTTTTGGGTAATTCAGGTGTTTTATTAATCACGTCCTGAAGTAATGTCCAAGGTTATCACCTTTTGAACTTCCTTTAAAACTCCAGTTGGTATTATTTAGGAACAGTATTATCTTGAGTCTGTTATGAATGTTAATGTGAGTTGCAGCATCAGATTAACTGGGAAACAATTATTGAATGAAATAGTACTTTTATTATATTATTTGCCATAATTTTGCTGTACTTTTACTGTAAGTAATTTTAAATACTAAAACCATCACAGGTAAAAATAAACAAGGTCTTATCTTTATTTCCAGGCACTTTTGGGGGATTGAAGTGTGGAGGGTGTCTGCGAACAAGATGTTTTTAATTTGTGCCCATTGCCTGACTTCTTTTAGTGCCTTCATTTCAGAAGCATGATAGCTGTCCAATTCTAATGCATAGACTCACAAGTCTAGTCCATCATTGGATAAAATTCTCATTTTTCTTCCTTTACCTCTTTGGATCCTCTGCTGAGATGAGGTGAGTCGAGTTTCTCAGATTCAGAGGTCAAGCCTTTGAAGTATTGAGGTATGAGATTCCAGATCTCTGAAACTTCCTGAGAAAGAGACAACTTGACTGAAGTGATAGAAGGTGATTAATGTTTGGCAGTGCAGAAAAATGTCTCCTCATCATTTCATACTGGCTAGTTTTTTCTCTCTTCTTGTAAGTATTGAAAGAGAAATTCTCTTTCTGTGGATTATATTGAGGAAAGGATTTCTCTTACTGAGGTTACTTAAGTAGCTGGGTGCTCCTTTGGCCAACCTGCTTTATTGATAAAATTTATTTTTTGAGCTTACTCTAAAGTACTTGCCTATACAGAGAATAATATATCTTTTAAAATGCTTTATTTTTCTTTTTTTTTTTTTTGATTGTTTGCCTATGTATGGAGTTTGGGATTTTTTCCTTTGGGAAGTGGTTAATTCTTGCCTTCTACATTCTATGGTTACTTCTTTTCTACTAAGAATTTTTGTATGAAAATTAGATAAAGGCAAGTTGCACATTTAAAATGGAATAGCATTCTGTTCAGGAAAGACTTTGAGAAGCACTACTTGACTTTAAAGCATTGAATTACACACCACCTCCATGGGATTCTTCGTTCTAATATTATTATTTGCATTTATATTAGAGAAGTGACTAGCAGTCCAGAGTAAGCATGAGTTTGCTGTATATTGCACCTTCTAGATAAACAGCAAGGAGCAGACTGTATTCAAACAGCTTAAAAAGTAAACAGACAAGACACACTAACAGAAGTCAATTTTGAAAAGCATTTTGTTCCAAGTCTTACAGGCAGAAATGTGGAAATAATGTGGTCTGTGTTTTAGATCTTCGGTGAAGTATTTTGGTTAGTCCTGAAGAAGCTTCCTCATTCTGCTTAGGATCTGCATCTGAGAATCTTGCCTTAAAGACAAACAACTGCTTCATTTCACTGAAAAATTCAAAAAGAACAGTCTTTGATTTTGAAACATGGACTCAGAATCTGTTACCAATATATAAGAACAGATTACATGTATGGGAGTTCTCAGAGGAAGGGGTCTCCATGTGCGCACAAATCAATATATGTTTGTGAGAGAAAGAACAGCTGGCTAGCTCGTAATAAATATAATTGAACAGGAGGACAGAGTCCTGTGCTTTAATTCCAGATAATTGTGAGAGTATATAAATAATTCTAAGTGAGTTGAATGCAAAAGTGTTAAGCAAGTTGAATGCAAAAGAATTTTATTGCAACCATACATGAAAGGTGCCACCTTCTTCTCTGTTTTTTAAACAATAGCCGTGATAATGGTTTTATTTTTGTACAGAACAAATAATCTGGTTAAATACCAGCATGTTAGATAAATTTGATTTGATTAAATTTCTCAAAATGTAAGTGAAAAAGTATTTTTTTTCTAGAATCTATCTGGGCTTAGAAATGAGAATAGTAATAACCAGATAGTAAATAACACAAACAGAAGAGAGTTTTGTTATATTAAGACATTTAATTCATGAACAATTTCTATAGTCTTTCACTAAGGTTTTCAGGATCAGTCTTGGGATTAAATATCTGGGCTGAAATTTAGTCACTTAATCTTATATTCTTAGTATGACATTTGAGATGTCATTTTTATCTGAGACTTCTACAAAACCTATGACACAGGAACTATGAGATGTTCCACCGAGAGGGCATTTGTGTGATTTTAGGACACCAGATTGCCTGATTAACACGGCCATCTACTGTCTATTTACAGACCTAATATATGTATTAGATCCCCAAAATACTTATGTGTCTTTTGGATTTTATCTTTTGGTCTGTCATAGTCTAAGGCCAAACACAAGTCCTATGCAAAACCAGTTGAAAATCAGAACTTCACTTTTTGAATGCTGCTCAGAGAGTTTTAGCTTAAGGCAGGTTTTCTTGCTTTTCATTTTTTCTTGTTGTTTTCCTGCTTACACGAGTGCCGGAAAAGTCTTTTTTTTTAGGATGATGAAACTGACCTTGGAAAGAAACAGGTAAATGTCATATTAAAAAGAAAAAAAAGGGTAAAGTTATAAACAAACTTATTTGTTGCTATTTTACATTTAACCAAGACAAAAGAGAGTAACCACTGTTCCTATTGAAAGTGTTACAAATATTTAGCAATAAAATTTTTTATACTTGCTTCAAAATCTCACTGAAAAGTCCAGCTGTGTTTATGAAGCACCATTTCATAAAGCCTGAGTTTTGCAGTTAACATTGCTCCAAATTGTAAATTAATCAAAAAGACTGCTCTAGTTTTCAGAGGAAGGGAGGGGGAGAATCCAAACAAAAAACTCTGAAGCCCAATTGTCGTTAGTTGTCACTACCAAGTATTGCTTATCTGGAGTTCCTCCACATGTCAGTGCACATTAACATAATGCAACAGAATATAAAATGCTGATGTATATATTTAGGGCCTAAGCAGTGAAAGTCTTGCTTTCTCTGAGGCAAATTATCTTGGTGTACATTGGATAGATTGAACACAAAAATATTAAATTGTCTACAGACTCTTTTTATTAGGTCTGCAGTAATTAATTAAGCACAGATGTCTCACCAGAAGATGAAATGGAATTCAGGGAAGAAAGGAAGAGGATAAAGAATAATGAGTTCCTGAAATACAATACATCAAATGAAGAGAATAATGTAAATTAGAGCCTAATCACATTCTGCATTACACAGATGCTCTGGGAGAGTATGTGGACCTTCAAGGCAAGTTGTGCATCTAGTATTCAAATCTGTACAATGCTGTTCTGCAGATGCTCCACAGCCTCTAAGGAAAGCACATTCAGCTGATTTGGGTAAATTTTATGTAGTAAGAGGTACAACATGTGCAGGCTGGAAGCACTCAGGATTTTTCACTTTTCCTAATTGGTAAGAATTTCCCAGTGACTTCAGAGAAGTCAGACCTGCAATGTTTTAAAGGAATATTTGGACATCAATTTCTTCTTATTGTGTCACTTTGTTTCTTTGGCTGTTGGAAGCCATACAGTAGGCCAATGCTAATCAGACTGTACCTTTACCACTGACTGCACAGTGGGCATGCAGAACATACAACTAGCTGATATTTGCTCAGCTCTGAATCTTCTTCACAATCCTACCTGTTGCAAAATTCATAATAGAAACAGAGTTTAAACATATAAATAAGCTTTCTCATTTGCCTTTAAGCAGTCATGGTTGAATTCTGAATATTAGACTAACAAATGGTTATTTTTTATGTCAGTGAAGTCATAAATTCAGCATGCTTCTAGTATCTTTAGGATTAAATGAAGTCTAGTGAAAAATTTTGAGTGAAATGAAGTTAGAGAAGAATTCCAAACCAATTATGACCTCTACCAGAGCATGAATTAGTTACAGAGATATTTCTTTCTGCCGTATGAGCACAGACCTAGAAATGGTGGACACTGCATACTGTATCACTAAGGACTGATTAAGAGTCTAATTATGTACACTACAGCTTTATAACACTGATAAGAGTGTTTCTGATAGACTGCTACCAGAAGTACAGTGAGCAGCTGTAAGTAGAACACTAGTCATGGCTTTCCATGTAGCTGAGGGTTTTGGTTTTCGTTTGGGAGGGAACCTCATTAATTTGCGATTGCAACTTTTTTGCGCATATTCATCAGAAAACTTGGGTTTTTATTTAAATTTTTACTGCGGTTCTAAATAAAGAGTCATCCTTGTGTCTGTGAAGTTTCAAACATGGCTTTACATAAAGGTGTAAAGAAACGATAGCAAAATGTTGCATTTTAAGTGTTTTATAGATTTACAAAATTCGAATAAAAAGATAACAATTCATTTGATGATTAGGCAAATATTTGATTATAATTATTTTAATGTTTAATCACCTTTTGTTCAAAGAAATTCTATTATAGAATTAAGAATTTTGAATATATAAATTTCCCTTAAAATAGCAGCAGCAGGAATATCGGGGGAAAAAAGAGATTCTACATGAACAGTACTAGTTGTTCCTGTAATTACTCCTTTTACTGGGCCAGTTCTCACATCACAGGCCAGCTGACTATTTGGGTTTGCTTAACTATCAGGCTTTCTCAGCCAAAGGCACAAAGCATTGAAAGTCAGGAACTGAAGGTATTGCTGGGAGTTTTACTGATTATAACATATGCAACAAACTAGTAGACCAACCATGGTCTTAAAAATAATAGAACTGATATCACAGAGAGAATTAATAGTGGCAGATTTGTGCTTACCTTTTAACTCTTCCGTTGTTAAAATAAGTGGTACATGGTCTGTAAACCAAAAAAGCAATATTAACATGCCATTCTTTGCCAACAATTTATGCAAGACATACATTATGTTGGGGAATTTGAAAATGTTAATTAACTTATAACACTTAGCATGTGAAGAAATTTCATTTTTTAAAATCTCTGCACTTCAAAAAATTTCTGAAATGTGAAACAAGTAGATAATAATTACTTTGTTATAAACAGTTTTAAATGGAAACAAGAAGAGTCATATATGTGCAAATAATAAATAACTACAGAGCATATTATTCTGTAAATAATAAATGCAAAATCTGTAAATTCCCTGTTGCACTGAAAACAGTGGATTTATGGCAAGGTCTACCCTATGTAATGTGCACACAATATTTTAGAAAAATTAACCTGCTGTTAAAACTGTCACCTGTCCTTCCAAGAAGTTGCTCAGCATGTAACTGAGAGCAAAAATATATTATGTTGGACTGTTTGGAAAACAGAAAGTTCTTCATTGGGAAATGAAATTTCATACTCACTTTTGATCCAAGCAATATTTTGATTTAGAAAATAATCAGAATAATCTCAAAAAGGAGAATGATTTTCCAATTATTAAATGTAAATAGTTATCTTTTTCTCCTCTTTGGTCTAAAAGGAGAGGTATTCATTCTTTTGACTTTCAGCCACTACAGGTAGAAAAGGGTAAAGAATGCACCAGAAAAACTATCATTTAATAAAGCTGTACCTGATCATTGGATGAGAGAGGAGTGGAGGGTGCAAAAAACAGGACTGAGGAGAGAGAAAAAGAAGTGGAAGAAATACTCCAGTGCTTATGATGGAAGCCATATATAGTTCCATGACTTTGAAACAGGTGGTCACATCACTAAGGACAGAGGTTGTCATGGAGATGTTCTTGGTCTCATGGCCCAAATCAACCTGCAGCACTGTTGGAGCACGCATGGTGGTGCACCACCTCAGGTAAGGCAGTGTTTCTATAACATTACCTGATTTACGATCCCGATTTCCCATCTCTAACAGAGCTTTTCCCCATCACCCTAACAGTTCACACCTCTGTAACTTTAGAATGGGGCTGGAATTGCATATGGGACAATTTTCTTCTAGACAAAGAACAAAGAAGATTAAAAAAATTTTTCTTTTTGTATTACTGACAGAGGTGAAACCATAGAAGAATATTTATTTTAAATTTTATTTCCTGAGAAAATGAGACAACAGTCTGTCCTTATGTCTATGACATGCTCTCATTGTTTTTGTCAATCAGTTTCAACCATATAGAGGTCTTCAAAAAAGGAAATTTCTGCAAGTTGTGTAACAAAAGGAAACTGTCTGGAGGAGATACACTGAAATGGGGGATCCTTGGGGACAGACAGTTACAGGAATAATTTAGGTCCGTTCTAAATCAGAGCAGCCAGTTATTATGAACATATTGGCAAGGGTTCAGCATAATCCCCCTTGTCACAATCATAAGCAATTATATTATTATGTTAAAAAAAAAAGGCAGATGAGTTTGGTCAATAGTTACAGCCCAAATACAGTCTCATTACTGCTCAGCAAGATTTTGTGTTCCTTGTTTTTATCAAGACATTAATCTGGATGAAACTTTCTTCTTTCTGTGGATGTATATACAAGCTCTTCATGTCTTTATGTCTGTACTGTCCGTCTTATTATAACATACATGCATTTTTGTGATGCTCAGAATGTCATGTCATTCAATGCTTTGAGACCACAGTGTGGACACATCCCAGTGTTAAAAGGGTCAGGAATACCTGAATTATGGTATGCAACCCTGTGCCACCTATTCCCATTTTGAACTATGGGGAAGAAGGGGAAGAAAGCAGGTGAATAAAAAACCACCAAGAGCCCATTGGATGCTTTCCCCTTTACTTACACCAGTAAGTACATTATCTGATTTATTACATTAATATATTTAGTTCATATTCAGGTTTGGTACACAATTTGCTGTAGTTGCCTCATAGAGATGAGGATGTTGCTGCTCTTTGCTTACAGAATCATAGGCAAAGGGGTCCAGAGAACATATGTACAGCTGGACTCTGCCTGCTTCTTCATATGAGGGGAGAAAGGGGAAGCTAGGTTGTACCCAGTAGGGAAGAAGTGAGAGCAGTAATGTGGTGCTGCTTTTATGTGAATACTACAGGAATAATTATAGATAGCTGCTGAGATCTATACTAATGTCTTCAGATTTTAGATATTTTAAAGAGCAGGTTCAGAAGAGCTAGAAGGAGATAGAGTGACTCCATTTTCTCCACTGTTCTTTTGTTCCATTTTGCTAATAAGGCCAGTTCACAGCCGTGCAATCAGAGCCCTGGTTTCAAGCTTTCTGACTCTGGTAAGTCATAAAAATTAATATGACTCAGTTCTGTCACATCAGTGACCTCAAAATCAAAGTAGCCAAATTAGCCCTACAGCCAAACTCTCTTAATAAAAGATGATGTAGACAACATGACTGGACAAGCCAATTCATAAAGTGGTTTGAAATGAAATTGTATCAAAATGAACAACACAAATGAGTTGACATAAGCTGCTCTTCTATATTTTTGATGGATTCTCTTTCGTTACAATACTTTACATCAGTTTTTACATTTTCTTTTAACAAATGGAATTCTTATTGATTATTTTGATGGGGATTAAACTAAATTCCTGATTGTTCATCAGAAATATTTATACTCAACAGTCATAAAAATTTGTTCCCAGTGGTTTTCAAATTATTATACAATCATCATTAAATATTGAAATATCACATTGTTTCAAGTTCAAAACTTCATTAACAGCATCAGAATGATTCAGCATATACAAACAAACAAACAAAAAATCTGGTTTTCACATTCCTTGACTTTATTAATTATACAACCCAATAAACATTATAGATAAAAGTTCACACTGGCTTAATAGAGGCTGAAAGGCTTGTTTATAGAGTTGTCAAAGTTCTCCTGAGAAACCAATCCACTAACAGCTGCTGACTGATGGATCTAGAAAGTAACATTACAGGTATATATTGCTGATTACATGGAAGTGATTGATTACAAATTATTTTTTCAGTACTTTATTCCATACAGCTGCTACTGAGATGGCTACTATGACTTAGTACAATGATATTGCTCATAATCAAGACAGTGGTGAGATTGCCACTAAAAGTAAGAGAGAGTAATTAGGGCTGCATTTTCACTGGAGTGCACAGATAACATCTTAGAACAGCATTTTTAAAAAAATTATTTCACTTACTCTTCTCTATTATGTGAAATCTCCAGCAAGCAGCAGTCTGCCTTCACCACTACTATTCTGGTGCTTCGGAAGAATTGCTGTTACAAAGTTTAGCAATTTAGGTACCCTATTAAACAAGCATATCTCGTGTATTCATCCTTTTTTTGCCTGCTCTAACCTGGACAGTCATTTCAGTGATTTTTACCTCTCAGGACTATCATTTGTCAATCCGTCAGGACTGTGTCTAGCCATATTGAAGACAGGAGATGTGTGAACACAGTGCACCTTCTCCCTGGTGAAATGCTGTGGAACGTGTGACCCTTACACAGCACCGGTTAGGAAATCACAGCTTCCTGAATCATCTCCACTGTTTTAGGTCTTCCATATCCCTTTAATGTCAACTTTTTCCTCCCCAACATGCATAGGAAGATGTCTTTAAAAATGTGTGATCCCTGATCTGAGAAAATTTTTTGTGGGCCAATCTTGTTCCAAATGAACGAAAGACGTCCAGATCTTAATTCATGTGAATGATCACAAAAAGTTATGAATAAAGATTGTCCTTGCAAACTGCTTGTTTTAATGAAATTGCTAACTGAAAAAGACAAGTCAGGCATCCCAAGGACCAATTCCATTGAATTGTGCCTTGCTGATTTCAAAACACTAGGTTTCTATCATGCAGACAGATCTCCTTCTGCTAATGAAGCACATAGAGAGAAAAGATAGCAATACAAGATTATTAAGACTGAAGTGAACAGTCTGAGCTGTGTACCTTTCCTCTGCATAAGCTGGGCCTATATTGTGTACAGCTCAAGAGAAGAGTCTTAAAGTTTATTTTACATATACACTTAAAGATGCTTTTTCTCTGATTCTGTTCAACAGCAGCAATTCACCAGCATCTCAATATAGCCTTCATTCTTATTCCAGAATTTTATGAGAGCTGTTTGGTTTTTGTTCTGTTTGTTTATTTGTTTGCTTGTTTGTTTGTTTTAGTTTTGTTATGGGGTTTTTTGTTGCATTTTTTCCTAAAAGAATGAATAATCCCATACTGTAAAAACTATACAGATCAAGAAATCCACCCTCACCCCCACAGCCTTGATGTATCTGCCTCTTCTGTCTGTCCAGCACCCCAAGTAGGAACCTGCCTATACTCAGTATGTTCACTAGAAGTATAACATAAGGCATGTAAATCTGCCTCATATCTGACTGGGCCAGTGAAAGGTATATTATATCGTGTATGATACAAAATATATTTATGTTGTTAACTTTGAGCTTATTGTAGAACATAAAAAGTTTTTCCAGAAAAACTTAGGCAACTTTTTAAGGTGATCCTTGCATTGAAAAGAAACACAATTTAACTGCTTATATTTCAGTTAACAAATGAAACAAAATGAAGTTCCTACCAATAATGGCAGCTAGCTTTAGAAAATAAGAAACACAGAAATAAAGACTAAAACTTTTTGAACATGACATTTCAGTATTTCTGAAGTAAAGAAAGGGAAGGAATTAATTCTTACCTGTTAGATTGCTAAAAGGCTATCTTTGTTAATATAAAGTACCTAATACAGTTTTTCAGTACAATAAAAGCTGGCAATGTCCTCTTTCCCTGGTATTTTATCTGTTTATTTTTTGCCAATTGAATTCTTTCAAAAAAACATTTTTGAAAAGAATCAGGAACTGTGTAAGTAAATTCAACTTTGGCAAATGGTTGATGTATCCTTTTTAACACAGAAAGTACTTGAAAAGAAGCTGTTATTGCATCTTACACTATGCAGAATAGGATTTCTTTTTTTAATAAGCATGTTCATTTTAATATATTTAGCTGGACTACAGTTTCCTTCAGTGCATTATAAAGCGTACACGGTAGCAGAAGCTGGCAAGGTAGCATATTTTTCTTTATGTTAACTACGAATTGTTGGCAAATTCATGCAGTAAAACTTTTTCTTGTCACTTCATCCAAGGTAATACTATATAAAGAGATGTCTGTGATTGTGTTATTTGCTTCACATTTTATTCTTTATAATAGATTAAACTGAGGTCTACTCTATAATATGTTATAAGAAGAAATGTCAATAACATAGTTTACCACAGAATGGAATGACTGCTAGAGAAAAAAAGCAACGTGCAGATTGTACAGATAATAAAGACTGTAATAGGTAGAGTTTGGACACAGAAAATGATTAATAGTTTTGACATTATTTTCGCTAGTCATTGAAAGCAAAACCTTGCTGAAATGACACATATAAGGATAGGTGTTATGAAGTTCACTGTATTCAGGAATACAAATTTAGTGAAGTCAAAGTTATGATGGATATTTCACCCAAGCATTAAGATATTAAGCAGGCAATAATGTCCACAATATGCAGTACCTGACTGATTAGAATCAACAGATTCTTTGGTGAAGATTACTTCAGGAAAGGAAATGAAATTCTATGGACCTAAAGCAGAGGTTAATAATGATGTGGCTAAGAGCTAGTCCGGTGACAGCCAACACGTCAGCCTGCAACATAAAGGTCATAAATTCTTCAAGTGGCACTGTTGTCGTGATCTGATTAGTGAGGGATGCCTCTGCCCTAATTATGGTGCAGACGAGACCATGTGCTCAAATCAATAATATGTATTTTATTTAACAGGAAATGTGAGGTAGAGAGATATAAAGAAATAGAAAAAGGACAGAGGGAAAAGAGAGAGAGCGAGATCAAGCAGAAGATAATAAACACCTCTGGATCCGCTGGCAGCCCATTGGTCCTTCTTCATCCTGGGCTTCTCAGTGATGGGGGTCCCAGATTTGTTCTTCTTGGGGTACAACTTTTATACAATCATATATTAGCTGTGAGTATGCCACAATGTGTAGAGCTAGTCCTTTATAAAATCTTAGCCATCAGTCTAGTCAGATTACAGAGCTTGTTGATAAGAGAAGATAGAAATGCAGTAGTTGGGGTTTTGTCTCTCCCCCAGGTCCTCAAATTTGGTATCTTTTCATTTTGTAAGACTGTCATATTTCCAGAGAATTGCTAACCCACGGCCTCCCCTCCCTCTAGACTTTGCACTCTGCAGCACTGAGGCAGGATTGTTTTCCCAGGCCATGGCATGTGACTGCTTCGCTCTTTTTAAACTTTGCTCAGCTGCTGCTCCTTTTCTTAAAGCAAAACCTACCTTCACCCAGCTCTCAACGGAATGTTTTCTCAGTGATCACTAATCAATTATCAGTGAATTTTTATTGATATGGGGCTTCTGCCTTCAACCCATGCTCATATTTTCAAAACCTTTGTTTTTATCCCAAGATAAAATTTTACATCATCAGAAAAGGCAGCAGATACCAAACTCAGTTTCACATAGAGAGCTCTCAGAAGCGGTTGATAACAAGCCTAACAGGTCACAAGTAGGGCCTTGCACAAAAGATTCAGATAGCATGAACTCTCAGTTGTGTTAAGAAAGAATGGAAATTCTATTTTTACAGAACCACTGGGCAATAAAAAGTGCTTAGAGAACTAGAATAGATTGGTGTTCTTAATGTTTAAGTTCAAATCAAAGTGGTGTTAAAAGCTACTTTAAGTAATTCTACTTTTCCAGATGCAGGTGCCCTCTCCTATATCTTCCAAATGCTATTTATTAATAGCAATGTCTGTGACAGTTACCCAGGAAGCATTGTCTAAGTTCTTTGTTGAGACACATGATGGAATCAAAAGATCTTTGGATACTTAAATACATGGCTGTGATTCTGTGCTCTGCAGTCATCCAATCCAGTAGCTTTTGGCCAGAGAATTCACTGAACACTTGAAATTATTTGTGGTGTTCATGCCTAGAACTGCACTATGCAGTAACTAGAGATCTAGGTCCTGCACGAACCA
The DNA here is from genome assembly GCA_013398015.1 of Oreocharis arfaki. Classification (NCBI taxonomy): domain Eukaryota; kingdom Metazoa; phylum Chordata; class Aves; order Passeriformes; family Paramythiidae; genus Oreocharis; species Oreocharis arfaki. The sequence continues at coordinate 109,806 of VZRR01013602.1, read as the reverse complement.
CAAGAGTGTAACAGTAGTTACATTACTGTGTTCAAAAGCCAGATGTGGGAGGTCCAACCTTGGTCTTCCCAGTTGTCCATTAGGAAGACCTTGCCCCAAGTGACGAGAGTTCCTCCTTTGAGGAGTGCTCCATGGGCGGGACTGAGGTCTAGGGCCCTCTCCTCCCTCCAGAAGCTTCTATTCAGTTCGACGCCCCATTGGTTTATGTTATTGTCAGTTTCTTGTACCCCCCCTCATTTTTGCTGACTGGACCCTGGATCCCCAGACCCTCCCCTCAAATGCGTTCCCATTGGTTGCGACCCTGGACCCCGCCCCAGATTTGTGTCCTTTATAATCCGGTGCACAATTCATTTTCCCCGGAGATCTCCCTCCACCCCTCTCCGACCCAGACCCTCGTCGCTTCCCCGTTATTAAAGGAGACCTGGAGGAGACCCCCTCTCGGCTCTCTTTGCTTCCTTTGCTCGCCGCTCCATTGCGCCCCGCCTGTGTGCCTGCCTGGAGAGGTCTCGCCTCTGCTGCAATCCACCCGTGAGCACCAGAGCCCTACTCCTTCGGAGTGCAGGGCCCCCTCCAGAGCCCACGTCCTCGGCAGTGGCCAGGGGGACGTCGGCGACAGCCAGATCCATTAGAAGTACACACTTGATGATGATTTGGTACAGCCCTGTTTGAAATCATGGACCTTAACTCTTGCATATATGTTGGCTCAAATCTATAATCTGTTCTAGAATAAACTGAACAGCATAACCTGTTTAATATCTTAGTGCATGGGTGTGTTGTGGTTTCCATAAAATATGAGCAGGAAATGTGCCAGCTAGTTGTGTTTTAGTAGTCATTTGATAAATGCAGGATTATATTCACAGGATCTCTTTACATAAAGGGTTATATCATGTGTTCTAGCCAGAATCTAAAGTCACTGAACGTCCTATGATAAGGAGAATGACTGTCCTATTTCTTGTGGAAGAAGCCTTTTAGTTTGACCACAGCACAATGCATTCAAACAATGGACATTTATAAGGAATCTGTCTAGCGAAAGGCTGCATATTATCAAAAGGCACTTCTATTTCCAACACTAGCTTTGACCATAAACTGAAAGAAAGACGTAATTCATTTTTCTCTGAATTATGTCAGTATTCTAAATATTGCTATTTACAGGGAAAAAAGAAACAGGGAGAGAAAAGCATCAGCAGAACAGGAGAAAGCATTCCAGAAGCAAATGTCATACAGAACTGAAGTACAATAATGAAAGCACTTTGTAAAGTGTATCACCACAGGAACAAGCTTTTATATTTACAGTGTTTATGTATTTCTGCTTGCATCTAGTCTCCAGTAATATATTTCTCCAAAGCCTTAGTTTTTATGCCGTTTTTCATCTGGTGACAAACAATACGCTTTCTCAGAATCCTGTCTCATTTATGGAGATTTGACATCTGTAGGAGACCATATAATAGCAACCTGAATAGTTTTCTACAAAATATGTACTTTTTTCCATAAAAGGAATGAATGCATTTCTTTCTGCTGTAGTTAACTAATTTCCATTTATTTCCTGCATATACTTTCATGGATTACTGGTATTATCGATTAACACTTAAGGTTGAATAAAGTCCACATACAACCTCAAAAATAAAAAATATTACACATTTTAGATTCAAAGCAACATTAGATTTCCCTCATTCTTGAGGCTATTCCTTCATGTTGTCATTATGTGCAACTGATAAACCTTATAGAGAAACTCAAGACATGAAACATCAAACAATAACATTACAATAGTTCTCTTAGTAGTTTATTGAGAACTGCAGTAATGAAACCTGTCTTAATAAAGGCTCATAACTCAGAACAGATTTCTTACTCTGGTGCTCTGAAATCTACTAAATAGTGAGTCCATTCAGACCTTTCCCCTGTGGAGGGATCCCATGACCAATTTACTTCCCTGTTCTGGGTTGTTCAGCAGTATAAGCATAACTTAATAATGTTTTTCTCCTCTAATGTGGCAACCTGTTTTAAAATAAAAATGATAATATAATATTCTTGAAACTTCTTGTCCTCTGTCCATTAGAACAAAAGGTATTTAACAAGTTGATTATCCTATTCCATCAGACCTATATCAGCATAGATTTAATTCAATGTAGTTATTCCAGTTCTGCACTGGCTAACGGTTTATCTTGATCTTCCATAATACGCTGCGTTCAATACTGTTCAAACACACCATTTGATAATAGAATCATAGAACCACTTTGGTTGGGAAAGGTCTCTAGGATCATCCAACTCTTAACCCAACACTAAAACATGTCCTTAAGTACCATATCTACATATCTTTCAAATACCCTCAGGCATGACTCTACCACTTCCCTGGTTATCAATGGTTGATGACCCTTTCAGGGAAGAATTTTTTCCTAATACCCAATTTAAACATTGCTTGAAGCCACTTCCTCTTGTCCTATCAACTGTTGCTCCGGACAAGAGACCACATCTACCTGCCTGCTACCTCCTTTCAAGTAGTTGAAGAGAGTGACAAGGTCTTCCTTCAGCCTTCTTTTCTCCAGCCAAGACAACTCCTGTTCACTCAGACATTTTTCATAAACTTGTGCTCTAGGCTCTTCAACAGCTTCATTTCCCTTCTTCAGATATACACACAAGGTGAGTATTTAGAACTAAAAGTAGTGTTTTCACTAGAGTATAATCTGAAAAGCCGGTTACATGGTAGGTTATGCTGTTCTAATGTCATACTTTCATTGAGCAAATCAGCCTTTTCCTCCATGGCATGCCTCTAGCTTTACTGTGCCCTTATAAAAGTCATTTATGTTGTAAAACTGGAGCACAACAGATCTCTTCCATGAACTAGTTCAAACTAACACCTTTCTCCTCCCTCTCCTCTTAAAATGAACATCATTCATTTGATGAGTTAACTAGTTAATGGTATAAAGAAGAGAAAAAAATATACTGTCAGATCTAGGGTAAGAGAAAGGAAGGAGGAGGAGTAGGAGGTAATATAGCATAGAGATCAAAACCTCTTCTTTGATAGGAGACTTACTCAACAATCCTTGTCGCTTCAGCCTCAAGCTGAAAGCTAAAAATTAATCTATAACTCTCTCTCTCTCTTGTTTAGTAAAGAAAAAAATCTGATTCCATTCCCATTTAGTGAATTTTCATTTACAGGTACACATTAAAATAACAGTTAACCTTCTGCACAACCTGCTATCCAAAACTGACATGAAACACTCTCACAACTGAAACAGAAAACATTCCTTTGCATCTATCACTGAACTGATCTGTGGACATTCTATTACCAACCTGCTATTGCTTTTTTGGTCATGACACCAAAGGTACTATTTGAAAATGACCCAAGTATTTTTTGGTATTTTAGATGTCTCCTTATTATAGATTGGGATAAATTTCATATCCAACTTAATGGCTCTGACTGTATAGGCATTTTAATTAAGAATCATGAAGCAAAATACATAAATATTACTATTTTTAAATATGCATAAGATAGATTCAGGTTAAAAAATATTGTCTCATGCTCTAAGGCCTAGGATATTTTATAATACAAAATCCTTCCCTCATAGCTACCCTTTTCCTTTTTTTGGTTTAGAGTTTTTGGGTTTTTTTGGTTTTCTGCTGATGTAAGTAATATGTGATGAGGATTATCAGTTTTATAAAGCACTTTCTATGCGAGGAGAGACTAAGTAGATTCTATGTATGAGGAGAAAAATTGGCTGAAAGGAAATATCACCTGGAAAATCGGGGATGGATTGAAAGAAAGTATCATTTTTAAAACCATAAATTAATGCAGACAGTTTAGATTAATGGAATAAGTATTACACTTGTTATATTCTTCTCTGGGAAAATTTTTGATGAAAAGTAAGATTGCATTGCTATTTTTCAGTTTATGTTTAATACATAATAATTTATAGTTTTCAAATAAAAGCTGTTTTCTGGATTGTTGGAGAGGTAAACTGCAGCTACACAAAAAGCAACTAGAAATGTAGAATGAGGAATATAGTGAGGTCATCCTGTGACCCAACAATGTGACCATTTTTTATTTAGAGTCTTTCAACTTGCATATCTGAACAAAATAGATTGATTTTTTTTCTTTCTTCAGGAAAAAAACATCCAAATCTTCCAGTCAAACAGTTTGCTTTGGGGCAGATAAGCATTTGCTATTACAGTATTTACCACTTGTCATTGTCCCACTGCTTTGTCCCTCTCATTTAGAGGCAATCTGATAATTTGATGAAGGGGTAACATTTTGTGCTTTCACAATGAGCCCACTAGAGTACATAGAATCACAGAGCCATGGAATGGCTTGAGCTGGAAGAAACCTTAAAGATCACCTGGTTCCAAGCCCCTGGCCATGGAGGGACTCACTCCACTAGACTAAGTTACTCAGAGACTCATCCAGCCTGGCCTTAAACATTTCTGGCGATGGTGCATTCACTTCTCTGGGCAACCTGTTCCAGTGTTCACCACAGTAATGATTTTTTTCCTGATATCTAATCTAAACCTACTCTCTTTCAATTTGAACCAATTCCCTCTTGTCCTGTATTCCAAGAGCTCTACATAGTCTTGTAAATAGTTTTGCCTTCTCTTTCTGAAAGTTCCCTTCAGGTACAGAAAGGCCACAATTAGGTCATCCTTAAGCCTTCTCTTTTCTAGGCGGAACAAACCCAATTCTCAGCCTTTCCTCATAAGAGTGGTTCTCCATTCTATGTACTCCTTATCAGTATTTAAAGAATAATTTTACTGCACTAGTCCAGAGTATTTCAGTTGCAAAGCAGTTGAAATATCCCATATGATCTCATGAACCTGTGGTTTAGTGATCAATTGGAAAGCTCTTGATTAGCAGCTACTGAAGTTTTTAAAAGTCTATCACTTCCCAGAAGCCTTTGACTGGCTTTCCAGGTCCTTGAAGACAAATGAGAATCTCAAACTAATCAACAGCAATAAATCACTGGGTTTTCTGCTGATTAGGAATCATGTCTTCTACTTTTCAGGTTGGTTGTCAGCTAATATCCTATTTAAACATCTAATGTCTCTCAAGGGGGCTTCTATAAAGTTGCTGAGGAAAAAAGTTGGTCAGGTCAGGGAAAAAAAAAGAAATCTATAGTAAGAAATCAGTAAGAGAGTTATATTTTATGCTTACACATGTCTATGCCTAAATTAGAAAAAAAATCACCTATTTTGCTAATATTAATTGAATTACAGATACTAATTGAAATGAAAATTATTTATTTTACATTAAAGTAGATTTCAGGCTTTTTTGTGGCCAGACACTATGTAATCTACTGAAATGAATGCAAGTTAAAGCCCCAGACGTAACATAATATTCCAGTATTTAAATATGTATGAATGATTAGGTGCAGCTTTTAAGGATTTCCTGGTATTACTCAAATTCCAGACAGGGTCTGACTGCTGAGTTTTCCTTTTACAATAAACCTATGGTATTGACAAAGAAACTCAAAAGTAATGTGTTAGGAAACAGGTGTTAATCTTTAGCAGAAGATATGAATAAGGCAGATGTGCTTTGCTGTTGACGAGTAATGTATTATTACATGACATTTATTCAAATGTCTATTATTTTAAATATATTAAGGAAATCTTTAGATAAAAAGGAACATCTGTAAGGAAAATGAATATAAATTATATATGTAATTATTTTTATATATTGAAATGTATAAAAAGGACAGAGTTTTCTTAGACTGTCTATTTAGATCTGTACTGCTCAGATGCTGAATCCTACGTCATATAACACAGTATAAAATGTGACCTGAGACCTTCTCTCGCTCACCTCTTTCCTAAACAGAGTGGTGTTCCTCTCTGGCTGGCCATGCCTTTCATCTCAAAGGAAGCAGGGACAAATAATATTCTGAAAGAAAGGTGTAATTTGCAGGTTGAAAATATTTTTAAAAAAACAAGGCCACATGACATATTAATTAAAAAAAAAAAAAAGAGGGTGAAGATAAATAGGCAATGGGAGTACAGAATATCATAATGTTTTATTTTAACTGTTACATAGACATAGTTTAGTTATTACACAGTTAGAATCTAAGAGCCATATTGTCATACATGGCCCTATTCTCTTGATCTTTCACCCCACTTCTGCAGCTCCACTCTACACTGACTTTCCCTAGACTAAAAAGAATAGGAATGAAAAGACAAAACACTCAATGACCAAACACACATACTACACCATATGTGAATATCATGAAGGAAATGATAAACTTCCATGACATGTGTGTTCTTCAAAGTTGAAAATCTTCGGAGTCTTTCTCTTAACTTTAAAGCATCTTTAAGGATCTACACCAGACTTTTTCGCATCAAGTTGCTTTAAAATTAAAGCCTTCACTGATTAAAATTTTCCTATAACTGCTTCAGAGTATTTAATTCTATGGTGTATTTTATTTTGCTTTTCTGGGATGAAGCAGCAGAGATTCCATGAGAAGGAACAAATTGGCACAAATTCTTAGGAAAAAATTAAGAAGTTTTGTATAAAACTAGGTAACTATCTAATCATAATAATCTTGTTGGTTCTTTCTTTTTCTTTCTTTTTTTTTATTATCACTATGATGATGATTATTATGACTATTACTTATGATGGGTATGTGTGCTGCATTCAATATTCATTTTTGAGTCTCATCCTGACTATTTTTCTTTCTAATTGAATGTGGGCATGGTCGCAGATATTTTTGTCTCCATTCTGTCTCTTGTAGCACTTTTTAATCTCCATGAGGAAAACAGATTACCCTTCTTTACCCTCTTTCAATCAAACACTTTATATTTCCTTTTAATTGGTAAAATGTCTTTGGCTTGGCTGCTACTTATGTTGGGGTTTTTAAACTGCATTTGACATTGTTACTGCATATTCTACCTCTGAGATATTAAACTATTAAACTATCTCCTGCTTTCATTTTCTCATTCCATGCAACTGTTAATTTTTTTATTTAGATTTTTTAGAGACCTGTGTAATTTCAGAGGACACAATGAGGGTTATCATAAAAACCCTCATACACAAAAAAGAACTAGAAATTCTAAATATTTATTCTTGCCTTTATGCAGAATGCCTTTCTTTCACCTCAAGCTGTTCCGTTAATAGCAAGCAGTGGTCACAAAGAGAGGAAAGATTTCTCCACTGTCTGAAAAAAGAAGGTATCGTAAGAAGAGAACCAAAATGTCAGAAACGTTATACACAGTTTAATAAACCTTTTAATCTATATGTGGTTCTTCTACTATAAATCAAGTAGTTTTCTCCAGAAATCATGTTTTGATATATCTTTTCTTTTCCTAGTCTGTTTGAGACATTTTATTTTATTTATCAAACTTCTGTTTTGCCTATTCAGAGTTGTGGTTTTATGATGTTATGTGGCTGGGGTGATGTTATTGCAAGGAGTGCATAGCTTCTATCAGTATTCAGATATTTCATATACATTGAGTAGTTACTCCTTAATAATGAAAGGATTCTCTAAAATAAAAAATGTAATATATATATATATATAGTTGAATTCCAATTTGCTTTTAAATGAAAGTGTCAAAAATGTGTAAAAGTGAGCCATCATTTAGATATAATTGAGATCTTCATCAATTTCTTGAAAAAATAATCAAAGTTCAAAAGTATCTGCATAAATACATATAANGAATATCATGAAGGAAATGACAAACTTCCATGACATGTGTGTTCTTCAAAGCTGAAAATCTTCGGAGTCTTTCTCTTAACTTTAAATCATCTTTAAGGATCTACACCAGACTTTTTCGCATCAAGTTGCTTTAAAATTAAAGCCTTCACTGATTAAAATTTTCCTATAACTGCTTCAGAGTATTTAATTCTATGGTGTATTTTATTTTGCTTTTCTGGGATGAAGCAGCAGAGATTCCATGAGAAGGAACAAATTGGCACAAATTCTTAGGAAAAAATTAAGAAGTTTTGTATAAAACTAGGTAACTATCTAATCATAATAATCTTGTTGGTTCTTTCTTTTTCTTTCTTTTTTTTTTATTATCACTATGATGATGATTATTATGACTATTACTTGTGATGGGTATGTGTGCTGCATTCAATATTCATTTTTGAGTCTCATCCTGACTATTTTTCTTTCTAATTGAATGTGGGCATGGTCGCAGATATTTTTGTCTCCATTCTGTCTCTTGTAGCACTTTTTAATCTCCATGAGGAAAACAGATTACCCTTCTTTACCCTCTTTCAATCAAACACTTTATATTTCCTTTTAATTGGTAAAATGTCTTTGGCTTGGCTGCTACTTATGTTGGGGTTTTTAAACTGCATTTGACATTGTTACTGCATATTCTACCTCTGAGATATTAAACTATTAAACTATCTCCTGCTTTCATTTTCTCATTCCATGCAACTGTTAATTTTTTTATTTAGATTTTTTAGAGACCTGTGTAATTTCAGAGGACACAATGAGGGTTATCATAAAAACCCTCATACACAAAAAAGAACTAGAAATTCTAAATATTTATTCTTGCCTTTATGCAGAATGCCTTTCTTTCACCTCAAGCTGTTCCGTTAATAGCAAGCAGTGGTCACAAAGAGAGGAAAGATTTCTCCACTGTCTGAAAAAAGAAGGTATCGTAAGAAGAGAACCAAAATGTCAGAAACGTTATACACAGTTTAATAAACCTTTTAATCGATATGTGGTTCTTCTACTATAAATCAAGTAGTTTTCTCCAGAAATCATGTTTTGATATATCTTTTCTTTTCCTAGTCTGTTTGAGACATTTTATTTTATTTATCAAACTTCTGTTTTGCCTATTCAGAGTTGTGGTTTTATGATGTTATGTGGCTGGGGTGATGTTATTGCAAGGAGTGCATAGCTTCTATCAGTATTCAGATATTTCATATACATTGAGTAGTTACTCCTTAATAATGAAAGGATTCTCTAAAATAAAAAATGTAATATATATATATATATATAGTTGAATTCCAATTTGCTNATGTAATATATATATATATATAGTTGAATTCCAATTTGCTTTTAAATGAAAGTGTCAAAAATGTGTAAAAGTGAGCCATCATTTAGATATAATTGAGATCTTCATCAATTTCTTGAAAAAATAATCAAAGTTCAAAAGTATCTGCATAAATACGTATAAAGTTACACAATTGATTAAAAAAAACAAGTATAATACAGAGTAGACAAAATATTGTGACCTTACTGGAAGGTTGTGATTCACAATAGCAAGAAATTATATGGGAATCAGGAAGGTGTTCTTTTTCATCCTAGAACCTGAGAACTTGCAAGACAATGTGGGATTGAGGAAGTTTTTCCAGATATTATGTACAGAATGCTATCAATCACGAGTTTAAACTAGGTGTAGTTACTGGTTATACATCGATTTCTTATACATACATTTTCTTCTACCAAGTATGTCAAAAGGAAGCCATGACACACACAGACACACAAAGGCACACAGAAATGCTGTCTGTAATACCTGACTTCTAAAGTTTTTCGTTGTCTTATTTTTTTGTCCTTTAAAACTATGGTCATACTTGGAAAGTTTCAAGAGGAAAAAAAGAAGACATGGACTTTCCCCAAAAAACCCCAAACCCCCACAAAAACCCTGGAAACCAAACACTTTCACAACCTTACTCATTCAATTTTGAGAAAGTCCACTTAGCTATTTTTTAATCATGAGTGAATATCCCTGACAAAAGTATTTCTGCCAGAAACAAAAATGAGGGAAGATATATATTCACACTGTTACCCTGTTAAGTGTGTGGCAGATGAAAATCTAAAACACTGTATCTCGTTGTAAGACTGAGAAAAGTCTTTCACGTCAGCATGCTACAGTACAAGCCGATGAAGTATTAGTAGACAAGAAATACCCATGATACCTAAATGTGCCAATAAATGTACCTCTCATGCTACAGTGCTTATGTCCACAAATCAGAAAAAGTGAAAGAGTTTTATTCAAAGCCATTTGAGTTTTATTACAACTAGATATTTTGACACTACGGACAAGGAGATACTACTATTTTTAAAATTTATATTGTATGCAAATTCAATGAAGATGAAACATACTTTACAGAAAAAAAGCAACCAAAACAAAGTCTTCAAGAGATTAAGTCGGAAAGGTCCGTTTCAATCTAATGTGAATTGTAGGTATAGTATATTAGAAGGACTGTTAAGCAGCTCAGTTATTTTCTCTTGTCAGAAGGAGTTCTAGATGAGATGAAATTGCAAATGCTGAGTCCTGTCTTATTACACCAGAAGTTAATAGCTACAGCTTCAAAGTCATATGCACAGTAATATGTCTGATCTATAAGGATTAAAATGGTTGGATAACTTAGGTGATGATGCAAGCCTCTATCTGCGAAAAAAACCTACACACCCACTTATAGTCAGATCTTTGCAATTTCTAGAAGAAAAAGGAGAGAGAAAAAGAGACTTGTCATTTCAGTGCAAATATTAAAGTTCACCTTGTGCAAAAGGGCAGTACAAATACTTTTCTGTTTCAATTCTCAAGATGGAGAAAAGAGAAGATCAAATGTTAAGCAGCAAAATGGTAGGAACACCTACCATGGGAAATATTACCTTGCTGAATTCCTTCCCAAACTGTTTGATATTTGAATTTTATGCCACATACCTTTTTATAATTTTTTATTTTAGAGAATCCTTTCACTATTAAGGAGTAACTACTCAATATATACAAAGTATCTGAATACTGATAGAAGCTATATGTTCCTTGCAAAAACATCACCTCAGCCAGATAATTTCATAAAAACACATGCTAAGCATCTTACCTTTGGAAAGATTATCCAAACCCCAAAGCTTTCTGAGCCTCATTTGTCCCTAATTACAGGATGAAGATTCTACATCCAGTTTAGACTGGTTCTGTAGAAAGTTTCTACATTCTGTAGAAAGAATGTAGTTTCATTTCAGTAACACAGTGAAAAAGAAGGGAGCACTGAAGTTAATTTATATGAAAGCATTTTTTCTAAAGAATAACATAATTAAGCAAATTAAAACAAGAACCATTAACCACTTCAATAATTTAATCTACTTTTTAACAACTTTCTGAAATGTGAACCATAGCAAATATCTTTATGCAAAGAAAATCAGCTGGCAGTCCTTAAAAAATCATTGCAACAATTGAATGTGATATATATATATAATATATATGTATATGTATATAACCATAATCGTATATAGATGTGCAATATAACTGAAAGTTTCTCTTCCCTGATCCCCCAGAGGAATCATGCAGTCTTGCCTCAGATTGCCATATCTTGCTACTATTGCAGGTTTTGAATCATTTGCCATCCACACTTCTGAGAGCTTTTCATAGACAGAATGGTCAGTGGTGTTCACACTACTCAAAAAGACAATACGTGTATCTTCACCCTTCTGGTTCTCAGATAAACTTGAACATGAGAAACATCAAAAACAAGCAAGAAAAGTAAACTAAATATTTTGAGAAATTTGGGTTCCAGTCTTCATAGGCTCAGTAAATATTTTTGAACTGCACTCAAACCTCAGGCTTTGGAGGGTTAACATATCGGGCTTTTTTAAGACAACAAGTTTTGTAAAATCCTCTTCCTGCTTTAGATGCAGGAATCTAGGAGCATATAACTGGAATACTGAGTTGAATTTCCTTATATCTTTTAATCTTATCCATACAAACTCTAGTTTACAACTGTTTAATGATATACTCCTTCTATTCCTCTTTGATAGAGGTGTTATTTCTTATTGCTGAGGCCAGCAAGTAGAATCTTGGTAAAGGATGAAAACATTGGGAGACACAGTATAATCCCCTAAAATCTGCTCATTCTCATTGAATGGAGGAGCAAAGTCCAGTTATGTCTTCCTCATTTTTGGACAGAAAAGCCAAATAGGACCATGGCATACAGAAAAAAAAAAGAAAATTGAAAAGGAAGCATAAACTGAACTAGTAGCCCATGTCATCAAAATGGAGGAAATACATTCATATGTTCAATATGTTCAGTGATCTCTATAGCACTAGGCTTGTAATAAAAAAGCAGAATAAGCAGCAACAAAAGCAACCTCCTTCCAACATCATTCTGAGAATGCTACAGAAGAGGTTCCAAGCTTCCTTCAAAATGTGGGTTTTTTAAATGAAAAGTTACTTTAAAAATGCATCTCTGTTTTCCCTTTTTTATAATAAATTCTAAGAAAAAAATTAGAATGTCTCAAAAAGTTATTTTTCATACTTAGCTGTTTTTTGGGGGTTTTTTGTTGTTTTGGTTTGGTTTTGGTTTGTTGTTATTGTTGTTTTGGTTGTAATGTTTTGTTTGGTTTGGTTTTGGTTTTTTTGCAATTTCTTTTCAGGATACCAGAAATTTCTACACTATAAAAAGAAATTCCAGAAAATAATAAAATCTAAATTCAAGGTAACTTTGAACTGGACTGAATTCTATCTTGCAGATGCCAACTATTTCTTTTCATTACTACTGAAGACTACTAAGAAAATTCCCAATACAATTTTGTTCCATAGTGTCATATTTTTGAAAAAGGCTTTTGATACTGTCTTAGTTGTGAAGTGGTGAGTTTCAGACTTTAGCCATGATGTTCAAAGATCCTGCATATCTTCAATAAAAGCTCATAGAAAATGTTTGATTACAATATTTAATTGCAACATTGCAGTTTTAATTTGTAAAAAAAAAGAGTAAGGATTAACTTTTATTTAAAAGTTTTTTTCATAGAATTACAGACAACCCGGAAAAGTGACTAAAAATATCACTTGAAACTACTTGAATTTTGTTTTATTTTCCTCTTCTTTATTCTCCTTCACCTCTCTCTAACTGTTAATACATCCCTATGTATCTGGATCAATTTTAGTTTAAAAAATGTGAAATGTTTTTTATTTAATTTTAAAATTTCTTATTTAAGCATCAGGGAAAAAAACCCACCAATCTTATTTTTCTGAGAAAAATAACCTTGAGAAGCAGCCAATTCAATCCCTTGCTTTGAGTTGTAACAATGTTTGAGATTTTTGAAGAAAAGTTTTTAATGTATCAGTTTGAAAGATGCCTGACAATCAAACAGATAAGATCATCGAGTATGCATGGCCCAAAACTGCATAGCCTTAACTGAAGATCGCAATTATGCACAGTAGTATTTTATTTATATGTAAAGAAATAACTCTTGTTAGGTTGTAAGATTACTTATATCTAATAATTGCTTATGTAAGACACAACTGTATTCTTCCAGTCTTTACTTCCTTAATTCAAGAAATCCATTTGAGTGTAATTTTTTGCTTCAAAATTCTTTATCTTTTGTTACTTTTGCTTCATCTGTGGAAATGTGTTCCTTGCTTTACTTTGCCCTCTAAGTCATGTCTTTCAATGTCAGGCTGCGTGGGCTTCAACGACATTTCTTTTGCAGCAAGGTCACTGGTAATCTTGTGTCATAAGCTTTTTAAGGAAGTTTCATATTCTAATATGACTTTTCTTTATCTAGCCATAACCAGAACCTATGTCTTCACCCTCCTCAAAACCAATTAGACAATGCTTAAGAGGAGAGGACTAAAAAGCTTTGAGTGTGTAATTACTGAAAAGTACATTTTGTAATCCTTAAGCATGTGTTTGTTTATGTGTGTGCTTTTGTGTGAGTATCATTTATTTAAAGTACTTGCTTTTTTTCCCGAATGTTAAAACAGTCTTATTTTAGAGGGCTAAAGATTAATCACAATGTAAGTCTTCAAATAGAGTGCTTGATAGCATATCTAGTTTTCAGAGGGTCCTTCATTTGTAGAAATATGATTAAGAAAATACAAGTAGCTAAAACAGATGAGAAGTATTTCAGTTTACCTTTTTAAATAACAAAATACAATAAAGACAATGATTACTTCATGATTAATTAAAATTTAAATCAATATAATAAAATTACTAAACCAATATCATCCAACTATTAGATCAGGGTAATAGTAATATTAACCAGACATCTAGAAAATGTGTTTTATGAAATTTCAATCCCTTTTTTTGTAAAACCCAATTAAACATTTTTGCTGTCGATTTTCTCTAACTCAATCAAATACAGTTACACTTCTCACCACAAAAAGCAAGTTGTCTAAGGCTTGTTTTACTTGTCGTGTACGAATGAGAACTACCCTCTATTCAACTGCCAATTTATTAAACTATATGTAAGTATAAACAGTTTCAATAATTTCACACATCATCTGATCCACTGTTAAGCACTTGGTCTCAATTTATAATTCATAATTCGTGTGAGTACAGGAGAAACTTTTCTGAAAACCTGTGAGTTGGTTTTTTTCAACCAACTGTAAAACCTTTTTATTTTTTGCCAGGTAACTCAGAGAAGCAGACTATCAGATTATAATTTCTTACAAAGTTCTTAGTAACATAGCTAGAAATGGACAAAAAATTTTGAATTATCCTCTGGAATTAGGTAATGTGTATCAGCAGCATAACCAGCAGTTTTCTTTCGGGAATCTCCTGATTTAAAGCAGCTTCATAAAACACCTAAATGCATGCATTCAGCAAAAGAGTGATTATTTCCTGGCCATTAGCCACATACATTCTGTTATGTGTCATGAATAAAATATGACTGTCAAATAAATAGCCATCATGCTCCCTAATATTCACTCACTAAGACATGCAGCAAGTAATAAGACTGCTCAGTATCTAAAGGATTAAAATTCCAGTTTAAATTGAATGGAGAAGTTTTCATTTCATAGATGGATTTTAATGAAAATGCCTCAGCTTGCTTTAGTTTTCAGGTTCAAACCAACCAAATCTGTCCCGACCAAATTTTGTTGCAATCAATAGTAGGGCAAAACCACTGTAATGCAAAAAGTTTAGATGCTTTTAGCCCATAAAAGATACTGCCTTTCTTTAAAAACCGTATTCATAATGGAGATATCTTTATACATGTTTTTATGTATATGCTAATAAATGCATCCATAGTGGTACTTGCTATACTCAGGAAAAGTGTTTTCAGTTGGCTTTGGAAAATGTGCATCTAAGTGACAGCACAAATTTGGAGTACACGTGAACTCTATAGCCTTGCTCTCTGCCGCATTCCTTATCCAGATTGTCCACACAAATTACTCACATATTAACTTGATTGGTCTCATGGATATAATTCCTGACTCGTCTTTTGCTCTGTAGAGTATTTTAATAAAGAGAAAATGTAATAATAATAATAATAATAACAACTATAGGTAACCTCAGCGCTCAAGGCATGTTTGATTTGTGCTTCTCTTAACACTGATGTCCTTGTTAAATTCCATTAGATGCTTCTCCCCTCCATGACAACCCAAAGAAAAATAATTTTGATTATAAAACAATACACAGTTAAATTTGTGCCACTCTACAAAATACTGAGGAAAAATATTCTATTGCATCTTCTTCTCAGAGTCCTTAATATTCATTGTCCTTAAATGTACAGTTGGATTTGATGATCTTGATGGTCTTTTTCAACCTAAGTGATTCTGTAATTCTATCATTCCGTTTAGCTGTTGCTTTTGTAATCGAGAGATAATCATGCTCAGCTGGAGCAATCAGCCAGAAAGATGGAAATATAAAATTTTCTTCATGTTTTGACTGACAATTTTTCAAGCGTATTAATTAATTTATCTGATCTAATAATAGTTTAGATATTTAAGGCTTCTTAGACAAGCAGGAAGGCTACAACTAATTTTAGTGAGAACTTAGTTTTGATTTAATGAGTCGAATTAATCTCTGAGAGTAACTCAATTGAAATTAATGAAGTTGTCAGTGAGAAGGTATCTCACTGGTATATATCTGGCCATCTGTATTTGGCAGTTGATTAACAGAATAGGTTCTGTTTCACAGAAATCCTTTACCAAAAGAAACTATCCTGTGATCAACACCTCTGGCTTATACCATACTAAAATGTCTTTTTTTTGTTAAGTCTTCATGGTGCAAAGTGAGGCTGCAGAAGGATATCCTGCCTGTCTCAGGAGAAGCAAACAAGCACATGAGTGTGAAAGCAGTGTGTTAGACAAAGAGAATATTGTAAAACCACAGAAATACTGCTACTTATAATCAGCATATCCGGCATGGAACAGCGGTGAGCAGGGTGAACATACCATTGATATATTAACATAATGAATTTCAGTTTCTATCCTTAATGTACCCATGCTCAGATATACTCTGACTTGAATAGTTGAATCCAATTAATTTTAAGAGACAAAACTACATACTGACATAAGAACATGTAATTCCACTCAGTGTTTCAGTAGATCTGGATTACTGCACTGATTATGAAAGGAAAGCCTCTCTTCCTTCTTGGTTTCCTCTAAACTCTCTTGCAGGTATAGACAGTAGGCATTTTTAATTGTGCAGTCTAATCTTAGAATACTGGTAAAACCAGTTTTGTCATTTCTATGCAAGGATGCAGGATGTCTGAATCTGCCTACCCTATTACAATATGCAGATTTCAATGGAGCTTATACAGATCAGTTCATAAAGAGATATTGTGCAGAGGTACTAAAATAATTCTAAACTTTCTATAGCATTCTTTTGAAAAACTGAATTTTAAAAGATAAATTCAATGATGAAAACTGGTATAATTCTATACAAACAACAAATACACATGTAATAGTTCGCTCGATATTTTTTTCTTTTTGATAAGGTCCTCATGGATTTACAGTAGTTGTACTTGGGGCTGTATAATACTGATGCTGCCCTTAAAAGCAATTTCAAATCATACATCTTACAGTTCAATAGCTCTTTTTGTTGCAGGGTAATGCCATGGATAGAACTAGAGACATTAACACACACCCGCCAACTACTAACTCTGTGCAGATATTTCTTCGGAGATTTTATTTATGGCCTCATTTTATGTCTGCAAGCCCTAACAGATCTGTGTTACTCCAAAATGTCCCATTTGCTCAGGCACAAGTGCATATGCCCTACTGCATTTTATCTTTGTGAAGTGATGCTGCCTGACTGCGCTTTAAGATGTATGATATGCTGAGTTTTACTGCATTGCAAATGCCCCTTTTAATTTGAATTTGAGTATATTCTAATTTTTACAGAATAAAATCAAAATAGAATCACCAGTTCTTTGGAATATGATCAATTAACAGAGTCAATCAAGCTAACATAGGTTTTCTAAATCACACCACGTATGTGATTAAGCAATACTGTACTTCTTTTGCAAATATACACTCTGCTGCTAGGAAGAAAGAAAGGCAGAATCCAGATCTCAATAGAAAAGCCAAATTTGTAAAAACTGATTGTAGGGCACCTTTCAACAAAAGCTAATTTTCTTAAAAGCTGCTAGGCAGTATTTTTATTTCAGGGCAATCCTCAATAAACATTTCAAGACTTTTTAGAGCAAAAATAGGCTAATTGGCTTCAATTCCACACTTATAAAAAAGAGGATAGCAATACCTCCTAGAGGTAATGAGAATTTTTATAAGAATATCTGTTAGTATGAGTGCAGTACTTAATTACTAAAAAGCATTACAAGAACGTACAAACAATTACACTGTTTAAGCCTTCCACTCCTTCATGGCTCACACACATAGGCACACATGATTCCATATAAACAAGGAACAGTTTTACTTTATTTCATTCCTTCATCTGAATTCTCATGAGTGAGCATTGAGCAAAAATAGCAGCAAAAACATTCAAATTGTACAGAAATCATTTATCATTCACACAAAGTAGTCATATGACTTTGTTTTGATTAGGTAACTGGTTTTATGGTCTGTCTCTACTGCCAGTCAGATAAATTTAATAAAATAAATAGAGGAAGTAAAGCAAACATCCATAAATTATATTATACCTTCACATGATGTTAAGAAGCTGTCCCGGTTATATTCATCAAAACACAGATCTTGACAGTTCCAGAAAAGTCGCCCTGTAAGAAGTGTTCCTTATAAGTGCAGACCTATCACATTTTTTATGCCATATGGCAAATCAGTATTAAATCCTAGGGGGAAACAGCTCTTAAAAAGTTTCTATCCCTATGTTCACCCCATTTAAGCTTACCTTTCAGTAACTTTTTTGGTAGGTTCCTTCTCTGCCCTTCAGTCTAGGAGTTTAAATTCTTTTAATAAGTTATTTGAAAATTACTGCCTGGTCAGTAGAAACTTCAAATGTCAAGCCTCCCACACCATCAACATCTAGATCTACTTTAAGATATTCCCCCTCACAAGAATAACTCATTTTTAAAAATGCTAGGATCTTTGGAGCTATAAAAAATTTGTCAAGGCAAAAAAGTCAGAATCCTCCAAAAAATTGCATCTGTGGTACTGTTTTATGTATGACATATTCACTGCAGAAAACACCTTGCTCCTGTATGGTTATAGAACGAATCAAGCTCATTTTATTTTAGACATTACTGAAGTTTCAATTATTTGCTATCTTGCTGTGCTTCCCTAACTCTTATAGTAACCATCATCCTCATGCTAATGTTCTGTAATAATATATTTATTCATAGGGTCAAATGCACAATAACTGATTTTAAAAGGGATAGAAGGAATTCTTTTTTACACTAATGCATAAATTTTAGCCTATTTAATACCTCAATTCATTTTAAGTCCCTTTCTGAATAACACCCCTAAAATACTTATTACTATTATTATTAATTTGATAATATTTAGATAATTAATTGATGAGATTTTTCTGAGTGCATAAAAAAGAGAGATATCTTTCAAAAAAGTAATTCGATACAGTATTTTTTCAAAAACTTTTATAATTTAGGTGGAAAACTTTACTAGTAAAATAAGGTGAGAACATGTTACGTTGAAAAAACCTGCCTTTAGTGTTTTCAATTTTTTCCTTAAAATGCTTAATGTTTTTCGTAATAACTTATTTGCACTTTTTTTTTCCTGTTGCAGCCTTTGGGCTATCTAGGAGCTGCTGGGTTGTGTTTTTCTCAAAAGTGGCATGGCTAATGTGTAGACCTCTTTTAGACTGTCTTTTCTGTATGTTTCTGCCCTGTATTTCTTTTTGAACCTCCAGAAGAATTTGCTGAAAGGCAAAAATAATCCTTTGGTGCAGATTTTGCAGCCAAGCAGTTAACTTCCATATGTGAGTAGTACTAGACACCAGACTGGTGCTCCTCCACCTTGCTCACCATTCTTATCCCACAATTACACAGTTGCTGGCTCCAGAGAAAGTACCCCCAGACTGAATGTCCTACAGACCTTAACGCCACAAGTGACATGGGAGATTAATTCCTTTGTGCTGTGTTGATTAAGTTTGTCAAGATCTCCTTTGGCAATTGCCTAAACATTAACAATTCTCCAAGAGATAATGGAATCACTACTGGTTTTATTTGTCTTGCTTTACTACGGAAAAAAAGCAATAAAGTGCAAATACCTACTAGTGACATGTATGCACCACACAATTGCAAGTTTGCTAAAAGCATAATGATCTTGCTTGCCTTACTCCTGAGTAGTCCCAGGAAATAATGAGGTAGTGAATGAGCTCAAGTATCTGGGAGCAGATCCTTGCTAAGGAATTCATTTACTATTTCTTAGCTCTCTGCCTAAGATATATTTTAGGAAGAGTTTTCATATATTATACTTCCTTTTTAAGTCCTTCTCTGAATGAAGATAAAGTTGAACAAAATTCAACAAAAATCTCTGAAATATTTTTAAATTAACTACAAGAATATTCATAATTATCACTAAAAGGTATTCAATTTCTGTATATATTTGTATCTATTTGTTTTAAAATACAAAAATATTTCATATTAAAAAATGAAAATGGCCTATAGTCAGGTAAAAATACAAAAATGTTTTTTAGGAAAGTAAAAATGTCCTGTAGTCAATACTTCTTTTTCAGAGTTTCACATTCTTCAAGCTTTATCTCATTTGACTGTTCATAATAAACACCCTCTTTACTGCTGTCTATACTGTGATCTACGTATGTCTAATACCTTGATTAGTTTTTTATTTCCCTCATATGAAGTAAAAGACAAAGCTCACAAACTGGTAACTCCGTGCATCCAACACTACGCAAAGCTCTAGTCTTTATCCTGTTTCCCTTTTATTCTGTTGTTTGGTGGTTTTGTTTGTGTTGAGGTCTTTTGGTTTTCCCCACCTGTTGGTGGAGAAGTGAGCAAACAGCTGTGTGGTGCTTGACTGCTGACTCGGGATAAACCATGACACTCCCCATGACGATGCCCTCAATATATCGCAGGTGTTCAGTGCCTTCATCCTGTTCCCGTGAACTCTGTATCACTCCGTAGCAAAGGGTGGGGCTCTGTTTCTGTCCCTAGGGCAACTGATTCCGGCCGTACCAGACACCCCACTAAGCGATCTGCACTCTGTGTTATTAACACTGTTTTGGTCTCAATCTGAAAACATAGCCCCATAAAAGTCACTGTGCAGAAATTTACCTCTTTCCTAGCCAAAACCAGCACAGTACTTAAACACTTTTCTTTTGAATGACAAATTCTATCACATAAAGTTTTGTTGCCTGGATACAAGTCATTTACCATGTTATCTTTTTTCCTTATCACCCCAAAGTTCTTTCCTCAATAACATATAATTGTTACATACATTTATCAAGAAAATCTCGTTCAGGGCCATTGCAGAATATCGACCACAATTCATCACAGATAAGTTGAGAAACAACAGACTTACATTACTTAAATTAATAAAATATCCAGAATACTTCATATTTATACTATACTATATTTCTACTATAGTGCCAGTACTTTATTTCATCAACATCCAGTGAGAAACAGTCAGTATAGTACATGCTTCAGTAGAAGAGGCTTTCCTGAAAAATGCTATGCATTGATATTTGACTATTGATACTCGACTCTTTCATTGCAGAATTTGCAATTAATATTTATCAGCTCTCAGTCTTTTGCTAGTAAGCATGACTATATATCCTCTGCTGCAGTTTGAGTTCCAAGTTTTTCTTATGCAAAAATACTTTATTTTAAAATATTTTGTGTCATTTCTTCTTTAGCCACAGAGAAGTATTCTTAAAACAGAGTGGTTAATACTGTTGATTGCTTCACTGCATTACAACTAGCTCGTTGGCATTAATCAGAAAGTACTATATGATTCATTAGCTGTGAAAGGCTTTAAATAATTGATTTGCAGCATGGGGGATTAACATGGAATCTCATTAACCAAGAAAGTTTGCTATAGTTTTCATTTAAGTAGAACTTACGCTTTGGAAACTGCTTGATAGGGGAAAAAAGCTATAGCTGCCACAACAGAAACTCAGTACTGCCAACATTACAAAACTTCCATTATGTTATGTACCTTTTTTTAATAGTTGAACACATGTCTGATATTATAACAAAACTGTGATGCACATTGTACATATGTTGTTTGATTGAAATATTTGGTTGATTGTTTTAATTATATTTTTGTTTATTTGTTTTGCTAAAGATTATGTGGTTTAGATGAAACTTACTGATGATTGACTATTAATATCAGAATTTTTTAATGCCAGTGGGGAGTTCAAGTCTCATGGATTAGACTTCTCTGAGGTTCTGGATATTTTACTAACAAATGAGAGCAGGAAATGGGTTACCTAGCGAAGCCATTTTCAAAGACATGTTCCTCTGTTATACAGCTACATCTTTCTCTTTCATAGCTGCTTTTTCACTGTTGTAGATCAGTTTCCTGAGGAGAAGAAGCCTATTCCTTATATTCTGTGTCTGTTCTAGGGAATTTTTCTTCAGTTATAACATCAGTGACCTGTAAAAGAGTTAGTTGAATGCAATTTTCTATATCTGTAGCTGACTCGTATCAGAGATATTCTAGAAAATAATTATTCTCATTCTTCCGCAGTACTTTTTACAACTAAATAAATTTATTTAGCAAAGTTGCTACTACTGTGTTAAAGCATCCCTCTAGGGTGAAATAGAAGAATGAAAATAAATATTTTTTTCAAATGACTAATATTTTTACAATAATTTATTTATCAAAAAATGCTTTCAATTTTATCAACGTCCTCTATCAAAAGATTAAATAGGGTACCATAATGTCAGATCAGTTTTTTTCAGCCTTCCTTTTTGTTTCTGATATCTGCCATTTCTAGATCCCTATAAAAAACATAATTATAAAAACATCTGTTCATTGAACTGTCTTCCTTCAAGTACTTAAGGACTGGCACATGCATTGTTTATATCCTTGCTAGACTTATCACACACCAAGCACATACGAGACATCTCTGTACATCTAAGCTTTTTGGTTACTAGTTATTACTACATTATTAAATTGAGTTTCTTCTTCTCTCCATGTCCACAGAAAACTTTGCCCTCAATATTCTTTCCCTAATGAAACAACTTGTAATATTTGTGATTTTTTTTTTAAAGGAGTGGATCAATCTGTATAGACTTTACACAGACATTTTTCAAATTCCATACAAGCTTATATGCGCTATTCTACCACCTTTGTATTTTACTATGCCCTTTACTCATTCTTTAAACCATAAGTCAGGAAAATTTTTTTGTGTTTTTTAGCTCACCTGAATCAAGTGGTGGTCAACAACGACCTACCTCGTTTATCTATTTTTCATTCCCATAAATGATGGGTATTTACTGAGAGAAGGAGAGGGAGAGAGCAGAGGTAAGAGTTTTGTATTTGCCCACGTGTATACTGATTTAATGGTGTATTTGACCTCTTCACTCATGTTTCTTTCCTCTGTCTGGTTTTATGACCTGAACCATTCCCACTACATTTCTAGTGCCAGCGAACTAGTAGAACTTTGGTTTGGGATACTGACAATTTAGCTGTTGGCTAAAGCAAAACCACTATGTCTCCATTGTAAATTTTAAAATCTTTTTGTCATACTATTTTCTAAATCACTCAATGAAATTCTGAAGTTATTTATGCTTGCCTACATCTGCATAAGAAACCAGAAACATTTTAGAAAAATACCATGAAAATGTCTTCATTTCTAATTTCTATATTTTCTCTGTTAATCTAACTGTATAACCTTAAATTTGGCACTATGGTACACTATGAAATTCTTAGTGTAATTCTGTAGTGTCTGTTTTAATGAGCAGCATATTAAACAATTTGGATAGAAGTGTTAGCTTCAATTTTTTTATTATTCATGCTATCAGTTCACATACAGTTCTAGCATAACATTTATGGTATTTTTTATCATTTTATGGGAGGATCACAGGTCCTCAATGAGCAGTTTTGATCCACTGCCCATAGTAGCATGAACATTTTATAAGAGAGATGATTTAGAACAATGATCAGCAGGCTGGAAAAAATAAAATAAAAAACAATATAAAAGACCCTAAACAGGAACGGTTATGAACATAAAATGATCTCACTTCACTGAGCAATCTCCAGTAGAGGTGAGGTTCCTTAGAACAGAAGAGTTGAGGATTTGACACTGCTGCCACATAATATGTGCTTCTATTGCCGTTACTCTGACAGTTCTTGTAAGCAGGAATTCGATTCTATATCTAAAAAAGGTCACCATTGAAAATTCAGGTACAAAAATTAAATAATCCAGAAACATGTAACAATGTGTCACTAGCTTACTTATTTCTTTATGAACTTTAGCAAAATAATTCTTTTCAACAACTTGTTCCAAATAAATTATTATGATTGTAACATTATGGTGCTATACAACAGCATAAAGAGGATAAAATTTAAAGAGGATAAAATATAGAATTATTATTACACACGTGGGCCATACTTGTGTCTGTACTTTCCATTCCTGTAACACAGAAAAATGGACAAATAAAATTAATAAAAAAAACAAATCTAATTGTTTTCTGAAATGTTCTAAAGGTATAAGAAATATTTCTCTCTACTAAACTAGAAAGGTTCAATACAGCTAAACCTTTCCAATTTAATTAAAATATAACACTAAACAGTATTACAGCCTATATTTTTTCATAGACTTAAGATTCACAGACATAAGATTCACAGACTGAATCTTATCTAACCTTACTAGAATCAGGTCAAAAAATCTCCCATTCGATGAAAGCTGAGTACGGATCAGAATGACATTGCATCTTATACCTGCAGTAAAACTAGGAGCAAAAGTATCTAATATTAGTCTCATGAACTAGGGTATATATTTAATTCGATAAATAGATTCAAAACTTGGTTTATTAGTTATTCTTTGGGCTTAATACTTCAACATAGCCTTGAAATGATAATATTATTTGCAGAGCAATAGTATCGTTATGCTGTTACTGCATTCTAGTTTGACATAATATATGATTTAATTTTTATTTTGTGATTATGATTCTCTTCTATACCTTTCTTTCTAACACACTGAATATATAAAAAAAAAAAAAAAAGAAAGGGAATTTGGAAGAGACATAGAGAGTATCTGTGCCTGGAAGAAATTAAGGCATGGAAATGGAAACTGATTTTTTTTCTCCCAGTATTGCTTTTGTGATATTCTTTCACTGGGAAAGTTATTGATTCTGCATTTGATGAAGTGGCTTTTAAACCTAATAATTCTTCCCTGCCATTTCTCTTTTCCTTAGTATCATAGCTACCTCAGACACTGAACATTCAATAAGTAAACCAAATATGTTTATTTTGTCTTGGGAAGAAATATTATTGATGTTGATCCTTTGTTTATGTTCTTGAAGCCACCACTCCCCAAAACAGAGTTGATGTCCTCTTCCCTCATATGTAATTCCCTCCTGTAATTTAAATTGTCTAACAATAACTAATGAAACTGCAGCCCATATAAAAGTATAGCTAAATTGCTTATGAATTTCCAAAGTGATTGATGTGAAAGAAGAAACACCATGCTCATTGTATTACATGGCATCATAAAAAAATCAGTAACTTAAAGTAGCTATTGACTGATTTTCAGATGGAAAATTGATTGCCAAAATGCATGTAAATTACATTTAGTCCCCAGCACACACTCACAAATTGTGCTTCTGTCTAAAATATAACTACAATACTAAAAAGAGTTACTTTTCTATTACATGCTCTCAGTGTTATGCTCACAGACATTTTCTACAGATATACCTGAATATTTAAGAGAGAGAGAAAGGAAACATACATTTTGTAAACAGCATAATTGTATTGTACAGGGCTTTGGTTTTCATTAATAATAATAGAAAATGTAAAAGAAATGAAAAAAAAAGGGAAATATTAAGGCTTTCAGAAGTCATACTGGAGGACAAACCCAGGAATTTTAGATAACTCAAAATATGGCCATTCCCACTTCCTAGAATTAATACAGCATCAATTTGATGCCAAAGCTTAGTCAGCCATTTCTAATTTGATTATAGTGATTGTCTTAAGAAAAGGATAGATCTTTCTTTACCATATTTTTTCATTTTTCAGTCTCCTTTTCGTTCAAGACTCTGAAGTCCAAGTTTCGTCAAATATTTTTCTTTTTCTTCACTTAATTTAGGCAGATAAAAAGTATATTTGAGTAATTTGAAAAAACTGTGAATAGCAAGGAATGTAGCATGAAAACTTTGTTCAATTTAATCTGTTATGGCATCGTAAAGCATAGGAAATATTATTTCTGTCAATACTAGCAAAAGGCCATTGACCTTTTATTGCTCTGATCTTACTTTGATAGCAGTGATAGCATTTGTCAAGCAGACAAGTAACTACTGCCTAAAATGGTTTTAGTTAAACCTTAGTTTGTAGTAACGACTAAAGTAAAGAAAAATGTGTATACTGAACTGTTAATGATTCTTAAATAAAAATTTTTATAGAAGGACATAGACACAGAATGGCACCTGAGGCCCAGGAATGAAACCTTGTGAATCAGGCAGAACTGGACATATATGCAATTGTACTGCTACTATCAAATTTATTTTTACCTGCAAGTGCCAACAGCAGTGGTAATGAGAAAACAGCACAGTGATAAAACATCATAATATGAGCATCTCAGCCTGCCTCCCCAGACCTCAGCTGGAAAGCAATAGAATCCAGAGAAACTTAGATGTCAAAGTAACATATTTTAGTTAGAATTTTAAGAGGCAAAGATTTTGCTTAAAATTGTAATCACACAATAAAATAGGAAGGAACCAGACAATCAGAATAAGAATAAAGGAAAATTATTCTAATACGTAATTTAATATTATGGGGAAAATAACAAAGAAAAAAACTCCTGTGTTGAAATTTATATTTTACTTCAAAGTATATTACTAAGTCTGTTAGGAATAAAATTGCACTCATCAAACTTAAAATGAGAGACAGTGAGAAATAATGTTTAAAAGAAAAAAAGATAGAAATCCTAAAATGAATGCAAGTTCTCCACTGCAATGCATTTAAATTATTTTTACATTATTTTTACATTTGTATCACAAATACAAAATGACTGATGCTTTTACTATTATCTTGAAATGTATAAATTATGTATACTTGTAGATAGATATAGATATATATATAGAGAGAGATATCTGCTGCAAGTACAAATTTATACTTAAGCTGACAAATGTATTTTCCATTCTTCATAGTAGTTTTCTACTATTTCTGCATAAGAGGAACCGGGCCTATTTATTTATTTCCAAATGGTTTGCAATTCTTATGTTTGATGGTCATCCAAGTTACTCTGAGGAGGATTAAATCTGAGTAGGGTGTATTTTTGTTATTGTCAATCATGTTCACTAACATTTTACCGGTGTTATTTTGTCTCACAGTAATTTTAAACCATTTCTTGTGTTAAGTAACAGACATAGGCATAGTGAAGGTGTTAAAGTCATGTTTTGGTTGCCCAGCAATGTCAGAATTCACTAGATTCAGAATTCTGAAAACAGAGAAGTCATGTCTCTCAAATTAAAACTATTTCAGTGAAGCACCCCGAGCAGACAAGAAGTAGTTTTCACTGTTGGCTTTATGAAGACATTGAATATACTGCAGAGTATTATTGTGTTCCCCCCAGCCTTTTCCTTTCTCATCTATATAAACCTGATTTTTTCTCAGAGATCATGTTTTATCACTGTCTTAACATTTGTAATATTTGTGAATGATTTATTTTTCCAGAAGACCAAGAGGCATTTTCTGCAGATTAGGAATGTGCTCAAGACGCTGGCATAATTGAGGACTTTAGTTAGATTACAGTATGTACAACTATGCATGACATAGAAACATTTTTGTTAGTACTTGGAATGACAGATAAATTAAACTGTCCTTTCTGCTCTATATAATTACTTACCAAATCAGAATCTGATGAGAGTCATTATATTATAGAAACATATTGAGATGATACGTGTCTTATAAAATCTAACATTGCTCGGCATAAAGATGCAAACTGCACTTCTGAAATCTTAGTGTTTCTTACTTCAGAGATTTGGGATCTTTAGGGTCTCTTCTTATTCTTCAGTTATTTGCACAGTTTTCTCTTTCTAGACAGAAAAAGAAGCAGAAGTCAGTAAGAGTCAACTTGCCAAGTCTCTGCAGACCACAGCTGAGAACTGCAGTTAATGGCACATCAACCTTTGTTGTTCTAATGTCTCATGCAGAGCAGCCAATGCAGAGTGCTCAATGCCTGTATTACATCCCATATCTTCTTTACTTCCTATATTTCCTCATGAGTTTCTGTGTTTGTTATTGTTGACCGTGCTGTTGAGTAGCTAAATACGATAATCCCAAAGGAGGCCCAACCAGAGGCACAACCATCTCAGGAGCAAACAGGAAACATAAGATCTAAGGTGTGAATGTTTTAAACTTTGTGATGACTGATTGGGGTGTTTCATTATTTAAACACTGCAAGGACTACAGGGATAAATGAGTAGAATATAATCCTGAGTTGGAGCGTATTGAATAATACCACAACAATCACTGCCACTTGACAGCTTTTTATGTTTGGCTCCAAGAACCAGATCCATGGTGTCTTTTTTTCTTTTATTGCCACATGGAATTTAGTCATTCAGTGCAGAGAAAAGAGATGAAAAACAATAGTTTTAAATTAATCACAAACTTTTTACTACAGTCTCTAAAAGACCATTATAACCTACACAAACAGATGTGTAATCCCTCAACTGTGATTTAGCATTCAAAGTCTATTTTGTCCGCTGTTTTAATAGTAACAAAAGAATTAGTAGTGTTTCTATTTAGTGAAATATTCATTGCCACTCCTCTTTCTTTGAATAGGTTTAATCTGTTTTTCATTCATTCAGTGATATTTTCAAACGCATTACTGCAAAACTAAATAAAACAATTGATTAGTAATGTCTGGATAGATGCATGAATAGATAGATATACATGCTTTAATGGTATTTTTTGCTTATACAGGCAGAAGAATTTCACACAAGGAAGTAAAATTTTTAAATATAGCTAATTTTCTCAATTGCTATTATTATTTTGAAGAAAGGCTGTCTCAGATATGTATTTAAATCATTACAATCTTCTATGTCAAATGTATTTAAATTTTTATTCGGTCTACATTATTTTGTCTCTAGTTTTCTGAATCCCTACACAATAATAATAAAAAAAAAATCCTATCAGTGACCAAAGGAGCTCCTCATTAAAAAAAAAACCCATACAAATTTGTATTGTAATATTTTATTGTATAAACTTAGACAATTGCTGAGAAATATATGTTCAAAATCTTTTTTTAAGTCCCTGTGTCTCTAATCAATGTGTTTTTTTACTAGAGTATCTATATAATTATACGTATTTTGCCTAGACAATACATAGTCTTTATTTTTGTTCTCACGAAACACAGTAAACAGTCATTTATTCATTTAGTCATTGCAATCTGTGTTTGTGTGGACAATCACATTTGTAAATGTTCTCATGTGAATAAGCATCCACCAACATCTGGATTTTCCAACCCAGCATGAGCTTTGATAGTCATGACAATAAGATTGTATTCTGCCTATTGCAACTATTAATTTGCACTTGGAGCATCCTTACAATTTTCACTATCTTGCTTTAACTAATACTGAATTGAACAATAAATTTAAACTTCAATGAAGTCAAAACCCTCAAAGAATAAACAGAGCTTGGGAAGATAATGACCTGAACCTGTATCAACACAAGTTTAGTTCTATAAAACCATAAACAGGATAATCAAGATCTTATTATGTTCACTTTAAAATTAATATAATTGCTATTGAAACATATGAGACAATGCATATTGGCAATGCAGATTTATAAATTTCCTCTGGAATACCAGAAGGTTGATTTAAAACATACAGTTCTGTATAAGCCTAATCTTTTTAGATACTGCAGGCTAGATGGTGACTAAACTACTTAGAGAACCTCAGGCAGCAAGAAAGTTAGTATTTAGAATAAAACCATAATAAGTTTCAAAGCTTACATTATA
Organism: Oreocharis arfaki; assembly: GCA_013398015.1. Lineage (NCBI taxonomy): Eukaryota > Metazoa > Chordata > Aves > Passeriformes > Paramythiidae > Oreocharis > Oreocharis arfaki. The sequence continues at coordinate 80,633 of VZRR01013602.1, read as the reverse complement.
TACACTAATAAAAATATCCGGGTTTCAGATGGGACAAAGTTCATTTTCTTCTGAGTAGCTGGTACAAGGCCATGCTTTGGATTCATTATGAGAATAATGTAGGTAACACACTGATGGTTTAATTGTTGCTAAGTAGTGCTTATCATCTGCCAGTGAGGAGTTGCACAAAAAGCTTGGAGGGAGCATGGCCAGGACAGCTGATCCGGACTGACAAAAAGAGTATTCCATAACACAGAGTGTTGTGCCCAGGTAGTTCACTGGAAGGGGGAACAATCCCTGTTGGGGATGGGCTGGACATCACTCTGTGGATAGTGAAAAATAGAACTGTGCATCACTTGTTTGTTTTGGGTCCTGTTACTGCCTCACCCTCTCCTTATTGTTATTATTATTACTAACTTAGTAGTAGTAACATTTTTTTTCAGTTAGTATCTTAACCCACCTTTTATTTCTGATTGTCCTTCTCACTGACAGGGAAGAAGTGAGTGGCTGCACAGTACTTCATTGCTACCTCAGGTTAAATCATGATAAAAAATGAATTCTATTTCTCTTGATTAATGAAAATAATAGTAAAAAAATTAAGCTTTGGTGTATGATACCTTTTGAACTTCATTCTCCCTAACTGATATATCTAATTTCAGAAAATAGTGCTATCACTGAGCATTAAAAAATTTATTGTTCCTTTATCTACCAACTAATTATATCACTTCCATTGCAGGAAATAAAAGCACATGATTACCTTGTCTCTCTTGTCTTTTTCTAAAGCTGTTCCTATGGAAAATACAAATATTTTTTTTCTTTCATGATTTCCAAATCCTAAAATCTGATTACTTTAAATAACTGGGAAACAATAGAACTTCTTTCCAGACCTCAAACCTGTAAGAACCTAGTACAGTAATCCCAGTTCTGTATGTAGATGCACACCAAAATACTTTATCATAGGACATTTTTATTTACTTCTTCATGGCTCCATAGGACATTGAAGCCCTAGCAAATGCTGATTAACTTCCTTGAATTTAAGCTCAAATGTTGAATAGTCTGAGAATCTTCTAATAACTTTTTGCAGAATTTGAACTTGCATATATAATAAGAGTATGAATTTCAAAAAATGAATAAAAATAATTTTTGTAGATCCATCACATTTCCTGATATTCCTTTGTCCTGACTGCAGCTCTTGTCCTGAAGACATTACTATTAAAAAAACATGTTAGAGCTAGGTATTAAAAGCAAACTATCATCAGTATTTCTCTGAATCATTAAACATAAAGGACATTAACTAAGAAAATCAGTGTAGAGCCCAATTAATTACAAAAGAAGGAACAGCAGGGAAACAAAAGAGTTTTCAAACGTGCTCAATAGTGTCATCTCAAGCGTTGGTATATGCACCCCCAAAAAACAAAGCTATTTAATCTCTAATGCAAATATTGAATGAAACAGAACTTTAATTAGGTAGCATCTGTGTTTTCAAAATTTTTCTCCTGACAGTTTATTTACACAGTAATATCCTCTATTCACATTAAAAGATTACATCAGTAAATCGAAAAAAAAAATCCATTGAGCAAAAATCCACAAAAAACCACCATGCAGAAATACATTTCCAGACAGATCCAGGTATTTTTTGTGGTTGTACACCATAACAATACATCTGAACTTGTTTAAATATTACATATTGAAGAAAATTTACCAGAGTTTTTAGCATGTAATTGAAACATGCATGTAAATTTTAATTAAAATCAAATCAACTTCACAGATTTTTTATTTTTACATAATCATTGAAGTTTGGTTTCATTTCATCTGTCTAAAAGAGCAACCTAAGGTCTAGCTTGTTAGAGTTAAATGCAACCTTTCCATCCAACCCAAAGAAAAAAATAAAAATACTTATCTTTGAGAACTTAACTTTGAGAAATGCCTGTTTCTCCTCATGAGTGATGCAGAAAAAAAGATGAAGCTAAACCATCTAGGTTTTCATCATCAAAAATTGGATGAGATCAAACCAATTCTAGTGGCTTTATTAGCATACACTGAGATATGAAGTAAAAATCATCTTAGTAGATAACTGTTAAGAAAGAAAGAATGGTGTTAAATGAAAAAAGAAAGAAAAATTGTTAACAAAAACTACGAAGATACGCCTATCGAAATTACTGACAAGCTATACGTAGTAAAGATATTTCAGGAATATATAATATAGCCCTGTTCAAGTTAAAAACCCAGAAAAATTATTGTTAAGTCAGTTGAATAGTTTTGTGATGCAGACATGAAGAGTGAGGACAAAATTTTATGTATTTTTTGTAGGTTTACAGCAAGATTACAATCACTATGGTAACACTTCTCATGTTAAAAATGTAGGATAATAGATTTTGACTAGCTGCTCATCTGCATCTTAATTTTCTGAGACAAAAAAAGATACTGCTTCAATTTATTTGTGATTATAGGATCACATTTTTTGTTTTATTAATAATTAATGAATTAATACATTTTGCATAAATATATGGGACCTTGAAGATTAAAATCTTATAAATGGTATGATGGAAGTGCATAATAAAACAACAGAAATAAACAAAGTCTTAATAGCTTTCTCTGTTACCTAAACACTCCTGATCCTTAAACTACTTTAGTGAACATGTTGGGTTTTTTTCTTTGCGAACAACTAACATTACTTACAAAGAAATCATGCCTACTATTCATCTATCCTAGTCTGACAATTTTACTTATGTGGAGTAGTGTTGCATTAATTTCAGAGGAAACACTCACTGAGCCTCATAAACAAGGCTGTCAGGATATTAGTATTTTCCACTGAATGAATTCATATTTAATTACCAGTGCAATGCCACTTGTATTCTCATAACTGAGACATCATATAATTCCTGTTAGTCCTGCTGGCTCTGTTCCTTTCCTGGCCTTTGTTGTGGCTTCGAAATTTGGTCATTCAAATGACCGACACGTTGTCTTGCTTCCAGCTGGTTGCTGCTTATGTGATGACAATGACCACATAGTTATCCTAGTTATTCCATTCTGTGTTACATGCTTTTGTTCACTGATAATAGAATTCACATTTAATTTTTTTAAATAACTTTTCTGTATTGGGAGCATGTAGAAATGAAACAATGTGGTTGTCACTGAAAAATAGAGATCAAAACAATAACATTGTTTGAAAATCCATTTTATAAATTAGCAGCTTCAAATAAAAATCTTGAATATGCTACCAGATTTCATGTGAGTTATAGACTTTATTACATTTTAGAATTAAAGCCTACATATAGTCATTTCCTGCCATTAAGATGTTTCCCTTTTATATGAATCTAAACCAAGCAATGGAACGTTGCCAAAGTCCTGTGGAAACCTAGGAATGATCATGGAACCATGAGAACGGTTTGGGTTGGAAAAGACCTTAGAGATCACCTAGTTACAACCCTCTGCCATGGGCAGGACACCTTATACTGTTTTACAGTAATTTTAACTCTTTTTTTACTAGTTTCTTACACTTTCTAGCCCTGTGTTACTGTATTTTTTGTACTGTATAGTAAGATTTAGTAGCTGTTATAGCATGGGGTAGGAGTCAAAGACCCAGGGGAATCCCCTTCTGTATTGTCCCTCAATATTATTATAGACAAGCACAGAGAGCCCAGTTCTTATTGTAATGGTCCCTATAAGGGATTCAAGGTAAGGATAAGCTCTAGCAAATTATTGATAATCATAGATGAAGTTAGATACTGTGTGGAAACTAAACCAAGACATAAAGATAGGTATAGATTTTGATGACTAGAGCTATAAATAGAAGCCCTATCCTTTCAGATGCTGATAAATTGAAAATTTGGCTTTTGAAGGAAGAGTTAGAGACCATGGATTGATAGCTGTTACTGTGTTGTGAGTTGAATAGAGGAAAGAATCCTAAAATTAATTACAAATGCTTTATTGATTATAAATTAACTGTTAACTTTCTTAGAGGACACAAATATGACACTGATAATTGATCATTTAAGTAAGGATAAAACTACCAGTTTAGTAGTTCATATGTCTACAGCAACAGTACTGACTATATTGAGAACGAATAAGCAACCATTCCCAAAAACATATATGAAAGATTCATTTTCTGTTTCAGCAGCAAACTTTTTTTCTTTCAAAATTGTGAGCTATCTTGGGCAAAATACATGCTTATGTGAATGAGAACATGATCCCTCAATATCTGTTGTTTCCCTGTCTTGTAGTTCTAGTAGGAAAGCAAGTTTTTGGGTTTTTTTCTTAATTAATGCACCATACTTCATACGTATGCCTACTAATCTCCCGGTGACTGGTGCATATCAAGAGCCATCCTCACTCACCTGATGTTCTTGGAGTGTGTTTCTAACACTGTTTTCCATGTTTGACTACAAGACAAGTTACTGGTCGTAGGGATTGGGTGTAGATAAATCGTGACAAATACGGTGTCCCGGGTCACTAACTGATTACAACATTAAGTGCCAAAGGGACGTATGAGTTATCAGAATTATTTCTGCCATAATTCTAACAAATACCTGACACAAAATAAAAGGATTCACCAGAGAATGAATGTATTCATGACTTACTCTGGCTAATGTCAGATTAATTTTTCTTTCTTTTTTTCTAACTTGTGGTAAGGCCAGGTCTGATTGTAGGTGATTGATTGACATATCAGTCAGTTCAAGGAACAAATCAGTTTGAAAAACATCTTTATTAAGTGCAACATCAAATAAATTATTATTTAGGATAAAAATTTCCCACAATGGGATGATTTTCACCATTTTAGAAAGAGTGAAGAAGGACCAACAGGACAGCCCTGGACCCACAGTGGTGACTATCTTCTGCTTGACCTCTCCCCTCTCTCTCCCCCCACCTCTCTCTCTCCCTCTCCTCTTTTCTCTTTCTTTCTATCTCTCTGTCTCATATTTATTGGTAAATAAAATCTATATTGTTGACTTCCACATATGATCTTGTTGTCACCTTGATTGAGGCAGAGGTATCTCTCACTAACAGGATCATAACCATCTGTAACTCAGTTTTGGTTAGACATATTTTCTGATCTTCTTTTTCTGCGTTCATGTGTGTAGAGTTGAAAAATACTTCAAAAAAATCCTATTTAGTTTGTGCTACTCAATGAAAGTTTCATTCTTATTGCAACAGTGTCAAAGAAAATTCAAAACTAAATGTCTGGTTTTGATTCCAAGAAAACAAAGGATAGATTAATAATATTACGAAATTCAATACATCAAATAAAATTGTTATTAACATTGAAAATTTGGAACATTTTGTAAAAAGTAAAATGCTTTTCATGACCTGTTGTAAGTTGTGTGAAATGATATCTAGGAAACTGTGGCTAGGAAACAGTCACAGCAGTGAAAAAGTGGCAGTAGTTCTTCAAAATGAAGAATAAGAAAATTATTTCTGTGATAAGAGAAACAGTATTACTGAGGTAAGTTTTGGTAGAAACACTTAAGTAAAAGAAATAAAACCTTAACTAATTAAGACGTGAAAAAATACTATAAAATTGGAAACAGATGGTATGAAGGAAGAAAGAGATCAGAAGGAAGAAAAATCAAGAGATCAGTAACGTTGAAAAAACATAAACACATGCAGTGGTCCTCATGTGTTCTTTATTTTTCCATTTCATAAAAGTGACTGCTGTTTTTAAACCATCACAAATTCAAAATTAAGCAGGGCACAAATGTGTAGACAATGGGTTAAAAATAACTCACTTCTCCATACAATTCAGCCATACACCTACAGTAGCAAAGTTATAAGACGAATGTCTGAAAGTAAGAAGGGAAGTGGGTGGTGAGAAAATAGAAAAGGAAGAGCTGATGCTGAGCAAGATCAGGATGCACGATTCTTGGTAAAAGTAGTATCAGTGGGAAAAGTGAAATTTGCTGCAGGGAGATTTTAATCGTTTTTTGTGGAGCTAAAGAAATTGACAGATCGGCACAGCTGAAAAGTTACATGGAGCTATGTAGCCCGAGATGCTTTATATGTTCTAATATACACACAAATATTTTTGTTGTGAAGTATATTACTGCCTCAAATATTCTGTGCTGAAATATTTCCAGCTTATTTGTCAGAGCTGTGTAATCATTTTGGCAAATAGCAGAGCTCAGTCTCTAATGATGACAGCAATCTGTCATCATTAGGATTTCACAGTGTGGAAGAATATACTTTACAATCTGTTTTTCTCAATCGCTACACATTCTCTATTTCACTCTACAGAACTTGCTTTGGCACCATCCATTCGCAGTTAAAAACCATGTGCAAAAAAAAAAAATGTTCCTGTTAAAAAGTTAATTACAACACCTCAAAAGCAGACATAAAATGAAAAAAAAATAACAAACCTCTGTCCATTCACATTCCTTCATTCTTGGAATTAGCAGTTTAAAACAGAAGATTTATTGAAAAACTAATAATGATTGTTTATGAAAACTATTAGGATATCCTAGCTGGTGCTGAAGCAATCTCATTGACAGCACTGTTACTCTGCTATACATATATATGGATTTTCTCCTGTTTTGACTGTTTCTTCTGATCACGTACTTACAGATATTTACAGAATTCCAAAAGCTAGAGGGGAAATAAATCACAGAAGAACTGTTTCAAGAATATTGTGGTCAAAACTCTTCTGCAAGCTTTGTAAGAGAATAAATGAAATAAAATGAAAATGTTAATGAAAATTAAAATCTGATTTACTGTCTTCTAAAGTGTGGTAGTTTCTGCATATAATTCTCTCATTTTTTTGTGCTTTTCTTTATATGAAATTATAAATCTGTCAGGGGAGACCTAATTGCAGTCTTCAGCATCCTCATGAGGGGAAGTAGAGGGGCAAGCATTGATCTCTTCACTCTCATGGTCAGTGACAAGACTCAAGGGAATGGCCTGAAGTTGTGTCAGGGGAGGTTTGCGTTGGATATCAGGAAAAGTTTTTTCACTCTAAGAGTGGCTGAGCGCTGGGACAGGCTCCCCAGGCCAGTGGTCACAGCACCAAGTCTGACAGGGTTCCAGAACCATTTGGACAACTCTCTCAGGCACAGGGTGTGGTCTTTGGGGTGTCTTGTGCAGGCACAGGAGTCAGACTCGATGATCCTGATGAGTCCCTTTCAACTCAGCATATTCTATGATCCTATGGCTGTTCTTATTAATGCTATGTTTAATCAGGTAGGTGTTGAACCTGAAATATGTAGTGACACTTACACTGATGGTAGGATTTTTCAGTCTTTGCTCTATTTTATTTTAATGGATTATACAAAATACTTGTCTTCATATTTGCAATGAAACTTCTGGAAATAGTAAGATTGTTTCTTTTAACTCTGTCATAGCTAGCAGGAAGAACTACTTTATCACAGTACTTGTTAGTAAGCATGGGGAGAAACTAACCCGAAATGCGATATTGTATTGATGTAGATTTTAAGATTTTTAATACTTCCTAGGTAAGCAAGTTGGCAACCACAGGATCTTCTCCTTCACAATTTTCTGTACAAGCTTACAGTGCAAATCTTAGACAATGGAATATTTCCCCACCAAAATACTTCCAAACAGTAGGCAAGACTTGAATTGAGCTTGAAAGTCTAAAATATATATACAAGCATATCTTTACATTTGCATACCTTTACAAAAGTTATGGTTTCAGTATTCTTAAAAGGTATTTTGTCTTTCAGAGGCAGGCCACAAATACTCTAGGGAGCACCTTTTCCACAAGAAGTATGCATGTTCTTTAGCATGATTAGAATTTTCCTGTAAAATGAGATATTTTGGGCTAATTGGCTCATTTCCTCATAAACCAAACCCTCAGGAAAAAACAAATTTTAACCCATATAAATGTTTCAATCACAGAATGGAAGCCTGTTTTCTTGTTCCCTATCTCTAAAGGAAGGCCTAAAGATTAGTCCGGTGAATATAGCAATGAATGCAGGAAACTCATTTCCACTGATATTGTGAGTTAGACAACCAGGAGGGTCTTGATGTTTAACGATTCTCAACCCTTGCTTCAGAAAACAGACAGATACACTAGCTTGTCTATAGTTCATCTAAAATCATCTGCTTTTTGAAGTAAGGTGTTTACTATAAGACACTGTTTTTGTTCAACTCTCTTCTTTATGTTTTTAGTAAAGTACTACCAACTAATGCATCATTCATTCCATATTCCATAGCCAAGAAACCCTTTTAAGTCAGCATGAAACATCTTTTCCATTAACGAAAAAAAAAGTCTTTAATGAAAGAAAAATTGTTTGTCTTATCATGTTTTCATTAATTGGTAGATTTCCAAGAGATGCAAGTTTATTTTCTCTGTGTCTGAAAATATCCAGCTCATAATTTATCTCCCAAAACACTGGTCTAACTATCTAGTTAACTAGTTTACAGAGTACTTTCCACAAATTAGTGAACTATTTGACTAGTCATACTGAAAGTACAAAACAGTGGGTTAGGGTGCTTGTTAAAGGAGAAAAGCTCCGAGATTTGTCAGTGTTATCAACATTAGTTATAAAATATAGAAATAGTCCAGGAAACACTTGTAGCATGGAGATAAGAAAAGCTTTCATCCAAAAAGACCCCTCCTGCAGTCTGAAAACTTATGTATGGAATAAGATAAATACCTTATGGCAAGAAAAAGGAAGTGATTTTTAATTTCTTAATGTCATGAAAAGGAACCTAAATTGCCTGTAAGTGGGAGATATGATGGCCAGCAATGATTGTGGGCATCTGTCTTCAGACTATATACTAATGATTCTGTTACTCTGAGAAAAACATGCAAATTCTTACTTCACGCAACATGTTCTCATCTGCCGCATTGACTAGCCATATGTACATTTTGGTGCTTGATTCAAAGCACCTAGAGACTTAATTCTCTGGTTACAGCTAGTGTTTAATGTAGCCTTTAGGGATGTGGGATTATGGGTGGGGTTGACCCTGGCTACACGCCAGGTGCCCATCAAAGCTGCTCTATCACTCCCGTTCCCAGATGGACGTGGGAGAGAAAATATAATTAAAGGTTTGTGGGTTGAGGTAAGGACAGGGAGAGATCACTCGCTGATTACCATCACGGGCAAAACAAATTCAGCTTGGGGAAATTAGTTCAATTTATTAAGGATAAAATTGAAGTAGGATAACGTTGAATAAAAACTAAATCTTAAACTTTCTCCACCACCCCTCCCTTCTTCCTAGGCTCAATGTCACTCTAAATTTGCCTATCTCTTCCCCTTCAGAGGTGCAGGGAGATGAAGTTGCAGTCAGATCATTGCATATTGTTTCTGTCACTCTTGCCTCTCTGCTCTCCTCCCCTGCTCCAGCACTGGATTCCTCCCAAGAGGTGCAGCTCTTCAGAAACATGCTGCTCCAGCATGACACCCCTGCAGGGTTACAAATCCTGCCAGCAAAGCTGCTCCTGTGTGGGCATCCCAGTGGGTCACAGCCTTTGGGCATCCACCTGCTCCTCTGTGCGGTCCTCCATGGCTTCAGGTGGATCTTTGCTCTGTGGTGAGCCTATCTTGGGAGGTCAGGGGACAGCTGCCCTGCTATTGTCTTCACCACGGGTTGCAGGGCAATCTCTTCTCTGACACCTGCAGCACCTCCTCCTCCTCCTCCTCCTTCTTCATTGACCTTGGTGTCTGCAGGTCTGTTTCTCTCACATATTCACACTCCGCTCTCCAGCTGAAATAGTGCATTTTTTTTCACTCTTCTTAAGTTTGTTATACCAGAGGCACTACCTCCATCGCTGATGGGCTTTGCCTAGGCCAGCTGTAGGTCTATCACGGAATTGTCCGGCATTGGCTCTGTTGGGTGTGAGATCAGATTCTGGCATTTTCACAGAAAACACACCCCTGTAGCCACCCTCCACACACCGCTGCCAAGATCATGCCGTGCAAACCCAACACAAACTCACTATTCTATCCCAGTCAGTAAAAAACCAAAAAAAAACAACAAAAAATTTTTTTAAAAAATCCCCAAAACCGAAACAAAACCAAAAAAAATGAACCAACCAACCAACCAACCAAAACCAGGAAAAAAAATCTTTAAACAATTGGTAAGATTAGATTTCTTAGGGATTGAAAGCATGTCAGCATGCATTCAGTTATCTTCAAAATCATGAGTTCTGAGATTTATTGATGGAACGTCTCCTTTATTGGTTGTGATTGGGCCTAGGAATAAGCAAAATGTCAGACTGGACAACCCCCAGAACCATATGGAACACAACCACAAGTACCTAAAATAAGATAGTCAGGTTCTTAACTTTAGAAATCTCTTAATTCAGAACTTCTCTTTGGACTGCAGTGCTATATTTAGCTGTTGGAGTTCTGATAACCACCTGGTACCAGCAGTACCTGGGAGTCCAGTAGTCCAACCAGAGAGAGGACAGACAACCAAGTGCCTGGACTTGTTGACCAGCGGGACTGCATTGAAATAGCTATGATATAACTCCTGATGCAAAATGTTACACAAGTACTTGTACCCTATTTATACTAGATACCATCCATATAACAGAAACCCAAGCAGCATCATAGGGTGCTCAGAAAATGGGATTTAAATGAGTCACAAATGCTCTCACAGTCAGATGGGGCCAGGAAGAACTGAGAGCATGAGTGAATAAGTTAGTAGCTACAGGTGGTTGCCACTGAGAACTAATTTCCCTCTTCATTAAGCTCCTTATACACAGAGTCAAGGGAGCTAAGATGGCATGATCCTCAATGAAGCAGGAAATTGAGTAATCCTAGTCAGTCTTCTTCTAAATAAACCTTTCTATTGGGAACTGGCTGCATAAGTAAAGTGACTAGTTCACTTTCCTCTTGCCTCAGACTTTTTCTGTTTAATACCTTTGAGAATAGAGGTCAATGTCTTGTAAACAAAATTTTAAAAAAGTAAAGAGGATTATGATAATATAGCATCAATGAAACAGATGTCAAAAGCCCCCACAAAATGGCTCAATTAAAAAGTGTTCAGACTAGGGTCACAGACATCTTACTTTTCAAGGTAATATTTAAGGGCACTATCAGAAAGACAGTCTGGCAATAATATTCCTATAAGAGGACTGTTCTCTACTGGGGAAAGTGTCTCATAAAGAAAAGCTTTGAAGAAAGAGATGGAATTTATGGCGGGTGGTAGTTTAGTCTGCTATTACACTGCTGTAGTACTAGCATGTTATAGTGTTCCTATGTCTGGCAAACCTGATATTGCTCAGTTCTTAACGGAAAGTTTTCTTGAAAATTTATAAATTTTTTAAAAAGATGTTCAGCTAATAACAGAGCTGAAGGCCATAAAAATAAAGTTTCCCCTTCAAAAGAGAGAATCAAAACCAGTGATTCTGGGTGCTGACAAAATCTGCTAGTCATAGAGTACTCTACACTAAAAGATGAAGAAGTGTGCTATTAAAAAAAAAAAGCAAAACCAAAACTTTATGAAATGGCCAGTTTCTGATTGTCTTCAGTTCACTCAAGAGCTAAGAAAATTCCCCAAAGTGTATAAAGAACCCTGAGAATTAGGTGCCAAAGATTTGTGTTGTCTCTAACAACCTGAACTTCCGCTGACATTACTATTGATTTCAGCGTCTCAGAGACATGGTGGGGACTTTTGGAGCACTGGGGATGGGTCAGCATAGATCTGCGGTAAAACATACTTAGCCATCTGGCCTACCTTCTGGAAATCTCTTTCCTAGGCCTGGCATGGGCTGAATAAATATCTTAATTTATAATAATTTCCATAATGATTTAAAATGTTGACAGTGAAAACTCATTTTATTTCCCTCTATATAACCCAGATAACACAACCCCCTAAGAACATATACAGTTCATCTTTTCTGTTTTAATTCTTCTCCTAAATAATGTCCCTGTAATTGGCAGCGATTACCACTGGATTTAATTATTTAATATTTTTAGAGTGTTAACTACCCACTCTGTTCGACATGCTTCAGATTCAAAAAAAAATACAAATATTGGAGCTTCAATGCAAGTTATAAATAAAGTCCAAATATGAAAAAATTCCCATTTGTCACTCTTCAGCTGCAGACCTAAATAAAAAATATTTTTTAAATCCTATAATGTGTGCCCCTCCTCAAAAAACCTCACAATACCACCAAACAAAAGCAATGAAGAATCCTGAATTTTACAATCCCTATCTATTTTCTCCTCAATGGATTGCCATTAGGTTGTGAAGAAAAAAAAACTATCACTTTTTTTGGCTTGTTTTTTGCAAGGTGAATGATAAACTTCTGTTGATACACTAAGCTTAGCCCTCTAGCTGAAGAAAACAGATGTCTATGTATTGCTTTAGGAATGGTATTCAATTCAGTGCTCCCACTGAATCCGTGTGCTGCTTGCTCACTCCCTCCTCTCCCTCTGTTCCTCTCCCTGGAGAGGAGAATTGGAGACAAAAAAGGCAAAGATCACAGGGTGAGATAGAACAATTTACTGGAAAGAGCAATGAGATAAGAAATAAAACAGTAACAGCAACAATACTAATGACACAGGGTACAAGAAAGAGGCAAATGGTTCACACAGAAACAACAATACCCAAATGCTCCCTCTGCCACCCTCCGATAAATGGGAAGGGATTCCCTTCCTCCTGCTCGGGCAATGATGTGAGGTGGTTTGCCAGCTACTGCAAAAATTAACCCTCTTCTGGCCAGAACCAGGACACTTTAAAAAGAATCTCACAGGTGGGTTTTCCTGATGTCAAAGAGAAAAAAATTGCTTATATCATATGTTTCTGTGCAAGATTTTAAAACATGTTTTGTAACACTTCATATTTAAGAAATTGAAATGGCATTATTGACTGAACTTACTGATACTCTTTATTGATTGTACTTCTACAGCAAAACTAACAGTAAGGATAAGAAATAGTATTCTAATGTTAAATATTAACAAAAGCAACGATACTGTGAAGTGTCCAAACAACTTCTAACCTCATGGATATTTGAATGTCCATCACATGTTACCAAAAAGGTAAAAGAAAACTCCTTAACATCAGTGCAGCATTAAGAAGCAGGCATTCTCATTCGGTGTTGGATGCATGGGGAGTATTTTCAAGCCTATCGTGCATACCAAGTATAGAAAAGGTCACGTTTATGTACTATATTTTATATCAATACTCATTGGTTTTCCTGAAAAACACATACAGATGATAATAATTTCCCCAAAATCATTGACATATTTTTCCCTATCACTGACGCATGCAGCCCCTCTCCTGGGGGTCCCTCTGGTGGTCCTTGGTTGTCAACCCCAAAATTACACCTGACAGCTTGATGAACTCAGTGTTACTTCCTGAATGTGGAAGTGAGTTGGCATTACTAGACTGGTTCATTATTTTGCATCCTCTTCTTTGTTGATGTTTAATGTAGTTTTTCAGAATGACCATTGTGATGTTCCACAGGCTTGTGGTTCCTCAGAATAAGCATTGTATCTTTCCACCAGCTAAGCAAAATAGTTCATCTGGCAACAACAGAGGTTGTTTTCCTTGGTAAAGAAGAGATTCTGGTTACTGATAGGAGGTAGTTGTTGCAAATTCCCTAACTTCATGACGAAGATTACAGTACTGTGATTGTCACCTAACGCAGTAATCATGACTTCTTGCCTAGGCATAAAGCACAGATGAAATGCAAAAAAATTAGAAAAACCTCTGTGTTCGATATAACTCAATTCAAATTCCAATAACTATTTCTTATTATACTTGATTTGAAAAAAAAAAAAATCAGTTTTAGGAAATTGTTTTTCGTTGCTCCATTATGTAATAATAGGATAATATTATGCAGAAAGCTAACTACAATTTGCAGGAAAAAAAAGAAATCTTATAGGAAAGACCCATCAGCAGTAAAAGTTAAATCTAGGCCACATGATTTTGATTTTTTGATTTCTGCCTACAACTTTAGTAACATCAAGATACACATCCAGATGCACACAAACAAACATATATACATAGAAATAGGCATGTATATGTATATATATATATATTTTGTTTGTTTCTACAGTTTGAGAGGAAAGGCAATGATATTTATTCTTTCCTGAATGGAGATTGATTCTCTGTCTTCTTTAAAGAAGTCCGTGCTAATGGCAGTAATTCTGTTAGGTTTTTTCCATACTAAAATAAAAATTTGAAGAACATGATATTATGAGTTGCAAAAATAGCATACAAATATTCATTAATATTAAACAATGAAGTCATACAGAAGAAGAAGGTCGATCAACACAACCCACAAACAAGGAGAGGAAGGGAAGGGGAAAAACAGCTAGAACAGATATTAAAAAAAGAAGGAAGAAAAGAGAGAAAACCCTGGATCAGCTAATCACTGTTCTGGAACTAAAGGTTAAAAGTAAATCGAATACACACAAACTCTGTCTGGCTTCATTCTCATAGTTGTTAAATTCTCATAGATGTCACAGTAGAGTGCTTTACATTCCATAATCTAGAGCTTCTAAAAGGCGCTGGAGCTGTATTTGATAGGCCACTTGCTAGGCAGAGAATTTAGATTCAGAAAGTTTCTTTTCTATCCCCACCAAATACACAAAACTGGAGAAAAAAAAGCTTTATGAAAGAACTCTCTCAGATTTTCCTATCTAAGTCACTTCTCAATCTAAGTCACTTCTAAGTATTTTCTACTCATTTGATGTTATAAATCAAAAAATCTTTGTAATGAATCACAACAACTCTTTGCCAAACCTTTTAGGTAATTGAGTTTTTGTCCAATTCCACTGACAAAAATTTCTCTTCGTATCTCAGCCAAATGTAGCCTTTTCAGCTTTGTTCCTGTTGTGCCTTTTTTCCTGTGATGTTTCTCATCGCAAGTTTGTATAGATGGGCATATTTTACCTTAATAGCATTTGATTACACTTTTTGCTAGGATTTATTAAAAAAAAATTAAATATATAATGAAAAATGGTTACAGGTTAGCAATCACTTAGAGAGTCACTGTTCTCTGTATATTTTATGCCATTTTTATTTTATACAATATGAACTTTGTCATATTGTCCCATGCAATCACACTGTCAGCCAGATACTTATGTATTAGTTGTTTGATATTGTGGCATATTGATATGCCAGAAAATGAAACAATATAGCAGCTTTTACAGAGTGATTATCAAATACTAATTCTGCAAGCTGAAATACTAAATTACCACATTTCTGAATGTAATCTTTGTAGTATTTTAAGTGGATATTCTAGCAACAAAAAACATGCTTAGCAGTTATAAAAAAACTAAATTTGTCTTAATATGAAGTATCTGGAAGATAACATTGTGAAGGTATACACAGCCATTTTTCAAGTAAAAATACACTGTAAATTATCTGGCGTATAATAATAACAATGGAAATAGGAAAAAAACCCTATGTACTTGAGCATATTTAAACATGGAGAAAAGGTATTTGTGCTTTCAAGAGTGACTGAAAACTGTCTCACTGATCAGTGTCCAAAGGGCTTTCTCTTCTGATAGTAGTTAGCGATGTTAGGTTTGATACATTTGCTAACTAGAGTTTGTTTGAAACCAGGATCCTGGATGACCTGTAAACAGTACAGATATTTTTGAGCACAGATTTTTTTTTAGATTACATTGCAAGTAGCTCACATGACATTATACTTCATCATTGGTAAGCTAAGAATTGCTCTTTATGCAAGTACTTTATCCAGGAATCAAAATATAAAGTTGCTGTGATCATTCATTTATTTTTCTTTCTCTGATTTTCTAAATATATTCGCTAACAAAAATGATCCTTTGGATGTAAAGAATACTAGGTCTGCACTTTAGTCATTATGACATTTATTTAATATATGGGTTAACAGTACTTGAATTCATGTGTTCTGGAATATTATGGTATCTCATTAGAATGAACAATTGACTCATTTAAACATCACTTCCTTCCCAAAAACTGGTTTGAATAGTAAAAAAAACAGTTTAAATCTATATATCAAATGATTAAGGATAACTCCAGAGGAAGTCAGAGGTACTGGTTAGACAATATCTGCTGGCACTAATGTAGAAGTATACAATTTCATATGATATCTTTAACTATTCAGAAAACTGAAATAAATTCAGTTTTCTTTGATTCTGGATTTTTTTACTGCTAATCTGTATAATAAAATATTCCAGTTTTAGACAGGCACTCACACATCTTTCTGGCTTGCAGCAGCTAACTTCTCAACCGTCTTACTGCATACAAAACTAATGCTCTTATTCAAGATCATATGCATGGTTTCATAATTCTCTTCAAGACACTTCCAGAATAAAAATCAATGTAACCTAGGAGTCTCTCATTTTTACTCAAACCCACAGAAACCCATATGTGTTTTAATAACAGCAGACTTGAGTAGAGAATTAAAGAAAGAAAGAAAGAATAAAGTATTTTAAATAAAATATAAAGTTCTGGTCATACTGACCTTCAAGAATTTGAATTTGGTTACATAGCCAGGGTGACAAATTGACATTATTATGGAACAGACAGTTAGCAAACTAATCTTATTTGTGTAGTTTAAAATATGAACAAACTGGCACATTCACAACTAAACTGACATGATTGATTGCCACATGGTTTAGAAGTTGGGTTCTTCCCAAGTTATGCTTAATCTAATGCCATCCCAATTTATGGGTTTTGAGGAAGATAAACAGGACTCTTCTCTTTTTTTCTTTTTTTTTACTTAAGAAAGCAGAAAGAAACTCAACAGAGACATATAGGTAGAAACCAAAATGTTTGAAAACGGTAAGAAATGTTGCAGATCTAGAGAAGGGAGGCCTTGCTGAAATTAACCAGTGATATGAACAAGGGCAAAAGAAACACGAAGATGTTCCTATATATTAGAGGTCATTTATTATGAGACATATGTCTATCCAGCTTAAATAAAGCAAAATATCAGACCTTGTCCTCTGCTAGGCTGTTGACTTTATTTAGATTTCTGAATTTCAAAGCAAAAAAAAATCAACAAAATTAAAAACGGAAACACTGAAAAAGCTTGTTTGTAGTTTTGGTGGGAAGGGAATACTGTTTCTGATCTATCACCATTCGTATTTCTGGCCAATCATAAAGATTTGAAAGGTTTTATGCAGTCTCAAATAAAAACACCTAACAATTCCCTACTAAATGTTCATTTAAGTACAATGCAGAAAACGTCAGTCCAATGAAATTTGGAACTTTTTCCTACCTTTCAGATCAAAGTGGTTAGGAAGCTTTGTATATTTACTCTTTTGTTAACTGCCTAAATACAGGCTTGCATTATAATGTTGAGATTTTTAATTTTGTATGTGCTTATAGCCATGCAACATCTGATATTCCACCACAGATATTTTCTTAATCTTTGTAGCTGAACTCTTCAGGTCTTGAGAGGATGTCAAGCTGTCCATTCTTTTAAAGATCCTTCAGATGTTACGAGTAACTCGGCAGTCTAGAATCACAAGTAATACTTTTATATCTAGACAATATTTGATTAACTGATCATTCTCTGCTAGTGAAGCAGAAGTCTTTAACCTTTATATATTATGATACAGATCTCTTAGACATCATACAAAAAGTCTTATGAAATAATTTGCACTTACTTCTTGTAGCAGTCTTTTCCTAGATAATTCAGAAAATTCAAATAATGTAGGAAAATATCATCATCATTTTATCAAAGTGGTAAGAATCCCAGGTAGAAGTAGCATAACAACAACTAAAGACAATTTACTGTAGGATATATATATCACTTTAGGTGACAATAGCTCATCTTGTGCATCTATAAAACACTCTCGTGGACTACACATCTTAATTATCATGAATTCTGAGGTATGTAAAATTGGAGTATTTTTTATATCCAAGCATCTATAGATCATTTGAATCTGTTAGTGGTTGGAGGATCATGATTTCCGATGTTAATTCTTTGGCATGGCATTTGAAGGAACAGAAGGGAAATTACCAGCTTATGAGGGAAAATTAGAAATATATAAAAAGAAAAATAGACCCCAATATTTTGACAAAAAGAGACACATTTCAGAGGAATGATCACTTGCCACATTAATGGTTTCTCTTATTGTTTCTCAGATGTGGGAAAAAAGTTAACATCCTTTTATCCATGAAATTATGCAAATGACATAATAGTATTATATTTTGAAGTCCAGCATCTGAATGTAAAAATACGATAAGACAGATGTGACTAAAAGCTCTTTGAAAAGTTCTGATAAATGCTTTATATGAATTTAGTTGCATGCTGTAAGTGGTATGAAGGGAAAAAAAAAGAGAATTAAACTGTGAATACTAATAAATAAGAGTACTTACATCAGATTATGTTGTGACTAAATATACCATAAATCTGTTGCTTACATTGATTGAGCCATGAATGTCTGTTATCATAAATGAGCCCATAAAAAATACTTCACACATTAAGAGTAAATTACTCACTGATTAAACAGTTGTCACACTTTAGGCACCATTTCCTTCACTTAATTCAAATATTTCACCAATACAAATCTGCCATCAGTTTTAGAAGACAAAATGACTTCTTACATTGAGTTATCTGTGCACAGAACTTGCCGTAGCACATAATTCATCTTACAACCCATTGAAAAATATTCGTAAGTAGGAATATTGGCCTTCCTCCTATCAAAATGCAACTCTTTGTGCTTATAGAAGGCAGAGTATTTAATTAAAAATACATGGTAGTCTCTGAAAATGCAACAAATCTTTTAAGAAAAATTTTTGTGCTTAAAGTATTTAATGGTATATGGTATTCAGCAAAACCTCAGAAGTGATACCTGAACATAGAATCACAGAACAGTTAGGGCCGAAAAGGACTTCCAAAGGCCACTTAGTTGAAGCTCACACTCAGAGAGAATTAAATAAGGGTGCTCAATGGTGGTCAAATGCCTTCCCCAGTCAAGGTCTGAATACCTCAAGGATAGAGACTTTCATACCTTCATACCTTTTCGAGATTCTCTTTCATTATTTGACCAGTCTTGACATCGAGCCCCTCAAGATTTATGCTCTTCACGATTTGAATCAAACTTTGCAATTTTTTCCAGTTGCTAATTAGTAGCTTTAGCTGGACATTTATGATTAAGCAATTACATTTTGAATGTTTCATGCTTGACTAATCTCTTTTTTTTAAGGAAAAGAGAAGACAATCCCAAACTGAATGGGCTGTCTGGACAATAGTCACCAGGAGTGAAGTCAGAAGAACTGAGCAGTACCTGGTAGAAAAGTAATTCCTCCAGTGGGCAATAGTGACCACCGACTCACTGAGCACCTACTCAAAATGGACCTCACACTCAGATGGAGGGAAGGACTGCACCTGTGGACTAATCAGCATGAGAAGCAAGACATACAACTAGCAAATAGTTCCATAATCCTATTTATAGAAAGAAACCTAATGTGTTCTGTGAGTTGCATAGGTCTCCTTCTGAATCCCTATGTCTACATATGACAAATTATAGACAGTGTTATAGGTAGTAATCAGGTATTTTAATTTTAAATTCTGAAATTTCCATTGTACTTTTCTTAAAATACATCAAGCAGAACTGTATCATAGCACATCATCAACACAAATCTTTTTGAAATGCTCTTTGGTTTGTTGAAAAGCTATTATACTTGATGAATAATGCATAAACATTTTATCTCAGAAAACTTACCAAAATAAGACATGGAAAGTCTTGTCAAAGTATTTTTAAAAAAGGTAAGAAAATTTTATTTCACTATGAAAAGGAATTTTCCAATGGTTCTAAAGCTGTCTATCTTGCTATCATACAGCTATCAATTATTAACTTACTAGAAGCCAACCTAACATATCTTGAAATGTATGATTTGCTGCTTTTATACTGAGCTATGAGTACACTGGTAAGAAAAATATTTGTGACATTAGCTATCCAAGTACTCTGTAAATTTTAATCTAGTTTTAATCCATGGGGCTGATGGTGCAGACAAAATTAAAGAATGAGTTCAGAAAAAAAAATATAAATATGAACAATTTCAATATTTTCTGTCTGAATTTCACATAGTCCTTTTATTAGTCCTTAATTTCTAGAATCTTTGCTGAAGATAGAGAAGCCTCTAGTTAACTGAGGAACAGCAAGGAAAGGAAAGGCAAAGCAAAAGAATAATTTCCTGATACGCCTATAAATTATCATGATATCACACTGAGAAATCATGCCCTTGCAACTACCCATTTCCTAGCATTGGAAAATAAGGAAAAGCTTTCAAGGATGTCATGTTCAGTGGAAGAAAGTAATTATTCTTTGATTTCTTCTGGTTGAAAACTAAGCAATATAAAGATTATTGTTGCAAAAGTTTTGCTAAAAATCCTAGATGATGTGAGTAAAGATATAGGAAGATCTGAAATGGTCTTTTTTTATTGTAGCCCTTTTGGAGACTGAATGTTATAATTTATGGCTCAAATATCTTCATGAAGGACCTTTGCCTAATATAGCAAAACCATTACAAAAGCTGCAGAGAAGACCACCATACCCTGAATAGTCCTCCTGACTGAGGCCCTGAACCGCTCACTGGTGGAGATAAGATAGCTACCCAGGTCCGGGCTGGGGAAAAGAATACATTCACAGAGGGATCAAGCTTAGCACCTTTGGGGTGGAGACCACAGCCCCGGCCCCATCAGCTGCCAGGCTCACACAGACCCTCACACCAGAGGGTGGGGGGACAAGAGGTTTTGAGTGTGTAGTGAAAAACCTCTGGTGAGAGGCAGTGAATACCTACCCTCCACTGCGCAGAGGAGTCCAGCTGCAGGGGCCCCTTCACCCTAGCCCCATCAGCTGCCAGTGAAGGACAGCAGAGGGGGTGACATGGCCCATCAAAGGGCTCCCCCAAAGGGGTCCCCTGACCCTGCACCAGAGCACTGCAAATGATGTAGAAGATCCACAGTGTTGCAAGGGACAATGTCAAACTGGTCCCCTGCAAGGGAGGCACCTGGGCGTTCCAACCTACCCAGAACATGTATTAATCCCCTGGATTCTCTATTTTTTGGCACAGCGGCAGCAGTGGGCGGAGGGGGGCGGACCCTCACCACCCAGAAGACCAGATGTAGGGAGGCCACGAGACGTCACTGGGACCCCCGGACGGGTGATGTGCTTCCACTTAACTCCTGTAACTCTTTCCCTGTCCCCACGNCCATGTGAAGGACAGCAGAGGGGGTGACATGGCCCATCAAAGGGCTCCCCCAAAGGGGTCCCCTGACCCTGCACCAGAGCACTGCAAATGATGTAGAAGATCCACAGTGTTGCAAGTTGCCTGCAAGGGAGGCACCTGGGCGTTCCAACCTACCCAGAACATGTATTAATCCCCTGGATTCTCTATTTTTCAGCACAGTGGCAGCAGTGGGCGGAGGGGGGCGGACCCTCACCACCCAGAAGACCAGATGTAGGGAGGCCACGAGACGTCACTGGGACCCCCGGACGGGTGATGTGCTTCCACTTAACTCCTGTAACTCTTTCCCTGTCCCCACGCCCCACGCACACTTTCTATTTCTTTCTTTCTTTCTTTCTTTTCTCTTTCTTTCTCTTTGCCTCTTTTATAAATAAATAAAATATATCAAGCTTTTTGTCACAACATCTAACCTGGTTTGGTTTTAATCCTATTTTTTGGGTATATTTTGAACCTTTCTGGGTCCAATCCATTTTATTCACAGAGGCTTAGTTTCCTTTGTTCTTCTGTGTTAAACAGGCTTGTTACAAGCTCATACTAAATTTTGGTGCTCCACCCTCTCACATTTGTTTAATTCAATTAGAATTGAAATACAATTTTAAACATTCCACAAATCCCTTGCACCCTGACCTGACTGCAGCCATTTTATCTGATATATCTACTTACAATTGCTTAAAAAAAAAATTGAGTCTTTTGCTAAATATTTAGGGCTGTTATAATTTTCAGCACTGTGAACTATTTTGTCCTAGTTCTGCCATTTAGAGAAGTGAACAACAAACTGTGGTCTTAAAGAAGATTTTTCAGGAGTACTTAAGTTTCTGGAGAAGAGAAGACAGTGTGAAAATTACTTGGATTGAATTTAAGGAAGTACTTTTTAAAAAGAAAAAGAACCTTCTGATCCGTTTAGTCATTTTTCTTTATAAATGTGTCATTATTATATTTTAAGCCTGAACTCTGGAGTAAATATTATCAACAGCTAGACTGAGTTCATCAGTCCATTTTGCCTCATCTGATGATCTGACCTTATCATATTAGATACCTATTTGTTGTCCCCTATTTATAAAGTATTTTGAAATAACTAAATGACACTCACCTCAAACTCTGGTAGAATTCCTGTGGCTAATTTTTAAATTAGACTTTTCCTTAATTATCAGATTTAATTCTCTCAATTTCAGAAATTGATTATCTTCCTAAGAAGAAAGTAGGCTTAGGAACCGATATCTCAGTTATTGAAAAAACAAGATTTGTATCCTTCCTTCAGTATGTTTGTATTTTTAACTAAATGGGCTTGAAATAGTCTCCTACATTTAATTTTCACTGAAGTTGAAGACATCTATTCTGATGCACTGTGAAAGCAAACTCATGATAGAAGGCTACATGGTGACTTCTGGTTTCTCAAAGGAGTTTCAAGCAGAAAAAAACCTAAATTTCCAAGTCTAGGATGCATACAGTAGATTATGTTAGATTACTGTCAGTGAAGAACAAAGCTGATGTCAGGTAAATATAGCACTAAGAAAGAGCCAGATTAAAATTTTCCGCTTAGGCATTCTGGATCCAGTGCCTTCTCCTGTCTGACTAGATAAATGCATTAATGGAGGGAAAGTATTGGATTTTTATGACAAAGTGCAACTAAAACTCATTTCTTTGATAACTGTCCGGTTGCATGTATTACTGATATGCATATGCATGACTCCCAAAAGTTAGGTATAACATATTTAATAGAATCATGTTTTTGGCAAAACACGAGGCACCATTTATCTTGAGGAGCTCCCCATTACCAGTCTGACAGCTTTATAGTTCTTTTGGGAAATGAAATATAACATCAGGTTACCAAGCAACTCCACAGCTTTTTAAAAGTACTTCTTGGAACTCACTTGTTTCTCCTAATTGATTCAGTCCACATCATTTTAAACACAAATGGGACATCATGTTTAGAAATATGCTGCTTAACTACTTTTAGCTAACAAGTCTTGCTACCTCTGCATATCTAAATCAAGCTCTGGCATATAAATGTCATATTGAAAGCAAATTTTAACTTCTTCCTGAGCTGCATTGACATTTAATATATATAAATTATTTTGACAGTTCAAGCTAGTCTCTGAAGTTGTCTGCCGACTGTCAGAAAATAGCATAAAAGGCTAAGTAGCAATTTCATTGTTAAAGTTTTACATAGAATAAAGTTTTAATTAGTCAGTCTGACTTCTTTAGTGAATTCATGCGCTATAATACATCAGAATTAATAGGAGATATATCTCTGTACACTGTAATCATGTTGATATTTTCTTGAGTCACTAAACTTTTGAGCAAGATACCATCTCACATCATCTCTGAGTATTAGTGAAAAATGTACTGGCATATCACAGCATATGAAGAGAAAAATAGGCTTTATAATTCCTGACTTTTCTCCCCATTTTAGTGAAGGTAAATAACAAATAATGAAGCACTATATAGAAAGGCTGACTTTGGTGTTCTTTCCTCAACCTAACCTATGTTTCTTTCTTTATATACTTTTTTATTTTCCAAAAAATGTAATACTTTTGAAATGAGTAAATACATTATTGGAAAAAAAAAAGAAACACAGACCAGTAATCAGCTACGAATATGCATTGTCTCCTGGTATCTTAAACCCTCCTTTTCCTATATTGCTTAGTATTTTTTTTGATTGGCTCCCCTTTTTTTCCTTCTACCTCCCAGTCTGCCATTTCCTGAAATATTTCTTTATTCCTTATTTATTTAATTTTAATTTTCATTATTTTATATTACAGACAGCTTTCCTGCAACTGTGACTGCAAAAAAAAATTATTATATCTCGACTATCACTTAGACATATACTCTTTTTACTGTGCTCTATCAATTGTAATATTGTTGAAGGCTTAAATGTAAGATGAGCCCTTACTGACTAGATTCAGTAACTAACATCTTTCAAAGTTAAATGTTTAAGTCATGAGTTAAAACATAGAACATATTTTAAAACTGCTGAAATTACTTCCTTCTCCTCTGAATGAAAGGTGCATTACACTTAGGAGAAAGGTTTTTTGCTTACTGTAACTTATATGAGTTTCTTTCTTGTGGAAGCCATACGTGTATCTTATATAAATTTATATAGGCACCATATTGAGATATAACCCCTGTAATGAGATTGACCTTTTTGCATGTCTCCTATATGGACAATTTATTGGTCCACTCTTAGGTTACCTCCAACTTGAGTTCCAACATTGCAATACTCCGGTTTAACACGAGTCCTCTTTCAATGCTTTGCTGAGGAAGACTACTTCACAGTACCTCTGCTGCTCTGGGGCCATATACGTCATAACTAGCCATGAGACCTCCCATTTTGTGGTCTGTGAAGCAACTTAGGATCTTAGAAATGATGATGCCAGAATTGTGAGAGAATAGGAAAAAGGGATCATATATGCAAATTTCACAGTGTGTAAGACAATATATGGGACATGTGCCAGGTTTGGTGGGATTGGGATGACTGAGAGATGTCACAGTGATGATTTATTGCAGAATCAGTCTCATTTTTATTGAAGGGTAAAACAGGAGAGATGCTATGAACAGCATCTCTCATATCAAAAGCAGCAACAGTTACAGTAGCAATAGCAGTATCAGCAGAGGCGACTGCAGCAGGTGCAGATGCAGCAGCAGGGGAGCTCCTTGAGAAACTGCA
Source organism: Oreocharis arfaki (assembly GCA_013398015.1). Classification (NCBI taxonomy): domain Eukaryota; kingdom Metazoa; phylum Chordata; class Aves; order Passeriformes; family Paramythiidae; genus Oreocharis; species Oreocharis arfaki. The sequence goes on along the minus strand of VZRR01013602.1, from coordinate 55,882 downwards.
GCCCCACTTTTTACTTTTACAAGGCTTTATATACTTTTTCAAGCCAATAAGCAAATGCCACAAAGCGTGCTAACATATTTGTACCAATCATCATTGTACATGTTTCTACCACCATGCGTATTTTCTTAACCAATCTTCACATTGCTATTTAGGCCTACTGCTCAGGCTTATATCGTTACATCTTAACTTTCCAACAAACTTTACTATAAAGTCTATTGTTAAACTAAAATTCTTTACTCTTTTATTTATCATAATTCTTCTTTGCATAAAACATGTTTCTACTTCCAAAAAATATATTTCTACTTTTATAAAGCATATTTCTTTTAAAACTACGAAACTACATTCTTGCTTCCAACTGCAAAAGCTCACTGTTCTAACTCAGGCAGCCTTCGCCAAGGTCTCAAATCGAAACATGTATCCATTTCTATCTCTTCAGGCACAATGCTGTTAATGTTCTCTGTCAGCGCCTGAGAGCTTTCTGTAACTCTATTTCCCACAACATGCTTTCAGTGAATGCCTTCTTTCTTCCCTGTGTGTTTTTACCTCTAGTAAGAAAACTTCCCTTTATTTCTCCTTGTTTTCAAAATTTTCTAATCACACTCTTGCACTTTCTTGTCTGCTGGGAGGGGGGTGTTGTTAATTACTGTGTTTTGTGTATTATTATCATATCATATGCATGCAATCAATGATAATCCAGGTAATGATTTATCAGGAGCACATAAGATCTAGGTGGATGGAAATGGAAGAAATGGCAGAAGAGGATGAGAAATTGTCCTATTAAAACCGTATATAAATTGCCCAAAAAACCCCCAGCCTTTAGGTGAGCTTTGTGCCTCCAGCCACTTTGGACCCAGGAATATGGATCTGTGTCCATATAATCTATACCTATATAGTCTATATTTCTATATCTATCTGTTTACATAGTGCTAATAGAGCTCTGCTACTATACTTCCCGTTGCAACACACATTACTACCCTGTTAGCTCAATTATTACCATCAGTTCTGAACTTGCTTTCCTATTTCTCCAACAAACCATATTATTCATTAATCTGGATCATGCAAATTTTTATTGAATTCAACCAGAACTATTAAAATGAATTGCAAAATCAAATTATTTGTGAATCTGTGCTCATGAAAGTTCTTAATGAACTCCACCAGATTCATGGAGCTGAATTAGTTAAAATCAGAAATTAAGCCCAGCTGCACCCAGCCGCTCTGATCTCTAAGGACCAACCGGAATGCAAGAGGGTTTATTTTTCTGCCAAATTTCGAAACCCCTAACTCAACAAGGGAAAAGGTTCAAGATCTTGTCTATTACAGGACAGAAAGAGACCAAGGACCTGACACTACCATTTTTTCTGTGTGGCACCATGAAAATTTATGGATTTTAGTTTTTATGAATACTTTTCTAACTTACTTCTCAATATGCAATACTACGAAGCTGATACCATGTAGTTAGCACTGATGACTGCAGCCCTTAGTGATTTTTAGTCATTAAGGTCTTAAAAACTGTTTGATGAGAGACGTCAAAGCCAAAGTGGGTTTGTCTTGTTTCTTCTCCAGATCTCCTTGTTTATATCTAATGCTTGTATGCTATTATCTTCAATCCCCAAAGGCGGAGTGGGAGGTGATGTCTCATCTGCTCCCAATACTGTTTATCTTGTTTTTCTTTTCTCTTGGTAGTCATTCTTCTTGCATATTCATTAGGATGTCCCTGCCTATTTACAGTTCCTTGTTCTTATCTTGTTCTTAGTATGGCAATTTTTGTTTAGTTTGGAGACTCCTGTATAAAATTATACCTCTCTGACATTTTGGTGGTCACTATTCACTATGCCTGGCTATAAAATCACAGTGTTACAAAGTGTTTGTGTGTTGCTAATTACACAATTTCAACATACTCAAATTCAAGATCAAGGCAAACTAATATTAATGATATCCTCATTAGGACATTTAGGGTTTACAGGTGTCAGAAGCCTCTGCTTTGGCTACAGATAAGTTATTGGCAGAGGAATTATGCTAGCCAGAAGATAATTTCCATTTCTTTCAACATGTGTCCTTTTTAGAAAAGAACGCTATTTGAAAAGTCATTTTACCAGTCAACGGTGGCATAAGTTCTGAACATATTTTACAATCATATAGGAGGACCTCACATCCCAGTATTGATAATGGCAATGTATTATTTCAGAAAACTAGCAACGTTTTGTTCTTGCAAATATCTCCAAGAAAATTATATTTCCCCTGAAAAATAAAAAATATTTTCATCCTGTCAGGAACACTGAGTAATTGGATGTTAGCTCCAGTAGTGGTCTCCTAAGCCAGATACATGGAAAAAGTAGAAAATCAAGTTTGAGTCATGTTAAAAACACAGCCGTATTTCATCTGGAGTACATAAACCATAAAATGATACTATTTTAACTGCAAATAACTGACAGAATTACTTATTTAGCCTTTAATAGATACTAAATCAATAGCATACAGATACAATATAACATGAAATTTCATGCCATTTTGCTTAAACATCTGTAATAAAAAGAGGTCAACACCTCTCATCTTGTTGTATGTGACTGGTGATCCCTAGGTTTACGTTCAGAGAAATTCAGCAGTAATATTTTGCTGAACCCAGGAAAAGTGTGTCTTTGCCTTACCACAACAGATAAATGTTTCAAGTATCTATCCTTTGATACAGATATTCCAGTGTCTTTATAGGATTTACCAGAGTTTTGAGTTTACAATTTTCCAGATGAGCCTCAGAATAGTTCTTGTTTTCCTAAACATCACAGCTTAAGTCAATGAAGATTTCACACTCACTATTCTAGTTAAACACCTTCACATAAGAGCTTTTTGAGTTTATCACAAACTCTTGACCATCAAAAATACTTGATACAAAGAGAGATGATAGGGATTACATGCAGCTGGGGTGGAGAGAGCAGAAGCAACACAAGAAAAAAAGCCTTTGAGAATCTGGGTAACTGGCTGGTGAAGCTGCCACTTTATACACTTCTCCATTATCCCAGAGGAAAGAATTGTACAGCATAATTTCCTTCCTAACCAAGAGAAAAATCAGGCTCCAAAGTGTTTTAAGGAAAAACCGAGTCTCCAAATCAAGAGAAACGAGGCCTTGAAACTGAATCATTGCAATAACGTTCCTAGATATTAGCAGTGAGCTTGTCTTCCACTTCACTCTTGGAGTCCATCCAGGGTTATCTTTATACAATTTAACATACCTTGCTTACGTGCTCTTTCTTTTCACCAGTTCACAGTCATTCAGTTTTCTGCTTTTCTTTGTTATCTCTAAACCTGCTTCACCTCATTCACAAGGCTGCCTTCATGGTATCATGCTGTGGCTGCACTCTTCCGTGTCACTTTTTATTCTAGAGCTGCAGACAATTGGGTCTGATTCTACTGTTATGTGATTCCTATAAACAAAAGCTTAATTAACACAAGACAGTGGTTATTTAGTCACTACATAATTTTAACCTCAGCTGAAGTTAGTGAAAATAAGCTTAGTACAAGGCAATCATAGCACTGTAAAGTAAATATAAAATCAGTGGGTTTTTACTAGCAATGAAAAAATATTCTGATCTAAAATGGTGTATTGGGTTTGCACAGCCAGGTTTTGTCAGCTGGGGGGTTACGGGGGTGGCTTCTGCGAGAAGCTACCAGAATCTCTTCGCCCATGTCTGGCAGAGCCAAAGACAGCTGGATCCGAGATGGATGTGCTGCTGACCAAGGTTGGGCAGATTAGAGGTGGTGGTAACACCCTGTGACAACACATTTAAGACGAAAAAGAAAGTTAATTCACAGATGTAATCGTGCCCAGAGAAGAGCAGAATAAGAATATGTGAGAGAAACAACTCTGCAGACACCCAGGTCGATGGAGAAGGAGTGGCAGGAGGTGCTCCAGGCACCAGAGCTGAGATTCCCCTGCAGCCCATGGTGCAGACCACGGTGAGGCAGCTGTGTCCCTGCAGCCCATGGAGGCCCACTGGAATGCTGGGATCCACCTGCAGCCCATGGAGGAGCCCCACTGGAGCAGGTGGATGTCTGAGAGGAGCTGTAAACTTATGAGAAGCCCATGATGGAGCAAGCTCCTGGAAAGGACCTGCACACCCATGGGGAAAGGACCCCACACTGGAGCAGTCTGTCCTTGAAGGACTGCCCCCCATGGAAGTGACCCATGTTGCAGAAGTTCATGGGATACTGTTGTCCGTGTAATGGGCTAATGTTGGAGAAGCTCATGGAGAATTGTCTCCCCTGGGAGGGACCCCGTGTTGGAACAGGGGAAGGAGTCCTCTCCCTGAGCAGTGTCAGGAACAATGTGTGATGAACTGTCCATAAGCCCCATTTCCTGTCTCCCAGCACCACTGGGGGTAGGAGGCAGAGCTGTAAAGGAGGGAAGGGTGGAGAGAAGGAGATTTTAGGGTCTTGTTTTACTTTTCATTATCCTGTTCTGATTTTGCTAATAATGAATTCAATTTATATCCCTAATTCTAGCCTGTGATGGTATTTTCTCAGTGATCTCTCTGCATCCTTAACTAATGAACCCTTTGTTATATTTTCTTTCCCTGTCCGGCTGTGGAGTGATGGAGCAGCTTTGGTGGACACCTGGAATCCAGCCAGCATAGACCCACTGCAAATGGACACTGTTTAAAGACTGCAGAAACAGACTTCTCCAGACCATGGAGGAGACCAAGTCAGAGCAGATATCCACAGAGCAGCACATGGAGAACCCCATGCCAGAGTGGTGGTGTGCCTTGTAAAACCTTTGACTCGCGGAGAGAGGCCCACACAGGAAGGTTTTCTGTCAGGGACTCTGGGCCACGGAGGACAGTCACTGGAACATGTTTATTGTTAAGGACTGCAGCACATGGGAAGAAGCCACACTGGAACAAGCAGAAAGTGTAGAGGAAGGAGTGGCGCTGACAATTCCCCTCATTCCCCATCTTCCATGAGTTCTTGGTAGGGGAAGTAGAAAAGTCAGGAATAAAGTTGGGCTTGGGAAGAAGGGTGGACTGAGAGGAAGGTGTTTAGTTTAGGTCTTTGTTTCTCACCATCCCACTCCATTTAATTGACAATAAATTAAAAAATTCTTTCTCAAGTTGAGTCTGTTTTGCCTGTGACAGTAATCAGTGAGTGATCTCTGTGTCTTTACCTCAATTTATGAGCTTTTTCATCTAATCTTCTCCTTCTGTCCTGTTGAGGAGAGGAAGGGAAAGTGTAGGTATCCAGCAGCTGGCCAATGTCAAACCTCCACAAATATTAAGCATTACTCAGCAAGTCAACATTGAATAGAAAAAATAACATGAAAAAAACCCCGACCTATTATATTTTAGATTTCTATATCATTTATATTATCTGTAAAATAATCTAAAACGATATAATCTTATAGATAATTATTTATAAGATAATTTGTTAGACAATATTTATTAAAGATAGACGAGAGTCTGTTAAAAGCATGATTTATTATGGTACAATAATCTTATTTTCCCTGTCTTAATATATTCTATATGTACTTAAAAAAAAAATCAAATTGCAAACAATTCATTTATTTTTCTTAGATTTTCTTTTGGTAGAAAATAATATCCTGAGATTAAAATTGCCATGATCTAATTCAATTTCCCAAATCTTTTGACATTTCAGTGGCCACAAACCCAGAAAATTTTTTTTCTTTCCATTTCTCTTTTGTAATGGTAAGTAACTGTCATCAAACTAAAGACAAGGTGAAAGAGATAAAAAAAAGGGATCCTAGCAATTTTCAGGCTATATGAGATATTATTGTCATCTTCACTAGAAACTTTGACAAGTAAAAATCACATCAGTCTTCTAAACACATGAAGAGCAAGATGAAAGTGGTCTTTTCACTTCCATTTAGCATGAGTGTGTGGATAATATTTTTTTCTTGTTTTGTTTTGGCTTTACTTTTCTTCCAAGATGATATTTTTTTCCCCACCTCGAAGTCTTAAATACGTTCTGGATAGAATCAGACAGAGAAATATTTGGTTTTTGAACCCTGAATTTTATTTTTTCCTGATCTTCACTGACATTTATAACCCTTACTAAAACCTGAAGCACGTATGTGGCACATCTCTGTTGTAGTGTAGATAAGGTTTTTTAAGGGTATCACAAAGAAAAATGGACTGTACTTGTTTTGATTTACTGTTAGAAGTTGTAGGGGAAAGGCTGTCATTAAAAAAGAAAAATTTTGAGATAGTTTATTAAATTTTGACCTTTCTTTTATTTCTAGATTCTTATACACAGTGCAAATCCTGTGTATTATGCTATCCTGAACCCAGCATAATATACTTCCAGGCACTAGTCCAGAAGCTTTTTTCTACAGGTTCAGCTTCCTTTTTTCTCTTATTTTTTTCCCTCCAAACAATATTTTTCCAGGTCTATAGTGTCTTGCCCTCTGTCCTTTCTTCCTTTAGCCAGTTTTGTTTAAATTGTTATGCCAGAATCTCTCCTGTTCAGTGATTTTGAACCTTACACAACCTCTGATATTAAAAAGCTTCCTGAGAAGCCATTAAGTATGATGCCTACACTGCAATTCCTTTCTCTACTTTGGCAATCATAACCTCATAGAACTAACAAATTAGTAAGGCATAACCCTTCTATTCCAACCTTCATTTAATCAAGTTGTGCTTTTCTAAGCATTTTCTGATCTCGTGGTTTAAAGTGGTTCCTAATAGTTTCCTTGAAATTGAAGTCAAACTATTTGGTCTTTAATTTCCTGCTGTGTCCCAAAGCTTTTTTCTTAAGTAAGGATATCCTATTGGTTTCTCTGATTTCTGTTCCCATTCCCAATAGCAGGTCTTGGGAGATAACTGCTTCTGGGGTCTTGATCCATGTTTAGAGTTTAGCATACTCAGTAAATTCAAAGTTTTATTTGTCCTTTTCTTAATGTATTATAATTTAGCTCCTGTTAATTTGATTTCTCTACAAGTAAAAGAAATTTCAAGGCTAACTTGCAGACACCTTTCAGACCTCCAGACCTTGTTTTGTTTTTATTCTTATGTTATTTCCTTTACATTTATTTGCAATATATCAGGTTTCTTTATTCATTTTGAAGCTTATTATATTTAAAAACTAACTTTAAACTAATTTAAATGAAAATTATTGTCAGAATATATTTTGACGTGTTTTCTTTCTCTTTTCCTACATTTTAACCTAATTTAAACATAATTTGTAAGATTTTTCTAACCTTTCTCTTTCTAAATTAAAAGCTCAATATCAAGTCTTCCATTTCTTTGTTAATTACCTGTCTTACAAGTACTGAACTCAGTCTTTATTTGATACTATAAATAACTGACCCAATCTACTTCGTTCTTAGATATAAATTTCTAGTGTGAAAAATAGACAGTTTCATTGTATAAGGAAGAAAAAAAAGTGATTCTGCTATAAAATGCTACAAATGACAGCTGTGTGACTGAAGTCTGAATGCCACACGTGTACTCATCCACACTCACCCATCCACACATGGACACATTATATATAAATATCTACATCTTTTGTACTTTCCGTCTATGATTCCAAAAATTCTATGAAGAGATATTTTTTCTTGTGCATCTTAAAAAGTCTAAACAAAATAGAATTTTTTAGTATAAACAAGGAAGATTCTCATATAAACAAATACTTCTTCTTTTTTACTCTTCCCTCCCTTTTCTTATGTTAGTATTCATGCTAAAAACTGTTCCAGATGTTTTTCTGCATGTCTAACTCTCCAACACCTTTCCACCCAGCAAAGTAAAATGCTTTAGATGCAAAATTAAGTTTTTCTCTGACTCCCTATCTTCAGTGAATTACTAAAAAAGTGTCACTGGGCTTTTTGTGAGAATAAACCACGGTCTGTCAACCTTTCTAAACAGTCAATACTCAGGCAGAAGGGAAAACTAGAAGGATCTCCCATTTAATGTTTCTGAAGTTGTTTTGGAAAAAGTTCTTGTCAATCAGAAAAAGAAAAAAAAAATATGGAAAAAAGGGCACCTCTTGCATGAAAACTATTTTAATGGCAGAAGCCAAGGAAGCAGATCAAGAAAGTGTAAGAAACCAAGTGATGGTCTTAGTATGAGCATATGTTTTGTTTATTGATGTTGTTTCTCATTATCCATGCTGTTTCTTCTAGCTACAAAAAATGGTGTGTAAGAAGGTCATTATAACAAATGTTCAGTTTTGTCTCCTTTGGATGTACAAGCGTATAGATCATGATTTAAAAACACATTTATTTTATACAGAGGCCATAGCATGCCACAAATCACTTCTAGTTTATTGGCAAGCATCTACCCAGTCATACTGTAATCCAATCTCTATTAATTTAGAATAGAATAAATAATAATGAAAAACATGAAGATGTACAGGAGAACATGTTTCCCTTGATGGGAGGTTTGAAGAGTTTTTCACCAACTCTAAGGCATGACCCGCTCCTGCTTGCCAGGTGGTGTATTATTGCCTAAAACAAGAGACTTTTTTTGTTGGTTTGTTTTTCATATGTTATGTTTTAATTTATGATAGGATGTGCTTTATTTACTGGTAAAGAATGGTTTTCTTGATAGTGGATAAGTGGGTTCTACACTTTATTTAAGAAATCTCTAAGAGAGCACAGGAAAATCTCAGAAAACCTCCAGACGTATACAGAAAACTAGGGAAATAAAGCTGAAAAGAGGTTAGACTATGAAGACATGGGCCTCATAGCAAACAGTCTTCTTGTAATCAGAAACAGACCATACACCTTAAATCTCCAGAAATAATATGTAATGGAATGTTTCTGTTTATTACCTTCAACTAATTTTTTACCAAGTTCGATATGACAATGTTACTCTGAGTTTTATTTAACTCTCTACTTGGGTATTGGGTCAATGGATACTGAGGGATTCCAAATCCTGTGCTACCACAAGCATAACTATATAACTATATCTTTATATGTTTTGCCAGAAGATGTACCATGCACATGTTGTAAATCCTTCAAACTCTTTGCACCCACACAGTCACATCATGGCACACGCACAACACACAGGCACTTCCAAGATGTGCCAGGCCATTGCTCTGTTCAACAGGAGTTTTGTTATTCTTCACAGAATAAAGGAATTCAACACAGACAAGAGTAAAATATTATTATGTAGCAGTAAGAACACTTAGGAAGAGAGATGTGAATCCTCATTCTTGTTTTAGACAGTATTTTTCATTTGTTCTTAGTTTTGTTTAATATGGATATTATTTTTCCTTCTATAATTGAAATAATAGAGTAAAAAACCTTGCAAATTCAGGTTTTGCGTCCACAATGTTTAGAAAGTGAGCTACTGGCAGGATCAACACTCTTCTTATGCTTTTTCCTCACTGTTGATTTCCTTTTCCCTTATGAGAGTTGAGACAGAATTCATCTGGATGCGTGATCTTTCATGTCCTGAATCTAAAGAAAACCTAAAAACTAGATCTTCCCTTTCCTGGTGACAGCTTTGAAAATTTAAAGAGAAAGTTTTTAATTCAGAATTTAAGTTTTAGAAAAACTCGATGGGTCTTACTGAATTACTGTGAAAAGAATGTTTATAGGAACCTTCCACTTGACGAAAATTCTAGGATTTAGGTCAATGCGTACGGAGAAGCTTTTCAGAGGAACTTACTTCTTTTTTTGAGCACACAACACGAAAGTGATATTTCTTACAGGTTCATTGTAAGTGTCTTGTCAATTAAAGTGTGGTGGTTTTGTTTGTTTATTTGGAGTGTGTTAATACATAGCTCATTTGGGAACTAGGTTCCTCAAAGTAGGTCTTTCACTGGATATGATCTCCAATGTGCTCATTGCAAGAATTTTTTAGAATCTAAGCATTAGCATTGAGATACATCTTCATTAATAGAATAAACTAATGTTTTCTTTTCCTTTTTACATATTTCCAAATAATCATTCAACACTGAAACCTATGACCAGATAATTTATAAAGGAAGAGTGTTCTACAAACACTCAGTAATTTAAAAAACAAAAAATAATCAAAACAACAATTCTCTTCCATATTAATTTTCTAAGCTGTCTGATAATATCAGGTTTTGGATACACACCTTGCTATTAAGCCAGCATGATCACTGTTCGTGCAATATTCAGTGACATTTTGAATACAAATACCAAGATTATTATCTTTTAATATTAAACATTATATGAGTGTTTAAAGTGCCTGTGAAGCATATTCATATTAAATATTATTGCTGACATTTGGAAAAGGTCAAGAGGGATGGCCTTGTGCAAAAAAAACATATTAGCAGCAAGACAGAATTATTACAATTATTAGCAATAATAATTTGATTAGGAAAAGATTAAGTTTGAGAATCCTCTTGTCTTTTTGCTAGTTAACACAACTACCCATTTAAATTTGGTCAAAATTGCAATCTCTTGAACATACTAATATCAACACCAGGCTTTTCTGTCAGTTCCATTGAGCATACTTTTCCTAGCCACATATTGAAAGTATAAAGCCACAGAATGGAGGATATCACTTTTTCCCTTACACAGCACATATAATTACTAAGCTCCCTATGCATCTAGCAGAGGTGAGTAGGTGAAGCCAGGAAAGATGTTTGTTTACTAAACTCTGCAGCAGAAAAAGCTAACGTTCTGTAACTAATCTAATTCTGTGTTTGAACAGAGGGCTGGATCCTCTGCAGTCATCAGCCTTTTTCCCTAGACAGTCAAACTCCTGTCTGCAATCTGAAACTTTGTTTTGCTTAGAAACTTTATTAGCACTAAACTCATTTTAAATTAAGGTAATAAAAGAACTGGAGAGGAAACTCCAGATACATTAGCTGCAGCTGTCTTCTTTCTTCTTCCCTTCCGAATTTTTCCAAGACAGACAGGCATTTATCTTAATTTTCTGACTCAATTTCTTCTCATCAAGGGTCAGATTTTATTTAGTTGTGCATGTTCTGTTTCTGTGCATTTTAAGAATTCATAATTCTCTCTTATTTAGAGTTTCATATCCTGTCCATAAGTCAAAGTACAGTATGGTTTTATAGTGTCTAATCTGGAGACAGAAGTAGGTTATTTGGGTTTCAGACACAGAAAAAGGTATATAAAATCTCCAAACATACATCAGCAGCCAAGTAACTTGCCTTTTATCTATGCCCACATACAAATTATTAATAGTGAGTAACCTACTATAGCTTTGTCAGGCTGATTAGACAGAGATATTAGTAGCCTCTCCTTCTCTGAAAAAGGTATATTTTACATCTGCTTTATCTCCCACTGAGTAGAATTCTGATTTCATGTCTGATATCACGTATACAGCATTTTAAATCATCATTCATAATGATATCAATGTGCATAGCATAATCTAATAGGGTAGTTTAAGAATTAATATTAGACATGCCACTAATGCTCATTTATCATCTAAATCATCTAAAATCTAAATATTTTTGATAATAAAATTTTCTGATGAGAAAGACTGAGGGGAAAGCAGATAAATAAGAGGGCAGGATACTGCTATCATAATCTTAACATCTTGGCTAAATGTATTGAATAAAAAAAATTAAAAGCATATGAGAACTGAATAGGAAGGTTATATCTGTAAGATGGGAAATTTTAGGGAATAGTAATGGAGACAGTAATGTAAGAGGGTATTATTTCAGAAATTCCATAGGTACTGTGTAATATAGAAGAACTGATTGCATTGATTAGATCAGATATCTAAAACCAGATGCAAGTAGAGAAAGTGCTTTATGTATTTGTACAGCATTGTTATGGCCACTGCTATGATATTCACTTACAAAGAGAGTGGGAAGAGGAAAGAAATCTTTGAAACTTTTCCTGAGCACTTAAGACAATAAATGGCTGGGACCTGAATCTTTATAATTTTGTTAATGAAGACTAGCAAGAGATTGTGTATATTAAGGAGAGGAAAATACTTATATCTCCTGGACAACCTGAAAAAAAAGGCAAGTGTTAATAGAAAAAGGTTAAGATTGCAGTATATGGAAGGAAGTTTTTGATCATTCATTCTATTCCCAGATATTCCAAATATATAAACAGCTAACTTGTGGCAGGAAGTAGTAATTTCCTATCTCCATGGAGTTCATCTGCTTAACCTCTTGTTTTCTTGTGATGCTAAGGATGTCTGAAGTAATATTGATATACAGCAGCCAAAATCATGGGACAGAAACAACAGTTAGATGTAATGTTGAAGGAACCACAGTATCTAACTGAAATATTACATATATGTACACAAGACATTACATCTCTTATATGTACATATATACAGAAATACGAAAAACTTTTCTCATTCTTTGAGTATAGAACTTCCAATGCTTGGGACTTTGTCAAATTTGAACTGTATAAAATATTCTTTCCCTCACGGATTATATTAACAATGTTCTTATCTCTGCAGCTACATTTTTAAAGAAAGTGTAGTTTTGTATGTTAGTGATCCCTTCCTCACTGTTTCATTTGCTTGAATCAGCCTGATGGCTTCAAAATTATCAAAGGAAAGGAGGAAACAGACAGCCAAATCAACTTATCTTTGCCTTCTTAGAAAACAAACTTTAAAAACTCTCATGTATGCTAAATTTAAATCTCATTACCAGGTATTCTTTTGCCGCTGTATGAGTAGCCATATGTGATCTTCTGTGATATCTGCTGCTGACTATTGCATTGATATTTTCAATGTTATTTTCATAAGAATTTTTTTCAATCTCTTCTAAGAGGCATAAGACACTCATGCCTTTTTCAGAGAGTATGTTTTTAAAATAAATTATGAAGGGATAAGTTGATGACTGTCTAAGGAGGCAGTTGTTTTTATAGAGATTTATTTCCTTCATCCTAAATAGAGGCCTGAAGAAGTCTTCTTCAGAATTGTACCTCAAAGCTGCAGAGCAGCAGAAAGCTCACAAAATTGATTGGAAATCCAATAATATTATGCACTACTTGATATTAAGCTTTCCAAAGCAAATTTTTGTATGGTTAATAAAACACAAGCAAGAGCATGAATTGTTAACCACCTGTGAATTTATTAGGAAGAACTGGAGAAATGTCCCTAATAATAGAGAGAGACTGCCTCAGGAAAGCAGCTTGTTGTACCTGCATTAAAACAAAACCAAGGAAAAATGATAATAAATATGAAATTGTTCTAAATTTCCACAGCAGACACAGCAGAAACTTCTTAATTGATTGTCAGGCACACTACAGAAAAACCAGCAATTCTAAGTAAATGTGAAAACCTCTTTCCATTCTTTTTCTAATGATTTTAATAAGACTTTCCAGGCAGCACTTTTTAATGTCATTAATCAAGTTTTTGAGAAGTTCCAGTCACTTTCTCTTCAGTCTTCTGCCACAGAAGAATTCACCTGAAGCATTTTATAATCATCAAGAAATGTGCTGTCTATTGTATCTTAGGATGAATTAGGAAATGGACAGGAATAATTTAACTAGCTCATGAGATGACAAAAATTGTGAGAATGAAGTTCACACAGCAGAAATGCTCATCGGGAACCCTCCTTTCAGAGCATGTTTTCATCCATTAGAATTCCACATTACAGGTTTGGTTCTTTATTCTTATCAGAGTGAATAAGTAACTTTTTGCAAACTTAAAAGCCTAATTAAAAATAATAAATATAGTTTGAAAGCTCTCAGTACCTCTCAGTTTTCTTTGAGGGTTTGCAGCATCTAAACTATAAACATATAATTGGTTTTCATGATTCTAAGTGAAAACTTTCACACAAAAAAAAAGAATTCGGAAATGATTATCAAAAGTTTAACTGATACAACTTATACAATTATCTGAGAGCTTTCCTCAGACAGTGATATGTACTTTCTTTCCATACTTTATGTGGGTAATATCTACCAGGTGAGAACAGAAAGCAGGGATGATATTTTGAGATTTTTATTCATCCTGTCTCACTACACATAAAAGAAAAAAGCAAGAAAAATCCTTAGATGTCAACTGGGAAAAAAAGACTATCGGAAAAGAGAATAAGATGGAAATCAGAAATCCTTCTCAGCATCTGCAAATAAACCCCAAAATATATCCTGGATTTGAAACAGGCAATGAGTAATTTTTTTTATATGTATATCAAAAATACATTGCAGGATTTGTTTCAGGAGAGTTTACATAGATTATTGTTTGTATCATTATATCAGTTTGTATAGAGTTCTTGGTTTTTTTACAAGTTTTCAATCTTTATCTTGCAGCTTTAGCTACAAGAATCAGTAAAAATGAACAATTTATCTCTGCACATCTCATCCTTATGAAGTAGAGGATATTGGGAACATAATATATGAAATTATTTCTTAAAAAAATTTTGGTTTTGTTTAATTTTTCATTTTTTAAAAACTAAAAACATTTTAAAACACCTCATGAAATTAGTATTTGACTGTGTAAACAAGTTTGTTTTCTCAATAATTTTCCTTGGGAAATTTTAAATATATTTGTATTATTGCTTGTGGAAAACTTTGTACTGAGAAAGTATTAAAGCACAGTCAGCCTAGTTTAATCAAAGACTATTCATGCTTATAGTCTTAGCAATATGTTAATAGCGCACAACTCGTTGACCTTGTGAATTCTGTGAGAATAGAGAAATAGAGCACGGATGAGGCATAGACAGTAGGATCTGTTGTGAAAAGTCTTGGTAAAATAAATCTTCTTTTCAGAGATCAATCTCTTTCAATCTGAACAAAGAGAGGCATTTTTTCTTGTTTTCAGTTGTAGATATCTAGAGAAGTTTCATGCAACAAGTTTCTACATTTGTATTGATTTCTTGCAAAAGTGTAAGTGAAGTTTTACTGTAAAATCTATTGTGTGTGTGAATATTCCTTCTTTAAATAAAACCTGCAAAAGTAGAAAGGAAAATAAAAATGATAAGTTGGTATTGCAGCAAAAATGTGGAAATTCAGTGATGAAAAGCCAGAATCCTCAACTCCTTATTTCTTTACAGAGAGGTAGTTGAGAATAGCAATGAGAAGAGTCTGGATTTTATATTAAATGGTTTCCTGAAAAGATAAAAATAGAGTTTGGTGCACACCAAACATTAGAGTTAGTCCACACTAACTTTCATACTATTTTAAGTCACAGACATGATTCCAATCAATGAGATCTTGGTTAAGATTAAAAAAAATGAGAAATTGTGTATCATAGTTGTGCATTTCTGAAAAGCAAATTAACCAGGTAAATTTGAAACTACCTTAAGTTTTATTAAGAAAAAAAATATGTTAATCACTCAAATAAATAAATAATACATGGCTTTCCAGAGCATATTGTGACTGAAACTAAAACATTGACATGGGAAAGGTGTCAATTCAAATGCAATTACATTGTGGAGAGCCCTTATCTCCTTCAGCTGAGCTCTGAACAAGCTGAAGTTTACTCTTCTAAAATTGAAAACCTTTGTCTTAGTACGAACTATCAGTGTGCTTAGCTGATCCCAAACCCCACAATATCATGATTGTTGCAGCTAAGGCTACTAACTTCTCATTTTTCTTTAAACTGTGATAAAATAATTTCTTATGCTTACAGTAATTATTTTAAGCAGGCATGATGTGTATGGGCACAAGGGAGAAAGGGACTTTTTGCAGACATACCAAAAATTTAGATGCTATGAGAAACAGCGTGTAGCAATTAAATAAATGGCTGTAAAGGTACATCATGGTTCACATTTTAAAGGACATTGTATTTACAGACATTCCTTTCAAATATCTTATACTCTCTATTGCATTCATATAAATGAAAATTTATTTCATGATAATATTTAAAATAAGCAAATACCCCATTTAGACACCACTCACAGTAAAAAGCTCTATTTGATATATCGGATAGCAATTAAAAAAAAAAGAAGTAACTTATTTGAAACTGCACTCAGTGGATTCCTGATTGTCTAATTGTTTTCAAGGAATTTTCTGCTTCAAACATTGTGCCCTCTTCTTTTTTTGACAAGTCTGAACTCCTTTCTTTAAGCCTATAAAAATCAGGGGAAAATGCAAATCATGCTGTTAGGTTTTGGAACATTTTTAATCATCTGTAGTAACATTTCTGATACTAATATTGTCGTAGTTTTAGGACCAACAGCCAGGAACATCCGAAGGTTCCAATAGCTGTGTGTCATACCACGGGAAAAAGATGCGGAGATTATTTCTTGCATAGAATAGTAACCCAAAAAATGGATCATTATATGTCCTTTGCAATACTCATGCAGTTAGGTGACCCCAAAATATTTTAATAAATATGTAATAATATTTCTGTGGAGATATATATCCACACACATATATATATGGGTTGTGTGTGTGTATATACATATATACACACACACATAAATATTTCATTGGAACTATGAGACCCAATAGAAATGATTAAAATTTCAAATATTGAAACACATTGAAATATTTAATATTCTCATACAATCTTATTTAGTAAAGATATAAATATGTAAATGATGGCGAATGACTTTTGCCTTTTCCTTTTACATATTCTCTGTATTCTTTACCATATATTTGTAGCTGTGCATATGAATAAGCATATGAATATATTCCTTGAAACCCAAAAATTAGCCATTGAAAGTAAATACCACTTTTTCTGTTTATGCTGGTGCATTGCTTTGAGCACTTCAATAAAATGCAAAATGACAGATATAGTCTTAGCAATGAATGTCATAATCCCCAAATAAAATGTGGTAAAACAGTTTGGAATAGTGATATAAGCATTTATATCACTATTACAAGGATTTTTTTTTTAATAAGGATTTTTTTTTGAATGTAGAACACACACAGACTCTAGCCTGTTTAAGACTCTTTGTATCTGGTTGAGATGCAGTATGCATGGCCCAGCACTATGACACCTGCTGTGACTTTGCATTATGTTTGAAAATAATAGGTTCTTCAAGAGGAGCGGATGCCTTCTAGTATAGTAATTGATTGCAAGCATCAATACAGCAGCTGCTTTTGTGCACTCAGGAATAACTTTATTTCAGGATTGTTGTTTTTTTAATAGCTTTACACTTTTTATAGCAGCTCCCAATATTTTTTCAGAGGCTTCTGCTAACAGTAGGGGAGGGGCTATAAAAGTGAAAAGATGGAACCATTTTTTTTAGTGAGCGTGTCCTATTCAACTTCTTACATTTGACATCTCATTTCCTGTATAGATATAGATACCTGCCATTAGCTAAACTCCAGTGGAGGGACAGCAGTTGCTTAAAGGCAGAAAACTGCTTTTGCAATTTTCATTATGAACAGCATAAAATGCAATACTTAATGAAATCTAAAAGACATGTGTTTTAAGTAAGAATGCACATCTTCAGTCATAGCACTTAGAGAGTACTCAGTAACCAAGAAAGAAGGTCAGCACTTCCGTGAACTGCCTAAGCACTGCTTGATCTCATTTTCTTTCTCATTATCCTAAGAAACCTCAAATTTGTATTTAATACCCTCAGGGGCTTAAAACGAGTATAGTGTAGACACTCGTATATGCATCATATTATTGAGTTCAAAACTTTCCTATACCACAATATGAGATTTTATCTAATCATCACATCACCATTAAAACATACTTTCTCATGAGGAGAAAATTATTTTTTTAATCTTCATTTCATGCCTTTTACAGTTTTATTTTTTAAAATGTTTTTAGCATCTTTATTTATCTAAGAGTTCTTCAGCAGCCATCCTGATATTGGAATTTACCCAATGTGAATGTCAGTCCATTCTGTATCTCTTGTGACTTAGGTGTTATACACAGTGGAAGGAGAATTAACCAATACAAAAACAGAGAACAAAATAAAATACAAAAAATCCCCCCAAACAATTAAACAAGCCAAAACCAACAGAAACTCAGAAACAAAACAAACCCAAAACAAAACAAAAAAAAACAACCAAAAATCACAAACAAACAAACAAACAAACACACTCCCCTCAAACACAAGCAGTCATGATGAGCAGGGCTTAAATTCTCTATTTACTGAGACGAACATACACTGATATCCAATCCTCTTAGAAATTAAAGTCTTCTACTTATTGTGGCAACAATTTCACATGGGTCATTTCACATAAATAAAAGAACAACTAGATCTTTGAGTAGGGAGGAAACAGGAGGCAACAAGAGTTTTACTTCAGACTATTCTTTTAAAGGAAGCCCAGGGCATTGCTGCCTTATTTATGAGAAGTTCTAGCCGATGAGGAACATCAAAAGAGGAAGAGTTGTGTTTCCTAGGCAAGGAAGATTATTACACTCACAATGACTCCTACAGTTTATGCTCCCACATCAGTGGAACGGCCATAGCTAGAGGGTGGAAGCTGCCTCACACCTTCTTCCCTTATCCAAACTCCACTGGGAAAAACCTACAATCTGATCAGATTTGGGTATTACTACATCCCAAGCTGAATAGCCTAGGGCAGGACTGAAGCATTTGTAGCCAAATTCAAAACAGGGGCTTAAGGTGCTATGAAAATTTGATACAGAAATTTCACCTTCCTACAACATCTAAGGGCATGCAGAATACCCAGGTGTCCCCTGGAGACAGAAGTTTTACAGATCTATGTTTTGAATTGAGGCACTGTTTTCCAGAATTTCATTTGAATGCATTTGTTGTCTGTGTATCGTCCTTCATAGATTATTTCTGCAGCTTTACTGTTCTGATCATGAAGTACAGAATATCTAAAACCTTTTCCTCCTTAGTGGCTGGGCCATTCAGGAAAGACAAGTAGGAAGAAATCCACAGAACTACTTTCTGCTCTCCCTCACCTTGAAACTGGACAAACTTTCAATAAATGTAATGAGAACAAACTAGCTAAATTATAAAGAAGAAGAAAATAAATATTTTCTGTGAGCTATAAAGCATCCTGCAAGATAACAGAACATAAAAATGGATAATTACAGGGTAGGGTTTAAACACATTCATACTTTTCTGCCCATATTCTGAGTCTGCTTGATGTGAGCAGTTTTTTTGCAGGAAGTTAAATAGCTGCTCTTGTATGGTCCTGCCAATAGGCCATTTCTCTTAATATTGTATGAATTGTTCATGTCCTGCTTCTAGATGTATATAAACTGTTCACAGCACTACACTAACCCAGATATATGTCTTTCATGCTTCAAGGAGTATGGATCCAGCCAACTTAGAAAGCTCAAAGGATCTTCTCTCTCTGTAGAGATGAAAATTAAAGCACATATTTTATTTTACTAGCCTTATTTGCACCGATATATTCCACTCTTGACAAACTGATTGAATAATAATTTGAACAAGCCAGGACTGTAACGCTTTCAGCAACTGAACATCAGATGTGATTGTATGCTAATCCAGTTGTATGCTAGTAACATATTCTAGAGAAAGGTTAAAAAATGCCATAGTCTTTTATTTTCATTCCCAAATTATCTGTTGTATCGTCAAAGGGAGTGAGTGAGAGTATATAAAATGACGTGCTTTCTTGTGGTTAGAGAAAAAAAGAAAAGCCCCCAACATTTGAGTTATCTCATTTTTACGTCCCTTGGGACTTGCCAGAACTCCAAGGTCCATAATTCTGGGACAATCAGGTCTTCTTTGGGAAAACTAAGTAATTTAAGTAATCTTTAGAACCCAAAATTCAGCACTCCTAACAAACAAGGGCTGGTTGGATGTATGGCATATGTCTCCTTCTTCCTGCGAAGTTGAACAGTCACAAAAACTGGTAGTCCTGAGATGGCTTTAAAAGATTAATGACTCTGAAAAGATTTTGTAACTCCAAACCCTGAACTGATGTTCAGTGAAATTAATATTTTTGTAAGTTCCATGATATGCAGACAGCTGAGACACAAAGTATTTTTATATATAACATTTTTTTTTAAATATATTACAATTAAAGAAAACTGTATGTATAGAAGTTGTGTCACGGCATGAAATGTCAATACATATCGAGTATGACATATATGCATGCCTCACAGCTGGAATTCGGAAACCTTGCATTTTGATCAGCTTTCCTGAGAAGATTATAATCTACTTGCATTTCTGCAAAACCCCTCTTGTATGACATTTAGAAAGCCATTGATTTCTGTTCTTAATTTATAAGAGGGAGGAATCAGCTTCTATTTTTCCTTTGTCTTCCGTTTACATTACAGAATCTATGCAGGAGGTCTTTTACATACCTGCACAACAGGCTCCAGGGTAAAACAGGTCCTTTATCTCAGCTGGAACATCTAAACTTTAATATGATAGAATAGTGAAAATAACATATATTCATTTAATGAATTATTTTAAAAGTTTAGAACTTATAAAAGAAAAATAACGGAAGGCATTGATGAAGCAGATAGAGTCAGGGAAATGCATAAGACTGAAAGATAGTTGTTACAAGCAATTTTGTATTGGATGTTTCTCCTACATCTGTTTTTATTAGTTTTTTAAAAAATAATAAACTTCTAATGAGAATTCTATTTAACTAAAAATAATTTCATCCTTATTAACAGAGGTCTGCCATTAAGAGCCACCTAGTCTTCTACGACGACTTCAAGAATAATTGGCAAACTTTGGCTTTGCAGGAGCATTTAATAGAGTAGTGGCTTCCAAACAAATTGAATTTAATTTCTATCAAAAGATGCTGCTGCTGTATGTATTTGAATATTAAGTGATGTGCTTTAGCTAGGCTAAGAAAACAACAAAAATTATTCACAACTTTGCTTAATCTATAATAAGAAGGTTTAAAGGCTATATAAGAAATTTTTATTGTTCAATCCTGTCTACTGAAAATTTGGTGAGTTAGAGGCACACATACAAAATAATGCAAGGAAATGCGGCTAGAGAGTATTTCTTAATTTGTTCAGGGTTTTTTGAGCCTCTTAATTTAGTTGAGAAACTTTTTTGTGATGTCTTGGGACCCAGTTTTGCCAGACACTTAAGAATCTCAGTGATCATAGATATTTTTAGGTGCTTAAGTTATGCAAAATCTGACAGGATGAGATTTCTAATGACTAAAAGATTGTGTTGATTTTTTCAATAGTAAACAACACCTAGTGAAGAATTACTAAGTCTCTGAGCCGTGTAAAGAAAAATAAAATAATTTTGTTTGGAAAATCTCAGCACATTTCTAAATTATAATAGACTACAGACCTAAGATAACTTAAGCTAAGCAAATGATATTTCATATATGATACCATTGTGTCTAAATTATAACTGCACAAGTATCAAAAGAGTCTCTAAAAGTCTTTAATATTTTCCTACTAAGACCAATATTGAAGTTCCTTTAACTTCAATAAGACCAGAGTTAGCACTATTGAATCTTTTTAAAAATCCCATTCTGGAGGTCTGGGATCTCCTTTTTTTAAATTATTTTTCAAAAATTTCTGTTGTCGTCTTGACTTTCGGGATTCAAAATAGCAGTATAAAGAAAACTCACAGGAGAGTTATTTAGTGTACTTTGAATACAGAAAAAAAACCCTCACGAATTAATTTTTTTTTTCTACTATCCTCTGTGTATTTTTATTGGATATTTTACTTGGTTTGAAGTCAGTGAGTTTTCTTTTTCTGGTGATGGAAATAGGAGAAAGTTGTTAGCTAGCTGCAGTCAAAATCAAGAATGATCAGGAATAGAATGGCTGAATTTTGAAATAAGCATGACATTTTCAAGAGTCTATCTCAGCAATTATGGAAATGGCAAGATATTGATTTTTATTTTTTATGCTTCATTTGCTAAGCTGAAGAAAAACTTGTTTCATTACAACAAAGCCCAAACTGCAAAATATGAACAAATGAAACCATATTTTAAAGCAAACTGATGAAGGAAGTTCAAAATTTTCACAGTTTCATAAATCATTATTATTTTTCTTCTGACTATCCTGATAAGGAGACTAATTTCTTCAGGTTTGGACCACCAATTTGTATTTAGACAGTTTCTGTCTTCATTAACTATCAGCCGTGATTGGAAGTTTACCTGCTCCTGGAATTAAAATTCAAAATAATCCCCATTAAGTGAATTCAGAAAATAATATGATAGTTCCAGACTGTGTATTTGTTGTATGACACAGCAACATCACTTATTGAAGATAGAAATTTTTGTGTATCAAAACTTAAAGTTATTCCCTCTCCAAATGGGAAACTCATGGAATCCATTAAGTCTGGTGGTTAAAATTCAGCAGTGCAGAAACAGAGAAATCAAAGGGTTCTTCTAGATGTCAAAGTCCTGCTCCTAAGATGAAGGTCACATCTTTAATGACCTTCCAGGCAAACTGCTTCAGACTTGTGCTCCAGACCCTTCACCAGATTCATTGCCCTTGTTTGGACTCACTCCAGCACCTCAATATCTTTATTGTAGTGAGGCGCCCAGAACTGGATACAGTACTTAAGGTGCAACAGAGTATTTGAGGTGCAGTGAATACTGAATATGCTGTTCATGATTCCTTATGGTTACTCCATGTAACCTTTGATCATTTAGGGTCAGCTGTTTTAGCTGTGTCACCTCCCAACTTCTTGTGGACTCACGGCCTCCTCACTGGTGGGCCAGAGCGAGAGGCAGAAAAGGCCTTGAAACTGTGTCTGCACTGCACAAAAACAACAAAAATATCCCTGTGTTATCAACACTGTTTTCATCACAAATCCAAAACACAGACCTGTATTAGCTACTATGAGGAAGTTTAACTCTGTGCCAGAAAAAAGCACCACACATTAAGATTCTATCTAAAAGCCAAAAGATACTACACCTGGCACTAAATTTGTCTCAGATATACATTCTTCAAATGGGCAACAAATAACAAAACCACATCATCCTAAACTAATGAAAGACTGTGCTTACATCTGATCTGTTAACATTTGCAGGGACAAGATTAAATTCCCATATTTCTTCCCTCTCATGCACATCTTTATTTCAGAATCAATTTTTTTGTCTTCTCATTCAGACTTTGACAGAAGAAAATGTTATCTGTATTACTGCTGTCAGTGACTGGCCCTACATTTTCCAGTTGCCCATTTCCAGTTCTTATTTCTTGATTGCGCTTAATATGTAACACTTATTCTTAAGGAGGACCAGACCCAGATCATGTTGTAGGTCTCTTGGCCCACTCTGGAATCTGTGCTTGATTTTTTTTTCCCCAAATAATATGGCTATTACATGGGTTTGAAGGAACTACTGCCTTGGGTTCACATTTATTCTTCAAAAATAATGGGAGTGACCATGGGTTATCTTGTATAAGAACACCTATGTCTTTCAAAGAGGGCTCCTGGCCATCTGTAGTAATCTCTATTATGGAACCTTTTTTACTACTACCACTAAAAGAGTAGAGACTAGGACGGAACCATTGTTAAAAAGCAGAAACAATAAATTCTTTCAATTTTTGAGGTTTTTTTTTTTTCACCTGCACTGATAAGATTTTTCCCTTTATTGTTGGTCAAATGGCCTGACCAACATTCTTTCATTTTAGTAGATTTTCCACTGCATAGTACCATTAAACACATAACACAATACTGGCTATATTTACTCTATACCTATAGGACTGAAATGCATAAGTATTTGAGAACCTCTAATTAATTATTTAAATAATTTTTTGTGTTCAGTACAAGTTTTGACATATTTTTCCATCTTTCCTTTGGTTATGTCTACATTCTTCAGTGGACCAAAGCTTAAAAGTCACTAAACCGCCACTAACCTAAGGTGTGTTAATTAACACAGAAAAATGTCACCCTGAAGTTTATGAGGCTTGGCTCTAGCACCTCATGAATGTGGCTATATTACTTGTCAAATCATTTGTGTATCTTTGCATTGTGTTATGAAAGCAGCATAGACCTAATACACGTGTATTGGCTGACTGCATCCGAAGACACTGCTGTGAGTGCCACAGCAGCTGGTACTCACATATGTATGTATGATTGCCTTGGAGGATTAAAGAATGGGCAATTAACTGAAGACATTCTATGAACCTACCCCCAAAATGCCAGTGTGGGATGTGCTCTTTGTAGCTATATTCCAGCATTAATTTATGTCAAACCATTACACTGGGGTAGACTTCAGTGCATCCCCTGATGATATCCCCTATATGTGTATATGTGAGTATAGCTGTTGTTACCCATACTTGTAGTGACTGCAGTGTTAGAGTATTAGGATGATCTCTTTCTAGGACAGCAGCAACTGTGACACATAGCACAATATACGTGAGTTAAGTTATTCCCTTAATGTTATTCTTTTTTTTCTCTCCACATTTTTGTCTACAGATTAAATATGTAAAGCTGCAAGTAATCCTTGAGAAAAAAAATTGTTTACTGCAATATATGTAGCAAACTGAGCTCAGGAAGCCCAATTCATTAATTTTTTATGTACTTCCAGTTAAAAAAGGAATTAATGAATTTACTCTGAGCTCTGACCTGAAGCTCCCTAGCTCTCTCATTGCCTCTAAACCTCAAAGCTATTACATGTAAATTTTACAACAACCATGGTGTCTCTCAGCGATGTGCAGCCTCCAAAAAAGGCACTTTATAAAGAACAAAAGGCTATCCACTTATAGTGGTTCTGAATTGTGAAAATAAATACTTAGAAACAGGAACAGTAACACAACAAAAAATAAAAAAAAACCAAAGAATTTCCAGGGGCACATGTGAAAGAAAAAAGAACTAGTTTAAAGGACATTTTTGCCTGCTTTGCTGGGCTAAGCAGAAAGTGAAATCCTTCTACAACAAATTAGGTTTTACCAAGTGCAAGCAGGCACGTTGGATTAATCTATATGTCAATGAAAGAATGAACTGATTCAAACTAGGAGCTTTGAAGTCAGGCACCCTGCTGTCACTGAAATGTCCACTCACAATTTTCAGACCACATTATGTTAGTTTAATGCTACAGTTCCTCATTACCTTCACAGATACTGGCAGTAGTCAAAGTAACTTACTTGCCCTTTACATAAAAGTAGCCAAAAATTAAAGGTACTAAGAGTAGAGGCTCAGCCTAGTACTATCTGTGCTGTGCTGTGCTGTGCTGTGTGCAGGCTAAGTCAGGCTACATTAATATCGGTATTCTAGAAGACAATAATGTTCTTAGTTTGTAATGTGCATTTGGCAAATGGAGTATAAACTGACTACTCAATTTAACAAAATGCTAAAGGAGCTTGCTACTGCATCAGGCTAATTATTATTTAAAATTATTTTGTTGATTGTTGTTCAGTACTAACATTATTCATGATGAATTATTTGATTTTTATGTGATGTGCATGGAATTGCATGGGGACCCCAGCACAATTTAGCATTCATTTTTGTTCATAATTTTAGCAGAGAGGCTTTTTAAAAAATAATGTTGCTTTACATAATATTCTTCCTTACATGCTGTAAGATTCTATTCATTCTGCAACTACAAGGGTAGTTTTCATCATCTTGCTGCAAGGAAATATATTCAGGCTGACAAATTTTCACATTGCCCAGTCACTTATATGCTGTAGGGCAATTTTTCTTCTGGCTCACTCTCTTCTACTGGAGTTGTTTCAATCTGAATAAAAAGTTTACTGAGCCAAAGAGTGTAAGCTTGAATCCCAGCTGTCTACACATCACTTGTACTTATTCTTGGCATTTTCCTTATCTGTTTATTCTACTTTGCTTTCTTTCTTTCCACCTTTGCAGCACATACACAATGATGTCTGTGACTGATCCAATGCCCAAGGATAGCCTTTCTAGTGACATCAATGGATATTGCAGAACATCCTTGCTAAATATGACTATAATTTTTCTCAAGATACTTGTCGTTCTGGAAAGTAGCGTAGACCTAAATATGAGAAATCCAGGCAAGCAGGGATATAATAGAAACAAGACTACTTCTTCTTCTGTAGCAGATGTTCTCTAAAGTGTTCTAGAGAATATTGCTTGCCCTGTTTAAAATAATCCATAGATCTAGTCGAATTCATTATTCTCAGCAGTGTTTATAGTGAACTGTTGTTTTTTTCCCAATCAGAAATTAAAGCTTAATCTAGATTTAAAAAAAAAATATAACCATCATTATTCTCCTATTGTAAAACACACTGAATAACATACCAGTGATACTACTATCAAAAATAGATGTTAATAGCAAGTAGTTATAAGGGCATTAAATCTATTATCTTCTAATGGGTTATTATTATGTAAAGTGAACAATCAATAACCCTATGACAAGGATGTACATGTCACTACATTGTGCTAATAAAAAATTAGTTATGTTTTAAAGAAAACCACAGTTCAAAGGCTGTTGAAGAAAAACAGTCACTAGCAAGTTAACAGCTGTTAACAGGTACAATTGTAAAATGGGATCAGAGAATTTAAAAGTGAACCTGAAGAAATATAAGGGAGGCACCAGGGATAAAAATAATGATTATCAGTGGCCAGCAACTAATTAAAGGCATACAAAAATTGGGAAGTAACTGAAGCTGATCACAGAGACAGAGAGAAAAAAGAACCAGTTCAATATAGAAAAAATTGAACACACAGAGTAAAACTTGGATATAGCATATTCAATTACTCTATTGTTAGTTTAATGAATAAAGAGCAAGGAAGCTGACAGTATTAGAAAATGTACAAAAGTAGACCTGGCAGACTTAAGTGTAAAGAGAATTCAAGAATTCCCTTCTGCAACATACTCTCCTGCTGAAGAGGCAGGATCAGGGGGGTTGATCACTTGTAGCTATACTCTTGGACCTTTTTCCGTGAAGAAAAGTCATTTTCTGAGGACTCTGCCAATTCTGAGTATCCCTGCCCAGCCCTCCCTGGAACTTCCCCCCCCTCCTCTCCGCCTTCTCAGGGACCAGTACCCCAGTGCCCACCCCAGCTTGCACCAAACTCTTGGCTCTGCACCAAAGCAAGGTTTCCTTGATTCCACATACGTTACAAAATATTTTCACTCTGGTGCCCTCATCATCAGGCTTTGCTGCAGCTTGACTTCTGCATGCCAGGTGCTGTACACAGCCTGATGCAAACCATCATCACTTTGTGGTGGCTCATTAATGACCAATGTCTCTATGGCTTCCTGCCTTCATCTTAACCTATACGGTCTACAGAAAGATTTTGAATAAGGTCAAGAGGATGTATTGTTTCACCTTTTCCTACTACTAGACACTGGAACTGATATGCTGGAAAGAGCACATGCAAGATGTCATGCTGTGTTCTATGTTTTGGTAAAGGAAACAGACCAAGAATTATTCTTTATTTCTGGCTCTGAAAGCAAGTCCTACAATAGAACTCCTGCTTCCAGGGCTAAACACACTACCCCTTGAAAATCCAGGTGAACAAACAGAAAGGACAAGCAGACCACATCTGTTTTACCAACAGAGGTTTGTTTTAATGATTGCATTGAAAGAAACTACTCTGTACAAATGATGTTCTAGCTTTTCCTACTGTAGCAAACAGAGCTCAAGAGGGGGAGCGGGCAGGTACACCTTCTTTGATTAGCTGTCAGAAACTGAAAATAGTTTATGCTTCAAACATTGATATAAAGTTTTAAAGAAGCTACAGCTACAGAAACCTCCTTGAAGAACTTTGGACTGGGAGTCAAACTGTTGATTAGATTAAAAAAAGCCCATTGTTCAATCAACTCAGGCTGAGGGGAAGGTATGCATCTACAATAGGCCAAAACTTCTAGCTGCCATCCCAGCTGAGTTTGGGGTGGGGGGAGAGAGAGCACAGCTCACAGAAGCCAGGTTTACACAGACACCCCCCCAGCCGAGGGGGGAGGAGGAGGTTTTGGGTGCCTGGCGTAACCTCTGGTGAGAGGCAACAAACACCCATCCTCCGAATACACAAGCTGGCCCGGCTGTGGAACCCCCAGCCCCACAAACCACATCCACGGGACTTTCACGTGAGAGGCTTTGCCCCACAGGACTGCAAGTGATGCAACAGAGCCAGAGCCTGCTGCAAGAGACTGCCCCCCTCCAGGGGGACATGCCCGGCCATGCCTGCCCAGCCTGAGCATATAAACCCCTGAGATTCTGTGTGTCTCAGGGGGACCTTCACCACCAAGAAGAGCAGCTGGAGAGGATCAACAAAACATCGTTGGGATCCATGGAATGGTGATATATTCCTTATTCTGTCCCTGTCACTCTCTTTCTGTCCCCCCCACCTATCTTCTACCTTTCTTTCTTTTTCTTTCTTTCTTTCTTTTTCTTTCTTTCTTTCTCTCTTTCTTTCTCTCTTTCTTGCTCTCTTTCTCTGTTTCTCTTTTTCCTTCCTTCTTTCTTTCTTTTTCTTTCTCTCTTTCTCTCTCTTTCTTTCTCTCTTTCTTTTTCTTTCTTTCTTTCTCTCTCTCTCTCATATTTACCATCAAATATAACCCTTACTATTGTCACTAGCATATAGTCTTGTTTATATCTCAATTTAAGCAAAAAAATTTCTAAAGAACCTTAATAATAATAATAACTAGATCAAAACAGTCGCATACCTGTAGAAGCCCTTGTTATTCTTTGCATCCCTTGCCAGGTTCAGTTCCAATTTTGCCTTGGCTTTCCTTTCCCCAGTCCTATACAATCAAACTTCTCTATACACTTCCTCAGGTCACCTGTCCTTGTTTCCACTTGTGGAATGCACTTTGCACATTTGCTACTTCCCCTTTAGTTTGATGAGCAGATCCAGACATGCCAGTGTCTTAACTTCCTTGACTGATTTTCTGCTCCTGGGGATTGCCAGCTCTTGAACTCCATGGACTTCCTTAAAGATCTGCCAGCTTTGTTCTGTTCCCTTGTTCCTGAGGACAGTCTTACAGGGAATCTTACTGACTATCTCCTCGAAGAGATGAAGCTATATTTATGTGTGTAGAATATGCATACTGACTCCAGTGATGCCACTTGTGTCTCAAGACAGTTTAAATGCTTGGAATCACTCGACAACTCAGATTCTGAATGAATGCAAGAAATAGGGGTTGCAGAGTGAATTCTCACTATATACAGCCATTATGAGGTTGTGTTGGCAGGGAGAATGGCTTCTGAGAATAAATTAGGATTTTCACTTACAAGTTTTTTCCTGTGTGAAATGTCGTAAGATTATGATATGTGAGTTCTTTCTCAACAATTGTGTTTCTCATCTGAACAAAAATCATTTCTGGAAAAAGCTTTTCTTGTAATATATTGTGTAAGTCAGTTGCACAGGTAAACACTTGCACTGTATCTGTAGGTAAAACACATACACAACTTCATGAGTATTCATAACACTGACCACTTAGTTTTCAAGTCATGATAAGTTAGAGGATTATGGAAAAAAAGAAAATTCTGTCTGTTCTTGAAGACCTATATTAACTAGTCACAACTCATTCATTCCCTAAAATGTATATAGACAGTCATGTATAATATGACAACACCTAGAAATCCTTTACAGACCTATATCTATAAGCACGCATTGTGACTTTTAAACGTTCTGTTGTTGTGATCCACAATGTCTTTTTCTAAGTTATTCTTGATTTAAGTAAAATAATTCATAACTCAAATAATATTGGTCCATTGACATTTTAGAATGTATGCGCTTCTTTTTCTGTTAGTAGCATCACTGACACTTTGTTCTGTGCAAACAGATTGTTCTCATTGAGGAGACAACTTTCCTAAAACTACAGGAAGGGGTTCCATACTTCTACTGTACTTTCCTACATCATCACCACAAACTGAGGCATAGCCAAGGCAGATATTACCCTGTGATGGAACTAAAGTATTTTCTGTAAAGGTGCAAGTCCAGACCAAGAAATATCTTAATTGCTTGGCAGTAGCATCTTATTAGCATTCTAACATATAGTATAGACCCTATACAAACACGGTATGTTTTTCATAAAAATAAAAAAATTGTCCTTTTGCACACGATTTTCAATTTTCTATAACTGGAGAACAGTCATAAACATGCAGATGCCTCAATTTTCTCGTCAGATATGTTCCCAGTATACCTACAGTTTCATTAGAATTCCTGAAAGAAGGGATCACTCAGAGGTGTTTATGAATAGCCCAGGAAAAAAAGATAGATAATATGTTAAGAAAAATAAATATATATAGAGCAAAGCATTTAGGTTTTGTGAGCAAAGTATGGTATGACCTGTATGGTGGTGAAGAACCATGTTTTTTTGCAGGACAGAACAGAACAGAAGAGAAGAGAACACCATTTCCTATCCATCTGCCTTCTTAGACAGTGTTCAAGTTAAAAATATCCAGGAAAATCAGAGAACTCTAGTTGTGACATCCATCCCTTGTTTTATTATTAGTTTCTGTTATGCTTTTCTGACAGTTGCATTCTCAGGTCTCACAAAACTATGCTCTGACTGCCTTAGCTAGCCATGCTAACTACTGAGTCAGAACCTTACATGTCTGCAAGAGCTGAGTACAGAGACACAGAGTGAGAAGTTTAAGTCCAATTCTAACAAAACAAGGAAATAAATGCATAAAGGAAGGGGATGCTAGCTAAATATAGTTAGAGCCAGAGAAAGGCAATGCCTTCAACTGCCAGGATTGTCAATGAAAACACTTCAGTAGAGAAACTGATAGAACTAATTCTGTTTATCAGGTCTGGCAAAGGGTGAAAGTAAACAGATGTGAGTTTGACCTTTCTGTTATAATTAGAGAAGACACTGCCTTTTTATTGAGTGTCTCCAGAGTTAGGAGTTTTTGCATAGGAGTGTCTGAATGTCTGGGGTCAAAGTTATTTTACAGGTTGGCAGCTGCATCTCTCTGAAAGTCAGAGAATGATTCACGTGATTAACTAGCTATACATCTGTCAGAACTGATGCACTGATTTTCAAACACAGTGATTCAGTAGCAAGCCCCAATTTTCTGTATTTTTGTTGCTTGTGGGGAGAGTGGGTGTGGGGGCCTGCAACTTCACAATTTGTATGACATTCACTCTTATCCTTTAAACATCTTTTTTTCTCCTTTAATGTCTTTCTAAATAATGTAACAGATGTGCTGCAGCATGACATGTTAGAATTCCTATGGTGTTTAAATTATCACTCTATTCCATATAGTTTATAATCTTAATCCAGATCATTTTAATCTTGTCGCAGATTTCATAAATTCATTGGTACTAGTGCTGCTTCGTTAAATCAGCCTATTCAAGAGAACATCCTTTAGCTATAGGAAGTCATCTCTTAATCTACACTGTTTCATTCACCCTCCTCCACCCATGCAACAAAATATTCACTGAAGCCATTTCTCTAGGGAATGGGATAAAGGCTTTAAGACTCAGAATCTATGTTTTTTATTTCACGGTTTGCCGTTAACTTGCTATGGTATTTTACAAAGCTTTCTTAACTCTTTGTACCTTCTATTTTTTGTCTTGCCTACTCAGACTGTAGACTCTTAGGTACAAAGCTGTTACCAGAACAAAGTCTTAATCTCCAGGCATTTTTTTTCAATGTATAAATAATAGCATTAAGTAACATCAGTTCTGAATGGACAGTCACTGAAATGGGTGAAAGTTTCTATGATTATTTCAATGTATGTGACCACGCTTAATGGAATGATTGTGCTGTTCAATACAATAAAATACTGGAAACATATCTGGAAGTAACATAGTCTTACATTAATTAATGTCAGAACTGAGGGAGATTTCTTATTTTTCACCATTTTACCAGTTAGTATGAGATGTATGACTTTTTTTTCCGCTAAGAGCGTGATCCAAGTAAAGTTTTAAGGGTCTGTAAGTTCGGTGATGTAATTTTTTTCTGTAGTGGATCTCAAAAAGAAATAAAATTGCAGTGTTGGTTTTCTAGATTCATTTAAAACATTTGCTGTGGAAAAACAATTAAATGATTTGAATGGGAAGTTTCTCATATCTCATCTAATCATGAAATACTAAGCACATCTGTAAAATCCAATCTCCCTCTGATCCTCCTACTGGAATGCAGGTTCTCAAAGCAGGACTGCAGGTGCATTTGGGATCTAAAACCCAGAATTTGTGCTCAGAATGAAAGACCGATCATTAAAAATGATTACTTGGGGAGTGAAGTTGCCTTTACATCAAAATTTTAGTTCAGCTCTTGCATTTTGAAACAAAGCTTCAAAATTAATTTACCTACCACATTTCGGTTCACATTGTGGAACAGTCTCAGATGGCAGAAACTGAATTTCTTTTAGATAATAGTTCATTCCTTTCAGATAAAACTAAATATAGGCTCTTGGAGCTTACCTAATGCACTCGTTTCTAGTTGGCATTCAGTCCTTTATCACAGACCACTACTCCTAAGCATGGATTTCCCGAAAGCACGTTAAGCACCATCTGCTCAGCATGCTCTGATTGTATCTGTGAAATGTGTCCTTTAGGAGAAACATACTGTTCTGCCTTTTTCTGAGCTCCAGAAACTCTTAACCACAAGCTATGCAACGCCTAGGCCGTACCTGAATTCTGAGCATGCATGGAATCACAGTTGCAGGTCTCAGGGAAACATTCACACTGAAAGGAAAATCAACACCTGAGTGTGCCAGCAAGGGAGAGAGAAAATTATTTGGTTTCATTTTGCAGTAGAATGTTCTTCAGGATGCACAGCTACTCTTTGATACACCTCAAAGCTTTATACCAGTCACAGAGGTTTGAACTCACTGGCTTAAGTTAAATCTGGTGGGATGAGTCCCGTGACTGAAGTGCCATGTTGGACAGTTACAACTTCTTCAGGATGGTTAGACAGGGCAGGCGAGGCCGGGAGTCGGTGTTGTATGCCATGGAGGGGCTGAACTGTTGCTTACAGTTGGTAATGGCATGGTTGGGAGCCTTTGGGTAAGGATTAGAGGACAAAAAAATAATGCAGATGTCATTGTGGGAGTTTGCTATGAACTACCTAGCCAGGATGGAGACACTGACAAATTGTTCTTCAAGGAACAAGGGGACATCTCCAAATCAACTACTCTTGTCCTTATAGGGGATTTCAACTTGCTGGATGGTGACTGTCTACAACACATAGCCAGAACAAACAGATCCAGAAGACTCCTAAAAGACCTGCATGATAACTTCATGGTACAGATAGTAAGGAAGTCGACTAGGAAAGATGTCCTCTTTGATTTATTGCATGGTAACAGAGAGAGTCCCACGGGTCAACTGGTGGCCATCTTGGCTACAGTGACAACAAAGCAGTCAGGATTTAAAACTCTGTTAACAGGAGGAAAAGCACCCACAAAACTTCAGCCCTGGACATAAGGAGAGCAGACTTCAGACAGCTCAGGGAGCTAGTGAGCAAGGTCCCCTGGTGAAATGCATTTGAATGTGCTGGGGTCCTCAAGTGCCAGTCATGTTTTAAGCACCACCTCATGAAGCACACAAGCAGGCAATTCCTAAATGTCAGAAGTCAAGCAGCTGAGGCAGGAGACCAGCTTGTCTCAGCAGGGATGTTCCTTTGGAGATAAGGCAAAAAAGAAAGGTGTATGCCCAGTGAAAGCACGGTCAGGTGACATGGGAAGAATATAGAGATGCTGCTTGCCACTGTAGGGAGAAAATTCATGTGGTCAGAGCTCAGTTGGAGTTGAAGTTGGCCAGAACTTTGAGGGACGATAAAAAGACCTTATTTAAAGTAAGTTAATATCAAAAGGTGGTGCAGAAATAACATTGGCCTGTGCCAGGATCAGGATGCTCACCTCACAAACAGGAGCACAGACAAGGCAGAGATATTTAATGCATTCTTTGTCTCTGTCTTCAACATTGATGACAGACAAAGGGGATCCCAGTGCTTTAAGCTGGAGGACCGTGGCTGTGAGAATGACAAACTCCCAGCTGACCCTGAAGTTGTGACAGATCTGCTGCTCCATCTGGAGCCCTATAAATGTATGGAGTCTGATGGGGTTCATCCAAGAATACTAAAAGAACTAGATTATGTCATTGCAAAGCCTCTTGATGATTTTTGAGCAGTCTTGGAAATATGCAGAGGTCCTAATCAACAAGAAGCCAGCTACTGTTGTCTCAGTTTTCAAGAATGGCAAGAAAGATGACTCCAGAATATACAGGCTTCTCAATCTCACTTCAGTGCCTGGTAAAGTTACGGAGAAGATTATTCTTGGAGGTATTGAAAAACACCTGAAGGACAACACAGTCACTGGTCACAGTCAGCATAGCTTCATAAGAAAAAAGTCCTGCTTGTCAAACATAATTCCTTTTTATGACAAGGTAACCTAGTTGATCAATGGAAGCCAACTGGTGTAATCTTTCTGGATTTCAATCAGGATTTTGATACTATCTCTCAAGTATCCTTCTGGCTAAGATGTCCAGCACACAGCTGGATAAACACATCATGTGATGGGTGAGCAACTGGCCCAGGGGTCGGGCACAAAGGGTTATAATCAATGGGGCGACATAAGACTGGTGACCTGACACTAGTGAGGTTCTGCAGGGCTTCGTCTCAGGCCTTGTGCTTTTCAACATCTTAATAAATGACTTGGATGTAGGACTGGAAGGGTTACTAAGTTTGCCAGTGATACTAATTTGTGAGGAGCTGATGATTTCCTGAGAGATAGAGATGCCTCACAAAGAGATTTGACTAATTAGAGGGCTGGGCAATCACCAACTGTACGAAATTTAACAAAGCAAAGTGCCAGATTCTGCATCTAGTACAAGGACTAGGGAATGATAGGCTGGAAATAAATGCAGTAGAAAGGCACCTGGGGGTCCTGGTTGATGGCAATTTGAATATGAGTCAGCAGTGCCCTGGCGGTCAAGAGTCAATTGTACCCTGGGGTGCATCAGGCACAGCATCACCAGCCGGGCAAGAGAGGAGATTGTCCCTCTCTGTTCTGTGCTGGGGTGGCCTCACCTTGAGTCCTGTGTGCTGTTTTCGGCACCACAGTATAAGAAAGATATAAATCTCTTACAGAGTGTCTAAAGGAGCGCTATGAATATGATGAAGGGCCTTGAGGGGAAGTGGTATGTGGAGTGGCTGAGGTCACTTGGTTTTTTCAGCCTGGAGAAGAAGAGGCTGATGGGAAACCTCATTGCAGTCTTCAATTTCCTCTCAAGGGGAAGTGGAGAGGAGGCTCTGCTTTCTTCTCTCTTGTGCCCAGTGACAGGACCTGAGGGAATGGTATGAAGCTGTGTCAGAGGAGGTTTAGGTCGGATATTAAGGAGAGGTTTTCCACCCAGAGGGTGGTTGGGCACTGGAACAGGCTCCCCAGGGAAGTGGTCACAGCAGCAAGCCTGACAGAGTTCAAAAGGGGTTTGAACAATGCTTCCGGCAAATGGTGTGATTCTTGTGGCTGTCCTGTGCATGGTTCATTCTTTCATCATTTTTTCCACATTTCTCCTTACTTTAAATATTATTTCACTTTATCTAAAAGGCTATTTTAGCTGTGAAAATACTTCGCCACACATAATTTTCTCCTTCTGATTTCTATCCCCCACTCCCCATTACATGTTTAATCCTCTTCTACCCACTCATTTATTGTTTATCTGCTTCTTTGCTTTTCTACTCCATTGTATTGCATTTTGTGTGTGGGCAAAAAGTTAAAATGACAGAATTTCTGATCTCTAAAGAGCCATTTTCACTTTTCCACCTCCACACAAGAAAAGAGGAATATAAACTAGCAA
>VZRR01013602.1:1628-20488 GCA_013398015.1 Oreocharis arfaki | reverse complement strand
AAAAAAAAAAAAAAAAGACAACCTGCCTGTACATCATCTCTTCACATTCTGACCTGCTTTGAACTCCATATAGGCAACTTTGGACTCCACCAGCTATTGCATGTACAAAATGTCAATAAAGCTAGGGATGGTTTTAAAGATGATAAATTGGAGAGTGAATTCTTGCCTGGAAGAAATATGCCATTGAGCTCAACTACGAAAAGATACATACATCTGGTATTTGCCCCTACCTAACCCATTACTGGCAAGAAAATAAAGAAAAATTATATGAAAATAGCTAACACTCAGATGCACTGAACATAGTAGCCATTGATAAGCTTTTTCTCATTATGGTAAGGATTCTAGGATCAATTTGTTAATAAACTTTCCTGTCTGACCATCCAGGAGCCACTCTGACTGTCACACTTGCACCACCTGAGCTGGGATTGAGGTCCTTTTACAGCAGGTGGCTCCAATGAGCTAACAGCTGCTCCACTTGACTCCCACACATACCACCCACACACAGTCAGACAAAGCTTCCTTACCAGCTCAACCTGAGGTTTACCGCAGCACAGTCTCAGACGTCTGGATCCTTAAATGAATTTAACCATGGCGCAAGAACAGCATAACAGCTCAAATTGGGTGCCTCCAAAGAGTGTCCCCAAACAAAGGAAACGCTGGGCTTTTACACCTTCACAGTCTAAAAGAGTGATATTCTGGGGTCTTCTAGCTAAGTCCTTGGCTCCTGGCATGTCTCTGAGTGTCCAGTCCCCTGGCGAGGTGCCACAGGTCCCTGTGCCCTCTGTTAAGTTCTCGGCCTCTTGCCTCAGGCTTCCACCCAGAGTTCAACCTGCAGCTTGCTCTGCAGCTGCACACCAAGCTACCAGCACTCAATGTATTCCTCAAAAAATTAATCAGAGGAAGAGCTTAAATTTTAATGATGCCCACTCACCCTGTACCCCCCCAAAAAAAGTCAGAAGAGGGAAGAAAAAGATCTTTTTTTCTCGCAGTGGAAGTGTGCTACAGAACGTACAAAGAATCTTTTAGAATTATGAGTGGCTGACCTTCTCTGATCTGCTTGTTTCAGTTGTCATTTATAAGTAGCATATAGCCCCCACAGCTTTCATCATCACAGACACAACCGCACGTTCATATTTGTCTCTAAAGATGTTCTATAGCTATGTAATCAGCACATAAGTGTAAAGTGCAGCTATTATAAATGAGGTAGTAAGCACTTCCTTTGTCTCATCTATTCCCTCTAACCACTTCTAATTCTTGGCAAACATATATGTTTCGATGTGCTTATTTAAAAATCCTTTCCAAAAGGCCCTTCTGTTCTTCTTAGCTGGGACCAGACTGACATGCAGGGAGGAAAAACATGACACCACCTTCTCCGCCAACAATTCAAACAGAAGCCAAAAAGTATCTTGCATTAGCACTTAAAGGAGAGACATCTATTTAAAACTGTCGAAACTGATAAAAGTGTTATTTTATTCCAGTTCCTCTTCATAAGGAGCTGTTTCTTAAAGATCAGTACTGATGCCTGCACTGTAAAAGTCTCTCTACCTACTCTACCCTGCCATGTGTCTCATCTACTTCAGCTTAGTATGCTATACAGGATACCATCATTACTGAATATGTTATACTCAAAAACTTATGGGCAGAAATGAAATACATGTCAAGTGTAAAGCCAAAAATTTATTTTAATTCTAATCAAAATCTTACCAGTCTAATTAAAGAAATGCTTCTAGACCAGCTTTATTAGAGAAAAGAGGGGAAAAAGGAAAGAAATTCCTGCTATAAAGAAAGTTTTAATCAACACAATATTATTAAAATTATTATAGACTTGTTTCCTAATTTCTACCATTTTTTTTTCTGTTAAAATGCTTACCGTTACTTGCCCGTCACAACGCTAATATTAATGAGTTTTGTCAGATGGGAGCAATATAGTGAATTGTTACTATTCCAACTTCTTTGAGAAAACTCTAATGTTGAATGGCTTCTTTTTCTTCTTTTCTTTTTCTCTTTTTCTTTTTCTCTTTTTCTTTCTCTTTTTCTTTCGCTTTTTTCCTTTACTTCTTTTCCTTTTTTTTTGGAAGAAAAAGGATTCGTTACAGCCTAGTTGAATTTTCAAGGGGAAGAATCTGTATCATCCCTTTTTTTCTGGCATAGTTAAGTTCCTCCCAAAAAACAGGTACTAGTATATTCTGGAGTCAGCCTTCACAGTGTGTTCCTGTGCCCAGCTGTCCTCCCACTCAGCCGTATGAGACAAGGGTTTTGGGTTTGTATTTTGGGTACCTACAGAAAATTTAGAGAATTAAGGTAGTTTTTTTTAACATATCTCCTCTTGTTAACAGACATCAGAGAATATAGTTATTTTACTCTAAAGTACATTATGCTGTTTGCATCATAACTAAGACGCCCTTTCTGTCCAAAAGAGAGACCTAAATATTCTTGTTCCTAGAATTTCTCTGTGAGGACTTTGTGTCTAAAGACGACATCGAAAGTAAAGAGAGGAGTTGTAGAACAAAGGAAAACAGTAAAATACATCTATATCAAACAAAATGTTCCATACTGTCTATCAAATCACAGGAGTCACAGGAGCTGGACCATCTTCACTCTCACCCAAACACAGCAAAGCCTGAAGGGAGGACAGCATACAGTTATAAAACAGGCTGAGAAAAAGACCACCTGTTAATGCACCTCGGTCAGAGACAGTGATACTGAGGTTATATCCACATTGCAGGAATCAAGTCCCTAGGTTGACACCACTCTAAGTAAAATTCTCCCAAAGCTCTGAAAAACTTGATGTAACTTCAAAGATACATTCAGCTTTGAAGCTGGTTCTGCCCTGAGTGAGGGTTCCCCACTCCAAACTAAATTATTCTATATCCCATCAAACCTAAATTATTTTATGATTCTGTGAAGATAAAACACCCTGCTGAGATACTTTCAGGATCAATTTGGCGGATGTACAGTGCCACACTTTGATGTGTCCAATATATTCAGCTAAGGTCATAGTTGCTTAAGGGTCTGTATTACTATGCACGCTGTGGACACATCCTTCCATTTGTCCAAAGGTAGCCACCCTGTCTATTTCTTTCAAGCTGCATCACTTCATACCTGTGTTGAGCTGTTTATCCAGGTCTCTTCTTTTTAATCTAGGCTCATGTCAGTTTAGTTAAGTGTTGACTTGTTAAAATGGTAACTTCTAGACTATTTTCCCTTAGTAATGGATCATATATCCCTCATAGGTTAGCAGAGTCTGTGTATCTGCCTCAAAGTACAAATTATTTGTTTTAGATGGGATGGCCTAATCCAGCCTCACCTACAGACTAGCATGCAAGATTTGTAAACAAATTTCAAGGTAAATCAAAACAGTGCTCACACTCGGTTGTAGAAAAATGTTTATAAGTTATGCCAAAACGACAGAGAGGAAAAAAAACAAACTAACAACTAAATTAAATACAGATTAAAAGTCCTCATTAAAAAAGGTCTTCAAAGATCACCAAAAGTACCTACAAACATGAAAAAAATTTATCTATAATGCCAGGATCCTTTCTTCACAGAAAAAAACCATACCTACCATACAAGCAAACAGAGCTTACCAGGAAAGGATCCTTTTGCAAAGAAGATTAGTACAGCACAGCTGCCATACACAGAGCTTGTATCACATGACAAGAAGCACAGGGTTTGCTTGCACCATTCAATGAAGCATAAGGCTTGAAGTAGCAGGCAGCAAATTATCTAATTCTAGAATCAAGCCCACGTACTTTTGTCAAATGAAATTCTACTCCAAAGCTAGTTAACCAACCCAAGAAATAATACTAATTAGCCCAAATTCTTCACTACACCGAATCTCATTCCACAGCTACATGCATGAAATTATGCTTTATCTGTTTCCAGACATACTAGTCAACTGACATCTGGCTGATGGACATTAGCACTATGCTCAGTGGACAAGAATAAATACCTATTGAGTTTTACTCAGGAATCCTTATTGTCTGTTCAAAATAGCACTATTGAATTTAAACTCTTCTGTGTTGTCTAAAGCAACTTTTATCTAACTCTTGATTTTTGTGTTAATATGATACTGTCCGAAGTATTAGAGCCCATGGATGCACATGGTCACTTTCATATCTCTTATCACTTGCTGCCTTATTTTTATTCTCTACCTACAAAACGTAAAAAAACCCAGCAATTTTACACAAAATAACAATGAAGTAGAAACCATCAGCTATCTCTAAGCCTCCCCAATAATAGGAAGAGATTTTTGGGGGCAATAGCATTCTAAGAAAAAACGGTATTTTTTCATCACTGCCATGAATGTCCATAACGTATAAAAACTACTGATTTGATTTCCAACTCTCCTAGCTCCTGTGCAAGGTAAGACATATTTTGCCTAGGCCAGAGTGTTCTTAGCTGCAGTATTCTTGGCAAATTTCTAGTTATAGTAGAAGAAA
Source organism: Oreocharis arfaki (assembly GCA_013398015.1). Taxonomy (NCBI): domain Eukaryota; kingdom Metazoa; phylum Chordata; class Aves; order Passeriformes; family Paramythiidae; genus Oreocharis; species Oreocharis arfaki. The sequence goes on along the minus strand of VZRR01013602.1, from coordinate 16,046 downwards.
TTAAATGCAGCTTCAGGTTTCAGCCCCATAAAATAGAAAGAGAGATAGAGTGGAAGGTCTCCTTCTGAGGTTGATGTTTAGATTATTTCCAAAACTAATTATTCTGGAGAAAAATGGGGAGCGCAGAGGAGGAATTGCAACAGTTTACACAGAAAAGGAGCAGTCAGTGAGTCAGTCAAAAGCAGCTAGAGGACTTGAGTAAAAAGGTCCTTCCTAGCATTAAAATCTTGTCAAATAAGTGGTCAAGCTTAGGAATAGCTATCTGTATTCATAGCAGTAGTAAGTTTCTGAATACCTTGCTCTCTTGTTCATATTTCTTATCATAAGACACAAAACCTGGCTATCTCTGGCAAAGTCAATCTCATTTCATACAGTCTGGAACACTGTCCTTCCAAATCAAACAAGATAAATAGTGCACATTAGGGCATTATATTTATTTACATATATTTACATATTTATTACATTATATATTTACTACTCGTTCAGCTTTCTCTTCAGGTTTCTAATCATGGACGTTGAGTCCTAAAGTATTCTGTTGTTCACTGGCCTGCTACTATGCAAAAGCTTACTTTTCAAAACCTGTTTATATGAAGATTTTAATAGTTGATAGTCAAACCAAATATAAAAATGAAGAACTCAAAACCAAAATAGTGAATATAAGCACTGATGGAAAAAGGTTTTTAACTGAGCAATCGCACATTTCAGAAAAATTATTTTGTATTCACAAAATTTGCAGTTTAGAATTAACAACTTTTTCTCTCCATTAACCTCATACACCATTGTGTCCCACAATATGACTTCTATTACATTGATTCTTTAGTCTGACACAGACATCACAGAGATTCCAAATTAACATAATCTCAATCAACGTGTTCCACTCTGCTGAAAACTGCTTTGGTCATTTGAGCTTTTTATTTTATATTATTAAAATGGAAACAAGTGTGGTACTAAATGCAGTCTACATCTGTTGACTTAAAAGTATCTTTGATATAGGATGAATCTATATGAAAAACTTTAAGTTGTATAACGAAATAATTTATGAACACCTCTTGCAGTATTTGTGGCAAAAAAATATTTTCTTCAGCAACTTATCTATAAGTTATATTCCCTGCACTTACATTGGCATATCGAGTTTACTTAGAGGTATGCAATTTAATCACATAGCTTTTTTAGTTATGGCATTCATGAGAATATGAAAATTGCAATTTCAAAATGGTTCAAACATTTCTTCATGGATTATCTTCTTCTGTTGTTAGATTTATCAAAATATTTATCCATGACGAAGACTAAGCAGCTCAGTTTTCTTGTTGGAAGGTGAAAAAAAATATAAAACCAAAGCAATCATTTTTTCTTTTCTTCATCAAACTTTAGAAGCTCATTCTAATTTTTAAGATTCATTTTCACACGGGTATGTAATTTGCAAACAGGGCAAAGAAATACACATTTAATCCTTTTTCTCAAGTACACAAGCACAAAACTTCATTTGAGTCCACTCTTTAGAAGTTTTGTAGTCTAAATAGCTCTATGTCCAGTTAAACAAAGGAACAAAGTTTTGATTATCTGTGTTGGAGCTAGTCCATACTTCATAAGAATAAAAGTAGAAAATGTCTCTGTGTTAGCTAATTTCCTTTAGGAAAACTTCTGTAGGGAGGTTTGTGATCCTCCCTGTTCTCTGCATTGTCAGATGTCCTGGCTTCACCTCAGTACTTCTTTATCCTTCAATGTTTCAGCTCCCAGAGTTACCCCACAGTAAGAACTGGAATGGAGAGTGCGGTCAGGCTATGTAAACTCTAGATGAAACAGTGATATTTTAAGATCCATTTAAGACATTTAAGACTCTTATGAGATAATTAAGTAGTGGGTTAAGTTAAATGCATTCAAATCCACAGAATGACAGAATGGTTGAGATTGGAGGTCACTTGGTCCAACCCTCATGCTCAAGCAGGACCACCTAGAGGTCATTGCCTGGAACCATGTCCAGACGGCTTTTGGATGTCTCCTCAGATGGAGACTCCACAAACCTGTGCCAGTGCTCAGTCACACCCCGTAAAAAAGCGTTTCCTTATACTCAGATGGAACTTCCTGTGTTTGTTCCTGTCGCCACTGGTCCTGTCACTGGGTACCAGTGGAAAGAGCTCAGCTTTCTGTCTAAGTTAACTGACACCAGTGTGCATGTTTTCTGATATATGGGGGTTTAGAGTGGTCCCATCATAAGGTTTGACCTTTCTCCCGTTCTAATATCAAACACAACAAATCTGTATTTCAGCCTCACCTATCTTGTCTTCTAGCTGCACAGAAAATTTCTAATTCTCTTTTCTGATTAACTTTTAGAAAATAAAAAGATAAATATGTAGAAAATATTTTAATTATGAGCACTACACGAAATTGGAGTGAGTAGTACTTGAAAGCTGTGAAATGGCATTATTTGCAGTTTCATTCATTGTTGTATGAACGAACTTTGGCTTAAAAGTGTTTTCTGAAAAGGGATCTAACATTATTTATGAACCCTTTGACAGACTATCAGAGTTACAGAGAAGCTGTGTGTCCTATCATTTCTCATTTTCAAGAGGTTAAAACACTTGCAAATAGCATTTCCCTGTATCCTTCCCGATCTTTTTTTTTCGGTTGATTATTCTCCTTCAGCTAAGTTCACACAAAATCTCTTCCTTCCTCTGGATCTTGTTCCTGTACTAATACCACCTCCTTCATTTCTCACCCTCCCTTTTGGAGAGGGAAGCAAAATGAAAATAGTTAACAAAGCTCTAGAAAAGCTAAAAGCAAAGATGATAGTTTGAGACTTTTGAGAGGAATTGCCAGACTAGCTTTTTCAGGTCAGTGAACCTTTCTTACAGTAAGCTTCATGCATTCATTATCTCTTGCCTTTTCTAGGACTTGACTGATGGCTACTTTTATGTCCACACATAAAGGGAGGGACATAAAAGACTCAAGCTTTTGAGGGACAGTCATGACTCAAGCTGTGATCCAAAGTTTGAGAAAGCAGAAGTAAGTATTAGCCCTGCCTTCAAATATTAAGCAAGCCAGAGACATTTTGTTGTAAATATAAATAATTCCAAAAGTTTTAGAGACTGGGCACTGTTTAAGTTTTCAGTCAGGAAGAACAGATTTTCCACCCATCTTCGGCTCACGAGATCTCCTTTATAATAAAAAATTCTACCATGACCAGGAACCAAACTCAAAATTATAGATATTTCTTCATTGAGAAAGAAGTATATAAAGGAGCCTCCTGGAATATTGTGTTTTAATTAAATTCATTTAAATTGGCATTTTAAATAAACAAACTAAAATATAATAGAAATTAACCTACTTATTAAAGAAAATTCAATGGAATGTAACAACATTTTATCACATGGCCATGTGAGCTTTTTCTGTTCGGAAAAATAAAATCTCTTTCTCTACAGGAAAAAAAGAAAACAACAAACCCTGGATTCTGAAGACATAAACCAATGTATTTTATTTGTAAATTTCCAGCTCATTTTAATAAACATGTATTAGTTTTGAGAATATTCCAGATGTTTTTACAAACTATGTATGTGACAGAACATTGAAAAGGAGGAATATTTAACTGCATATATTATTATCTTTTTTTATCAATAACTCTGCAATTTCCAAAATATTTTAGACACTCGGGAGACAGTGTTTACTTCTGAGGATTTGTGGTCTACAGTTAAATCAGATAAAATGTATAAAATATATGTGTAAAAAGGATCAAAGGAAATGTGTAGATTGACATATTTTTCATGTTTTATGAAACTGGGTTTTCAAACATGCTAAATGCTGAGACTTTCATAAGAAGTTCTATGAGCTTCAAATACATAGTAGTGTAACAATAAATTTCATTTTTTCTGATTTTTGCCACTATCTTTTCTTCCTTAATTGTACAGGCAGGCACACACATGCACACACAGACACACAAATAGTGAAGTTATTTCTATTTTCATCCAAATTTAAAAAATTAATATCACAACAAAATCATGCAAAAAAATTATCAATAAATTGTGCAAAACAGTACCTTTTTTCTCTCTTTTTAAATTTTTTTTTCTTAATGGGATCTAGTATTAAATATTATCCAAAGCAGCCAGCTTTCTTTATGTAAGTTACCATCAGTATCCATCTATTTACTTACCTTTAATTACACACATACACGTCAGCAAAACAATCAGAACCAGATGCTAAGAAGTAATTACAAGACAAATTTCGTAGAAAAGTTGGAGTTTCACATAAATGCAGAATCTTCAATGAAGTCCTTAGGCATCCTTTCATGGATTCTAGGTGTCACAGAATCCCAGATATTTCACAAGATAGTTGGAAGAAGTAAGTGTTGCCAAGGAGTACTCAAAATCAGCCTGCTTTTATTTGAATACTTTAAGATTTCGACATTTGATAGTAAACATCTATAATACTGGAGCCACTGTGTTTGATTACCGGCTGTATTAAACCCTCCTACTTCATTTAGGAAGAGTCAGTCTGTGTTAAAGTAGATGTTCAAGACAGCTTACATACATTCTGTTTGAGCAGCACATTACATTTTGTCATAAACATATCTCTGAGATGAAAAACATGCTTCTCTAAAGGTAAGAGCTACACATGAAAGCTGCTGTATATGACAGAAAAATAAGTAACCAAAGAATACTTTATTTAAAAATAAACAAACCTCCATGGTTTACCTGCAGTTAAAAAACAGAAAAAAGAGAAAAATCAAAAAAGCCACAAAACCCACAAAGAACTACAAAAAAGGACTAATTTTAGCTATTTGTGGGGAACCAATCTAATCTTGATTTCTACCTCAACATTGTTTGAAATTACCAGAGGTATGTGAGAGAGAGGCTGCACAAGTGCTACTTGCAGGAGGCAGCTTGGAGAAGACGGAGGAAAGCCCTGTCTCCAGGGAGACAGCGTCTGACCACCATTTCACGTGATAGGCAGTTGGGAGGAGACCACCAAGGACACTGTGCCCTCCAAAAAGGTTCTCCAATCAGGCGGCAAAAGGTCTCCACAAATGGACTACAGTCAGACGTTTGGCTGGCTGATGGTCTCCTGCCAGCCAGCAGACCAGGGGGTATAAAAGTTACTGTGTCACAAGCTATGGGGCTCTGGCCTGCTGTTCATTTTTGCCCTCGCTGGAAGTTCTTTTTGCTTGCCCTTGCTCGTCACTCTCCCTCTTGCTATCTGGACACCTTCTGACCACCTAGCCTGTGTCCTGCCCTACCACATCGTCTCCCTCACCTGCTTCAGCCGTTGCCTGTCCTGCCTCCCTGTGTTCCTGTCTGATGCCCTACCTGCTTTGTCCCTGCCTACTTCATTCCTGCCTGAACCGCCTGCTTTCTGGCCTCCTTCACCAACCAGCCTACCACGGCAATCCCCAACCTTCTGGTGGTACCACCTGCTTTTCCTCCTGGTCTCCTCTCTCTCTCTCCCTCTCTATTGTTCTTTTTGCTTTTCCTTCCTCCTTTTCTGCCTTTCCTGTTCTTCTTTACTAGGGCAACGTCCTTTTCATTACCAATAAATCGTTCTCAGATATAATATTTTCCTCGTTTGGCTTAATTCTGTCCTGGATCATCCATTTTAAAAGAACCCCCTGCATTTCCCCAGAGTGGAATGCGATACTATTTCAGACAGTTTTAGTTTAAAAAGGATAGTGGTGACATCGAATAGTTTTTATAAACATGAAGTCCCTTAACTTATTATTTTGCTGGCTTCTGACCCTTCTGAATTCTTTAAAGATTTTCCAAACCCTCAGTTTAATCAGAATAGAAGTTGCTTCATTCACCATGTCAGTTATCAGCTAGAATCAGTGAATATGATTTAACTGTCTTTATAGCTTTCATGACCAGTGGACACATTTCTAAAAGAAGTGTAGTTACATGTTTAATACATAATGCAGCAAAATGATAGAAAAAGGAATGCCATAAAGTTATAAGCTCTGACACTCCCTAAAATCTCCAGGCTGAATTACCTTCAGTCCATGGCTCTCAAGAGAACATTCTGTTGTGCTGCTGGTAACTGTGTAATTTCTTTCTTAAAAAAAATAAAATAAAATTTAATGGAAACAAATGACAAATATGGTTTCTAATGTGCCGTAGTAACTACCTGTGATTTTCACCGTTAACTCTAAAAATTTTTAAACCTTGATAGAATTTAACATCTCTTCCCTAATTCATAGAATTGCAGAGTTGCTCAGATTGGAAGGGATTTCAGGAGGTCATCTAGTCAGTTCCCCTGCTGAATTAAGGTCACATAGATCAAGCTGCCCAGGACCATCTTCAGATGGCTTTTGAATGTCTTCAAGCAGGAAACTTCACAGAGTCTCTGGGGAACATTTTTCAGTGTTCAACAAATTTCTCAGTAGAAGGGTGCTTTCTTCTGTTTAAAGAGGATTCCCTTTGTTTTGGTCTGTGGCCTCTTAGGTTATTAAATGCCACTGAAAAGCCTAGCTCCATATTCTTTAATCTCTTGTTTCTATTTTTAAAAAAAAAGATGTATTAGAAATAAAAGTTTTAGATCAGAATAATTTCTAAGACCAATTACAGTTCATACAGCAGATACTATTAAACCTCTTTACATATGGACTGGATGAGAAGATAGCAAGGTGGATTGAGAACTGACTGTCAGATCTCAGAGGGTCATAATCAGTGCCACAGGATCTAGCTGGAGGCCTGTCACTAGTGGTGTCCCCCAAGGTTCAATAGTGTACCCAGTATTGTTTAACTTACTCATCAATGACTTAATGAAGGTTCAGATGCCTCCTCAGCAAGTTCACCGATGTCATAAACTGGGAGGAGTGGCCAACAGCCTAGAGGGCTGTGCAGCCTTTCAGAAGGACCTGGGCAGGTTGGAGAGACGGGCAGAAAAGAACTGTCTACAATTCAATAAAGGCAAATGTAGGGTCCTGCACTTGGGGAAGAATAACCCCATGCACCCGCACTGGCTGGGGACCGACCTGCTGGGAAGCAGCTCTATGGAGAAGGCCCTTGGGGTCCTGGTGGACAACAAGCTGTCCATGAACCAGCAGTGCCCTTGCAACCAAGAGGGCCAATGGTATCCTGGGCTGCTTTTGAAAGAGCATTGCCAGCAGATCAAGGGAGGTGATCTGTTTTAAGTGGAAAATGCCTTTTTGACAAACAATTACAGAGAAAGGAGAGAAACTCCAATTTTTTTTGCATTCCAAACTGCTATCCACTGTTTTCAGTTGTGCAGAAAGCTGCAAAAATAAGTTTTTCAAGAAGTAATTGTCTTAAAACTCTATCCATTCATTCATGGGTAACATTACTGAAATATCAGGACACTGGTAAAGTTAGAAAAACAAAAATTTGGCTTTTTTTTCAGCGCACGTTAATCTCTAGCTTCTAGTTTTGTCTAATGAAAGAGAAACTGAGTATATGACTATGCAAATAGAAAATATTAACTAAATTTTATTGAACTCTAAGGAAAACCTACAATGATCACACTGTTTATCCTGTTTGTTTCCATTATGTTTACTTATGACAATGCAATTTTATCTGTATTTAAGAAAATATTCATTTGAACTTCAGCCAAAAATATGAAAGATAAAGAGGATCTTGCCCTTGTCTTTGAGTCAGAAAGCTATCCTGCACTAAGTAGTTAATCTGTTAATTAAAACTGTTAATCCTAAATCAAAGACAAAGGTTAAAATAAATCAATTTAAGAAGTTGCTGGATGTTTTTGTATGTGTATGTTTCTGAAAAAGACATCAAACACTGAACAAAATGTAAAGTAATTTTTTATGTTAAAAAGTTTCCTTAAATATCAAAGTTTGATTAATCAAAATGCTGTGTAAAAAAAATGAAGCATGCAACATTTTAAAAAATATACTATAAAAGATAAGAAAGGGTGGAAGATAAATGACAAGGCAATATAGTGATAGCACAATGGATAATGACTCTAAACTGAAAGAGGGCAGGTTTAAAAATTAAGACAAAATTCTTCACTGTGAGGGTGGTGATGCACTGGAACAGGTTGCCCAGAGAAATTGTGGATGCCCTCATTCCTGGAAGTGATTAACGCCGAGTTAGATGGGACTTTGAGCAACCTGGTATAGCGGTAAATGTCCCTGCCTATGGCAGGAGGGTTGGAACTATATGATTTTTATCGTTCCAACACAAAAATGTTTATGATTCTACAAGTGTTACATAAATATCCTTTTGGCCACTTCAGATCAGCTGTTCCTGCTATGCCTCCTCCCAGCTTTTTGTGCCCTTCCTCAGTGGCAGAGCATGGAAAAATTCCAAGTCCTTAACTTAGGTTAAGCGCTAGTTAACAACCAAAACATCAGTGCACTGTCAACATTATCCTCACACTGAATATAAAGCACAGCACTGCACCAGCCACTAAGAAGAATATGAACTCTATACCAGAAGAAACCAGGCCACAGAGACATAAAAAACCTGTCGGTATCAAAAAAAGATCCACCTTACTGGCTCTATTCTTAGCCTTTGCTTGTACCACCGACTACAAATGCAGAATACATGTCTCCTAAAGCACATATCTTCTCCATATTTCTGTTGAGTTTCACTACTGGTAAGACTGTTCCATTTTTCCATTCACAAAATTCTGTGTATTGCATTTCTTTCATCCTGTTTTCCAATAGTCGCTTTGAGCCAGGGTGTCTCGCAGAGATCAAGTTCAGAGCTTGGAGTGGTCAGCAAGCATTGTAAGATAGGATTCTTACAACATATAGGGCACAACAAACCAGTCCCAGCTGGCACCTGTGAACCCAGCTGGTGCTGAAAAGGCCTCTTCAGCCTCGATTAAAGATTATTGGAAGGGCAAGGGAAGGCAACTGAAATTGAAAGGAAAAGATTTTCCTAAGAAGTCTCTAAGCTCAGATGAAAAGACAAAGAAATTGAGATGCATGTGGGAAACAGACGGAACAAGAACCTTGGAAAGAGAAAATTAGGGGCTGGAAGAAATAACGGGAGGAAAAGACTGATACACTACATAAAACAATACACTAGGGGGAAAAAAATCGATTATTAAATGGCAGAGGGGCAGAGAAATAGGAGAAAATTTTATATGGGTGAGACAAGCATTTTGGGATGAAATACAAAGAAACATCTACTGCGTTCACTTTTAGTACCGGATTTTGGGTTGCATACATTTTCTGCACCAAGAACTATGTGTTTCAATGTTGTGAGATATGCTACCTGTCGGAACATTTAGTACCGTATTAGTTGCCAAGGGAACAACATCTTTTTGTGAAGCACATTCTGAGTCTGGCTTTCTCTTTTGGAGTTATACCCCTGTGGTGCACAAATAAATGTGACCAAGTTATGCATGAGTAGTCTGAATGTGATGAACCATAGCAAACATTAAATTGCCTTAATTTTGTTCTTCTATAGTATAATTTCCAGAAGACTATTGTCACAATGATTAGTTTTTCATGACTATGGTTCAAAAAATTGTAATTAGACACAGAAACTCAAATGTTCTCATAGCTAGGAAGCTTGATTACCACTTCGTTATGTCTGAAAGCTAAATGATGGTGCGACTGAATTGTTTGATATTCATATAACCAGGATAACTGGAATATTCAAGAAGCACAAACACACATTCTTATATAAATATAATGCACTGCAAAAGCACACTGGTATATAGCATGTATGTTAAAACCTGACATGTGAATATGACACAGCTTTATGCCATGTGTTAGTTAATTGTTAACCCTCTCACTGCCTACCGAATTACAGAGTTCATGAACTCTTTTACTTCTCCCTCATTTTTTGCTTCTCTAAATTGTTGCCTTTCTCTGTATTCATGCTTTTGCTTGTCTCACCAATTATGTTACTATCTTTTCTTCTGTAGGTTTCTTTTAACTAGACATTCACATATAGTCTCCTAGATTTTAACTCCGACCAATCTAGGGTACAGATAATACTCTGACCAATCTGGGGTACAGATGATAACAATAATCTAAAGGTGCAATAGCAAAAGATGATGGGTGTTACAGAATTAGTAACAAGGGAAACACACATAACTGCTGCTTAGTGGAATTAATTTAATTTCGAAGGAATTATAAAGTATGAACCTTATACCCAGTGCTCTGTTTCCAGCCAATGCCAAGTGCTCTGTTTCCAGCAGAGAACATGCCACAAAATCATATGATCTTCAAGCTCTTAACTGACAAAGAAAGGGAAACACTAACATAATTCTGCAAAAGAAAACAAATGGGGTGTCATTTTGATGACTGGACCAAATTTTATATAGTTGCTCCTAGCAGAATTTCTCCTAAGAACATAATAATTTTTATTTGTTTAGGAGACACAATTGTAAAACATGTTCTGCTCTGCAGTGTTCAAATCTTGGGTGTGTCCTCAGAATATATCTGAAACAAGTAGCATAAACTGAGACTTTTTTCATTTGTTTTTGACCAAAATTAGCAGATAATTTTCCAATCTTGTCTGTGATGAAAGTCATATTCTTTGCAAGATCTAATAGAAAGCTTTCTCAAAACCTGATCTCAAATGGCACCACTTTCAGCAAAATCCAAACAAATATAATGGTTATATAATGGTAGCAAGCGAATTGCAAGATCCTTAGCTTAGACACATATCAATCACTGAGGAACTCGGAATTCTTGAAACCGTATTGAGTAAAATAAAATTTTCTAAGTATCTTAAAAACATTTTCTAAGGATTTTAAATAGATTGACATGATACTGTTGCAAACATCTCCTAGAAAGCTACTGATAAGCTGTTGGATGCTGAGTTACACTAACATATGGCACCTTGATATTATGTCAAAGAGTGGAAGATGGCCAGTCATAAATTCATCATATCAAGTCAACCGTATAATAATTAGGTAGATCGAAAGTCTACTATTCAGTCAGAGAAATACATCAAAATCTTTTGATAAGAATCTAGGAGGGAAGTACCACAACAGTCAGTACAGAGGGGTGAAAGTCTGTCAACAGGCTCATTCACTGGGAGAGAATGCTTCTGGATGATCAGTTTAGCTTGAATCTAGGATGATTATATATAATTTCAAGTGGAAAAATATGGCTGAGGAGTTAATGCAATAATCTTCTTGAATAATGGCAACTCTTACAGTAAAAGAACCTCCCAGGTTTAAAATCTGAACTTACCTGGGTGGTTGAAAATGAGATATGAATGGCCTGATTTGCCCTGTTGACTATTTTAAGGTGTTTACACATTTCAACAAAATTTTGATAAAATACACATCTGACTCATAAAAATCTGGTATTGTTAATGAATTTAAAAAGGCAACAAATTGACAGCAATGGTTATGTACAACAATTTCACAGACAACTGAAGAGAGCTAGAGGTCTCCAGACACAAATGTGAAGTCTGTGGTGGAAGAAGGATGATTTTGTCTTATTTTTGCATCTGAAACATCTTTCATTTGAAATTAAGTGTTTCTGGCAGACTTTCCAGGGAAATTTGGAGTATTTGCACGAGTATATACGATCTTCCCATAGGTAAGTTTCCAGCCATGTAGATTCTTACAGATTCAATAAATGACTACCTGTCCTCTGATGCTTAATCCCACGGAGTTTGAAAATGAGAGGTTAAGGAGAAGGTCTTTGTACTAGTTTGAAAGCAAACCAGTGAGAGACTTGAAATCAGAACTACGATTTAATAGGAAAATTAAAAATAAATGCAGTAGTACAGAAACACTGACAAAATCAGGATACAACCTGACACCCTGTCAGTCAGGGTGGTGGTAGCAGTCCGATTAAATGGTGCCTGCAGTCCTCTTGAAGGGATAGATGTGGTCCTGTCAAAGTCGTGATCCTGCAGAAGGGTCTGGACTTCTTCTGAAGGTCCAGTAGTGGTTATGTAGCTCTTATCCTCTGGGAACCCGGTAGGTAAGGGCTGAGTGTGGTGTTCCAAACCTCAGATTATATCCAGGTAGTAATGTTTGGTTCCTCCCCCTGGGCGAAGCATCTCTCAATGAGATGATGTAATGTTATGAGACTTGGTGGCCCATTAGCAGAAGATATCTCTCTAGAGGGAGTTATCAGAGACGAGTCATGGAAGAGACAAAGAACACTGCCCCACCTGGTTTTAACACATTTTACCAGATGGTGATAGAATACATACTTTTGGTTACAGTTTACATTGTAACCTAAGATAGTCTTTGATCCATCAGATTTCATTTCCTCATATTGAACTTCTTACTGTTAAACACAAATTTGAAGTCACGTACACTAGATGACATTTAATGTCTTACCTCTCACGTGAAATGTGGAAGAATGTAATCCCAGTTTAGATCTGACTCAACTGCAGGGATATTTATGGTATACTGATGAAGGCAGGCAATAGTTGAATGTACTGATTGTGTACTCTCTTGCATACTGGTTACATATGTATCTATCGACATATAAAAGTACAGTTCATAATTTTCACTCCTAAATCACAGGGAATTCTCCTGTTCTGTCCTTGAAAAGAAATCAAGGCGGTGTTGTTATAACTCAGTAACAGTTAACAAGTCTCCAACAAATGCATATCACACCAAATTATTATGTGTTTATGACTGAGACACTGAGTTTATTTATTATTGCTTCTTATCGCAGATGATGTTAAGTTACATGCCTCAGTATGTTATTTGATGAACTGTTATACAAACAACAAATTATTAAACTGTGGGAAACAAAGACTTTTTTTTCTTTTTTTTGCCTTTTTTTTAAATAAAAAGAATGTCAATTGGTATCAAAATCAGTCAGTGACAGAGTCAAACTATTCCAAAATAGGAATTTTCTTCGCATACTCAGGACTTCAGCTGTTAAATCTGGTCAAGTGACTTAAGCCATGAATATTATTCTAGGCAGGGTCATCAACAGCTCAGAAGAAGAAATTATTGTCATTTCCTGTAACAACCTGTACAGAGTACTCCCACAAAGTTCATATTAAAAGCTATCTAGCGGTGACTATTTTAAACCTGTGTCTTCAGCAGTGACTCCTTACTAACAGCTTTATCTTATTAAGTGCCAATTTCCAGTGTGGGATCATTTTTTACTATGAGTTAAGGGCTACAGGAACCCTCCCTGAACAACAATTCACATTTCAATCCACGAACGGGGAGAAGTACAAAACTATAGATACAATAGTGTATAGACAAGAAGCATTGTGAGTGAGACTGTACTTTTTTAGGCACTAGAAAATTTAATTTAGATTTGCAGAAATCATAATTTCAGTGTCTGATGTGAGAGTATCCTAAGGGGAAATACGGAGGTGCAGTATAGTCATGAAATAAACTTCAAATTACATAGTAGTGTCATGATTAGGATTTTCATATATGCACAAAAGCAGAAGTGCAAATGCCTGATGCAAATTTTTCCTGCCCACTCAGGAAAAATTAAACTGTGTGGAGCTTAAGAACATCACAAATAAAATGGTAATTGGGATAATTTTCTAGACTATAACTTTGAATTTTATTCAATATCTGCTTTAGTTATATAAAACCAGAATAAGTCTTTAAAGAATTATCCCAAAATATGCTACTTCTAACACATTAGCTACTTAACTTTGGCCTCATTGGAGCTCTAAGTTTGCAGCAAATCAGACTTTCTGAAGTTTTGTTAAACATGTTAACCTGATATTGTTTTAAATTTGTGTTCATATGGCAAAAAATGTAACATATATTCTAATATTAAATACAAATATCAAAAGGACAAAGCATGAAAGGCAAGGTGTTCTTTTCCATTCAAACAATAATATTTTCCATGGCTTTGATGGAATATTCCCAATTTGATAAGTAATTTGATCTTATATTATTAGCATCCCTGCAGATGAAACCTTAATTCTTTAAAAACTAACTTTCATAATCATCCGTGTGCTAGTTCTACATGCAAAAAGCAATGTGCCTCTACATATATGTCAATATTTTCTAATGCATGGAGAGAAACAAGGAAAGTCAAAGTAAAATAATAAACTAAAAAGCTGGAATTTGGTAGTTAAATTTGTGACTAAATTGTGTTTAAATAATTTTCATTATGTTTCTCTTTTATAATAATTATAATATTACATAGAAGACTGTTGCAGTTTGAGGTGGCTTGCCTGGGGTGTCACGGCAGGCCACAAGCAGGATGGCCGGAGAGCATCTCTACCCAAGCCCGGGTCAGCATCTTGGTGCCCCAGCCCCCCTCTGAAGGCTGTCACTGCGCTGTCCCTGGCTGGGGGAGCCATAGGCAGCTCAGGTTTTGTCTGCTCCTGCAACACGGCGGCGGCAAAGGAGGCGAGGAGATGGTCTCCGCATGGGGACCTCAGGAGATCTTTATTCACATGGGGACCAGAGGCAAAGATGAGGAATGGGGAAGGGTCTGGGGTTTTCTATGGGGGCGGGGGGACAAAGACAGCACACAGGGCAGTGGTCTCAGGGCACAGGGGCGGTGCATGGGCAGAGTTGGGGTACAGGGGCCAA
>VZRR01013595.1:0-16954 GCA_013398015.1 Oreocharis arfaki | reverse complement strand
TTGTTCCTCGGGCTGGGAGCCGCTCGCCCGCGGCAGAGCGGGCTGGGATCTCCCCGATGGCACCGGGGAGGAAGGAACTGCGGCGTTATCCCCTTGGGAATTAAACCCCGGCAGGGGCCCGGGCTTTGGACCCCCACCCCCGCTGATGTCGGCACCGTGCCTGGCCGTCGGTCCCGGCCGTTCCCGACGTGGCTGCTTGGCTCCTGCTTTATTTATTTATTTGTTTATTTATTTTTTTTTTTTTTATTTATTCCGCTCCTTTCTGTGCCGGAGCCCCGAGCCCGGGGCTGCCCCTGTCCAGCGGGTGATGGAGGAGCCTCACCCCGATCTCCACCCCGCCACCCCAGAGCTGGGTGAGCCACCCTGGCAACCTTCAGAGCCCTTTCCAGCCCGCCCTGACAGCTGTGCCAGCGAGCTCAGAGAGCCTCTGCCAGGCTCGTCCTTATGGCCGGGTGTTATTTGCAACACAGGAATAATAATAATAATAATTACAATAACAGCAGTGCCAAGTGGAGACAGCAGCGGTGGTGGTCCAGCAGGGCAAAAGCAGACTCTGAGGGGAACTTAGAGAAGGTGGCCTGAATATTAATTTTAAATGCAAAATTGTCATTGATTTCACCGGCGGCAGGATCAGGAATTAATTGTTTCCTGACTTGTGCTGTTTGGGAAGTTAAGAACTAACCAGGCTGTGCTTCACTTGGGGTTTTTTTTTTCTGATGGAATACTGATAGAGCCAGAGGGATAATCCGGGCTCAGGGAAAGCAGGAGGCTGGGGACAAGGGCCCTGCCACGGGTTCATGGCTGCAGCCCTTTTTGGAGCACCGCTGGGTGGGACTTGATGGCCTTAAAGGTCTTTTGCAGCCTGAAAGACTCTGATTCTGTGATCTCCATCTCCACGTGCACCTCTGTGCTCAGCCGTGGTGACAAAGGAAGTGCTTTTTTCCCCCCTTTCCTTTTAAACGTGGTTTATGGCTAATTACATCAGAGATCCCAAACAATCCTTCTTACATTTGCATTAATAAGGTGTCTCACGTGATCCCTACTGAAGGAGGAGTATACATCAAAGGTAGATTAAAGGTTGGTTAGGCATCAAACTATGTTCTATATGTAAATTTATAGCCATGATGTGCTGTGCAAAGATAGCTCCCCCTCTATTCCTGTGCTCCTAAATAAAATTAAAAATTCACAACTCTGCTTTATGGGATTTTAAATGAATTTGATCTCTCTTTTGGGCAGGGCAAATAAGTGTTTTGTGATGTAGCTTTTTACAAAAAAAAAAAAAAAAAAGAAAAAAGAAAAAAAAAAGACGACCATCGTTCTGGCTCATTTAATTTTGCAAGTGAATGATCTAAGATTAACTACAGACTAGTCAGTGCAGTTTAAAAGCTGAAAGCAATTTTCAGCCATAGATGGTAATGCCACATTTAGTCCACAACCGAATGACTCTAAATGACTGAGCTGCAAGGTCTTTGTATATGACCACAGGGCCTGATAAAGCCATAGGAACACAGTAAAAGCACAAAAATAGTTCCAATTTATTTGGTGCCATCACCTTAATGAGATTAATACAGACGTGTTCATGTGCCTAATTGGTGATTTTGTTTTAACTGGTAATGAAGGATTAAATCTTCAGGCAACAGGCTCCTTGCAGGAAAGGGGATTGGAGAGAAAAGTTTTTAATTATAGGAGGCAGCCAGTGAAATACACCACTGCAAAGTTAATAATGCATCTTTAATAAAATATATTATAAATATGTATATATATGTGTGTGTGTGTGTATGTTTGTTGTGCCTGCCACTTCCCTGCCTGCCTGAGCAGGGAATTTAGGGAGCGTTTTTCTGGGGGAGAGGGCTGGTGCTGACCTCGCTGTGCGCCGTCGGCACCTTCGGGTGCAGAGGAGGGGAGAAGCTGGGCACGCTGCTCCCCTCCCGCACTCAGCACCTGGAAAACCCAAACCCCACCGTGGGCGTGGATGGAAAATGTTCCTCCGGCCCTGCTGCGTCCCCTGGAGCCGGAGCAGCGCTTGGGGAATGCCCCTCCCAGGCCCCGTCCCGGCTCCCGAGCTGCTCCAGAGGGGGAAGTTCAGCCGGCGGCTCTGCCCTGCCGGGGCCAGTTGTGAGCAGGGAAATGTTAACACCATTAACCCGCTGCCAAAACACAAACACCCAGCCTGACTCATTAAAATCTAATTACGAGGGGGCAGCTGAGCCTGGGCTCGCTTTTGACTCAGAGGAATCTTGCAAAAGACGCCAATGCAGCCACCCCACTCCACCCCAGTGAGGGCCTGGCACATTCCTCCCCGGGAATAATCCTGCCTGTCTCCTGAGATGGCTCTTGTGGTCATTTGAGTAAATTTAGGGGGTTTTTGGGTTTTGTCATTGGATTTTCCTCTTTCTTACACGTCACACGTGGATGCACAGCATGGGCCTTATGGCGCTTCTTGAGTTGAGCTTTCAGTAGAGACAATGGCAAGGCCTTTAACATCTTTGATTGAAGATACCCTTGCATTTTTTAATTGTTTGTAACTTTAAATGGCCTGTGAGGATACTGGATTTTATCAAGCAGAGGGCTTTTATTTTTTTTAAGAAAAGAAAAGGACCTTCTGTATTTGTCTTGGCAAAAGAGCAGCTCTGTCACCGTGCTTTATCACCACTCTCCTGCTATTCGTAAAACCGAGACCCTCTCAATTTTCTTCTGCTTTCCACGATTTTATTTTGCCACCGAGAGGGGGAAAAAAAACAAGGACCAAACCAAACCCTAAAGCATCAACAACAAAAAGATAGAGAAAAGATGAACCATCAGAGCATCCTCTGGCAAACCAAAGTCCATCTCGATGCTCCGAGTGCTCGTCCCACCCTTCAGCCCCTGATGATATATTGGGAAGCGCTTTAAGAGGGCTCTGGGAAGCTGCAGGATTCTCCCTTCCCGCCGAACGGAGACGGGAATATATTTTACATTCCCTGTCAGGTTGAACTTTAAGCCATCTCGGCTGCTTTCTGTGTAATTTCAGCGTCCAGCCCAAATGGCAGCACGCTCCGCTCGGTTCCGGCTGCCTGGAGCCGCGGTGCTCCGGCGGCTCCGGGCGGCGGCTCCGGCCCCGCGCCGCATCCCGCTGTCCCCACGGCGTGTCAAGCCATTACAGCGGGGCCCACAATGTCACCCTGGTCTCAATGGTTCGTCAGCTGAAGGATATGGTTAACAAATGTAAACCCAAACTTCAGAGGAGCTGCTTTTCTGTGCTAAGTGATCTGTATTCCCTGTGAATTTACTTTCCCCTAACCCCGTGAAATTAACAGTACTTTCTGACATTCGACCTCCTGACCTCCCATATAATAAGAATTTAAAAAGCACCATGCATGAGTGTGTCTGTGTAATGCAAAACTGGGAAAAATGACCATGTCACCGTTTTATTATACAAAACCTTCTCCATCTCCATTGCATGCTTCATATGCGAGTGCTCGGTTCGGAGTTTATTATAAAGAAAAACACAGTTTTAGCCGTAATAACTCACCGCTCCTGACTTTTATAGACGATAAATTGTAGCAAACACACATTGCTGCGGCAGGGCCCCGCACTCCATTAATGCAGATATTTACTGGGATAAGTGTTAAAAATAGGCTGGGGGGAGAGGCCGGAGCAGCGGCGGCTCTGGGGGGCCGAGTGCCGGGGGTGCGGGTGCGTGCACAATGTGTAGGTCTCGAGGTTTAAGAGGCAGAAGCAGAAAAGTGTTATGTGGAAATGATTTTGCAGTTATCAGGCTCAGGGGATGACAGCCTACAAGAGTAAGAACAAGGTGCTGTGTGGCTTTTTCTTCACTGTGAAGTAAAGATTGGCAGCTGGAAGTAAGGCTTACAGGCAGACCTGCACACAGGACCTCTTCACCCAGGACTCATAATCACTACTCAAAGGAAAACGCATTTACCAGTAAAAGGCGGCTGTAGCCATCAGAAGTGTGCTTAAAACACCACTTAAATATCACTTTATACGCTATTACTTGCAAACTGTGGCTTGGTATTAAATTATACTTGCATAGGCTTTTGCTTAGGTGCTGATAATGCTTTTGAGGTTGCATTGGTGAAGAAGAATTTAGGCTGCTTTACAAGAGACGTGACTGGAATATCCCCCGGTGCTGACAGTGACAGGGTGAAAAATTGCAGAACTGTACTTTCTTTCCCCATATAGATTGTAATTTTAATTGTCATTGTGGCCCTTCTGTTTTAATTATGGGACTTCTTTGATATATACCAGGACATCGTATTGAATGAAAATATGGTGCTATAATAGTCTCTTTATAATTAATGACCACATGTAGATCTTGGTGCATAAAAGGAAAGGAATAAATGAACAATTTATTTAACTAGGTTTTGGATTTCTTTCTGTCTTCCAGTGAATATAAAACGATCCTGGGGCTTCTGAGGCTGTTTGATGTAAGAACTGCACTGAATGGCTAATAAAATTACATTGGTGTAGATTACTAAACATATTAGGTGGTTTTATTTAAAAATGTTCCCATTACGGGTGGTAAATTTCCCCTATTTACCGCGTTAGCCTCCCCGGGCTCCCGATCCCGAAACAAACGAGCGTTTTCTTTCGTTTATTTGCGGAAGCCCTTAAAAAAATTAAACGCAGCTCTGGCTGGCGGGGGCAGCGGGGCGGCAGGTGAGCTCTGACGCGGGCTGCAGGTACCAGGCGATCTGTGCGTCCTCCGCAGGCTGCAAAGGGCCCTTCCTGCCCCCAACTCCTGCCTCCGGAACAGGATGGATTCCCTTTCTATTAATTTCTGGCACAGCAACTCGTCCCGCGTCCCCAGGCTTACGCAGGGGTGGGTGTAGGAGAACAATAAAAATAAAACCGAGCGGCAATTTTGGGGGTTTTGCTTCCCCCGATCCAGGGAGGGGAAGCGAGGCGGCCCTCGCGGGGTGCCGCGCGTGGGCCCCCGGATCCGTCCCGCCGCCGTCCCTTCCCGCGGAGCGGGAGCCTCCTGGAAACGCAGACGTGTTTGTCCAGCGTCTGTCAGCGTAAGAGTAGAAAATATCCCCTGACAAGCTTCTGCTAATTTTATTGCGGCGCGGCGCAGCGTGCACGCAGCCGGGGCGGGCGGCGGGGTTCAATCGCCGAGCAGCAGCGAGCGGGATCGGCAGAGACAGCCGCTACCCTGGGGTCAGCCGCGACCATGCCACTTCCATGTGATGTCTACTTGGGGTGATGGCGTGTAAATAAACGTGGGGAATTGCAAATCTTGTCATGGCCACGCAGAGCAGCTCAAGCATTTAAAGATGGTTGCCCGCAAACCTGACTGGGAGGTGGTTGCTCTGTGTGGTGGCGGAGGAAAAAACTCCCCTCCGCGCCCGAGTCTTCTCCTGGCTGACATCTCGGGGAGCACTGACCCAGCACGGCATCGCTGAAGGGATTAATCACCAAATTGTTTCTCATTTTAGCGGAAAGTAAAGAAACCCAGCGCGCTCCAATATTGGTCTTTTAAAGCCGGGCTCTGCCGGCGCCGGCTCTGTATTTATGTTATCTGACTTGATTTATTTGTTTTTTAAAATGAGGTGAGGAATCTTAATGTCCTACTGTTTAATGAATTTGGGCGCATTAAAGTTCCATGAGGTCTTTTCATTATTATGAACTTTGCTAATGTTAGAAAATAAAATATTATAGAATTCACATTTTCTGCTCATGAAGCTAATTTTATTTAAATACTCCTTACAGTGGTCATTAAAACACACTTAGGTTTTGCTGCCTTCGACCAGTCAGATGTATTTTTTTCCAGTTTTACATTTACACATATCTGTTTTTCTGTTACTTTTCCCACATGACAATTACCTTTCATTACAAATTTATAAAATCATTTACATTTGAGCAGTTTAAATGTTTCTGCTGACATTTTGTAACTATTACCCTCTCCTAGAATGGCATATGTTCAGGCAGTTAATAAAAAATTAAATGGAATAGCACTAGACAAGGTGAAGCTTTGTATCAGAGTGTTCTGCACATTTCTGGAAATACCATCTTTGTGTTGCAAACTGTGAAGTGAGGTTAGGGCTGTGCCAATATGTGTATTTGTCAGAGCTGTCACAGAGTCCATGAACCAGCCAATCACTCCGCTCTTAATTAGACAGTTACACCGGGCTTTTTAGAAAGCATCTTCATGTTAAAATGGTGTCTGAGCTTCCAGAGAGGTGCGGGGAGCACCGGGGGCACGGAGCAGCAGCATCACAACACTCGCTCCCCGGCTGAGGCAGAGCTTGCAGCTGCTGGCTCCTCGTCGAGGGACGGAGAGCGTGGAGCGCAGGAATCCTCCCGGATTTTGAGCAGGGAATGTTGTCCGAGACTTCTGGAGGCAGGAGGCAGCGAAGCTGCTCGGGTGTGGGGGATTTAGGTGCGGGGGTGTGTGTAGCACGAATAAATTAGAGTGGCCACTTGCTAGCAATAAAATCAGAGGGAGGTGTGCCTGGGCTTGCCTGGGGACTGCTGGGCGGCGTGGGAGGCTGGGGAAGCTGCTCTGTGCCACGCTGTGGCTCTCAGGAGCATCTCCTCATAAACCTGACCCGGCTGCACAAAGATACTGGCAGAATATTCCACCAAATGCAGAATCTGTGCCCAGGCTCTGAGTGAAGAGAGCAAAAAAAATAGGGGTGAGAATAATCCTGCCTGCTTGCTGTATTTCGGTTTCCTTTCTAGCTCTGGATCAAAAGGCATTTGGGATATATATATATATATATTTTGGGTTTTTTTTCCCCCACAATTG
Source organism: Oreocharis arfaki (assembly GCA_013398015.1). Classification (NCBI taxonomy): domain Eukaryota; kingdom Metazoa; phylum Chordata; class Aves; order Passeriformes; family Paramythiidae; genus Oreocharis; species Oreocharis arfaki. The sequence continues at coordinate 10,203 of VZRR01013595.1, read as the reverse complement.
CAGTTGTCCGTTTCTGACCGAATGTGCAGTTTACAGCTATATCATAATCCTGTGTTTAAATATGAAGTTCACGAAGATCCTTTTTAAAAACACACGTAGATTTGCACTGCTAGGAGGCAGGGTTTGCCTAATAAGTGCGGACTGGCCAGGAGGGATTATTAGTGTTTGCCACGAAATTCACCTTGGGATACGGCTGGGATAAATTCCTCGGCTCCTTATTTAAGCAAAGCGGGGCAATATTGAATTCAGAATACCAGAGAAATTCCGTTTCCTCTCTGTCTGTGCCTGCACTGCTTTGTTTCCCAGCACGAGTGCTTTGGTGATGTAGGAAATATTCCTGAAAACCTGCGATTCCCCCTCTGCCCAGGGCAGGGTATTCGCTGTGGGGCAGCTTGGAATGAGCTGTTGATGGCCATCGAAGCCCAGAGAGTTGAGCAGGAACAAGGGGCTCTTTGTGGGGTCCCCGAAGTGCAGCCCAAGAGGGGGGTTCAGCTCCGGCTCTGCCAGCGGAGCTGTCAGGGGCCGGGCCAAACTTTGAGGATCAGGATGAGGAAATAGTTTGGGGTGCCTGGCACGGCTCGTCCCGGTGTAAATCGTTATTCCAGAGGCGTCTCCGAGAAGTTTTAACAGTCATAGCAGATTAACCTTGCCTGGGCATTGGGAGGCGAGTCAGCTGATGAATTTACATGCAGCCGGATGAAAATGCTATTTGGAGAGAGATTGAGAGTTTATTTGATTAAATCCCTTTCTCCAATACCTTGACCTCTTTCTTGTGAAATAATCAGAACTGTTTAGCAAGAATATTCTGGCATTAATAATGAATTGCTTTGGAGCAGGTTTTTCCTGCTCTGGACCCAGCCCATCGGTGCCCGTGCTTTTGGGGGGACGCGGGGATGCCGCCGCGCGGAGCGAGCGCCGCGCGGAAAGGGCTGAAGAAACACATTTTAATTTTTCTTCTGGAATTTACAGTCAGATGGACAATTTACAAGCCAATGTATTATTTAGGAAGTGCATTCTCCTGGCACATCTACCAGCAACTCTTGTTTTTCGTGCCTCGTGGATGGAAATGAGGAGGGAAAGCTGTGCCTGTCGGGTGGGTCACAGGGTCACCGGCGCGAGGGGTGGTTGGACTCGGAGGAGGGAAGGCTGAGAGGGGATCTCATCAATCCGTACAAATAACTCCAGGGGCTGGCAGGGAACCGTGCCAGAGCCTCTCCAGGGGTGCCCAGAGACAGGACAAGGAGTGGTGGCCATAAAATTAAACACAAGAAGCTCCAGCCCAGTGAGGGTGGCAGAGCCCTGGCACAGCTGCCCAGGGAGGGCGTGGGGTCTCCATCTCTGGGGACAACCCAAGCCCACCTGGCTGTGGTTTTGTGTCACCTGCTCTGGGTGACCCTGCCTTGGCGGGGGGTTGGACTGGGTGAGCCAGAGGCCCCTTCCAACCCTAAAAATTCCAGGATTCTTTGGCTGATTCTGGCAGGTGTAGAGACTCATTTTGGTGTTTTTAGCTCTTGTGTCGCCTCCGTGCCCACCCTTGGTCCTGCAGTGGCAATGTGCCGTGAGCCCAAACCTCCCTCCGTGGGAGCAGTGTGGGAGCACCACCAGCTCTGGGTTATTTATTTTGGGAAGAGTGTTTGGCAGTCGGGATCTGGAGCCACAGCAGTGACTTTCCAGCACTCCTTGGCTTCCAGGTAACGAGATGGCTGCGGGTGCTGATGAGGACGGAGCTGTTACCTGAGCAGGTGCGCGGGGAGCTGCCTGAGGTGCCCCAATGTTGGTGCCAGAGCTCCCTGAGACACCTCCTGGCACCGTCACCGTGATGCAGAGACGGGATCTTGGCTCCCAACTAAATTTAGCTTCGTTATAATTTGTTTCTTAATAAGCCGTACTTCGCTGTAATGGGTAAAACGCTCGGCTCCAGAGCAGCCCCATGCCAAAGCTGTACAGTAGCTCATTTGCATTGAGCAATTATATTATATTACAATATATTAAGCTGCAGAAAACCTAATCTAACATGATAATTTCAAATCATAATTTACAGTGCTTTACACGGAGCATACAAGGCAGGTTACAATAACACGTTGCCGTTCCACAGCAGCCAGGGAAATTATTTACCCATCTATTATTTCATTTTCCAAAATGTTCTGGGTGCGTTTCATTTATTTATTTATTTACTTCAGTCCTATTTACCGAATTTTACGCTGGATAAATAATTTTTGCTAATTTATTTCGGTACTATTTACTGAAATTTGGTGACTGGCGTTTTTCCTAATAACGATTTGGGTGGAATATTTGCGTTAAAACGGGGAGTGGTTTCTGGAAAGGGAGGCTGTTCCAGCACGTGTAGCTTTATCCAGATATTCTTTGCTGCTAAAAACAAAAGGAGAGGAGGAAGGCTCCGTGTTTTAAAGACTTTATCCGGGTTGTGACACAGCATTTGATGAATCATTTAATATGCAGCTCGTGACGCAGAGTGTCAACAGCTGGCTCCTGTTGCAGCCTTTGTTTGGAGCTGGCTCCCAGATAAACTTCAGGGAGCAGCAGCCTGGAGCTCCCAGTGCTCCCAGTCACTCCAGTACGGTGAATAAGCTTTGTCAAATATCTGCTCTTTCGATCTAGCATGAGGAACTGAGAATTAAAAGGAGTATGGGCTCCTTAGCAGCTGGTTTAGCAGCTAATGGTTTAATTCTGGTGAAATTTATTCCTCCAGGTAGCAGTATTTGATCTGAGAGGGTATTAAACACTGGGACTGAGTTTGCAGCACGGAGGGGAGCGAGGGGCCTGGTTGGAGTTTAGAGAACCCAAATCTTTTACATTCAGCATGCAAAGGAGGAGAATGAGGGGAGACCTCATGGTGGTCTTCAACATCCTCATGAGGGGAAGTGCAGGAACAGCTCCAATCTCTGCTCCCTGGGACAGGGACAGCACCCAGGGAGCAGCTGGAGCTGGGCCAGGGCAGATTTGGGTTGGATATCAGGAAAGGTTCTTCCCCCAGAGGGTGCTGGGCACTGCCCAGGCTCCCCAGGGAATGGGCACGGCCCCGAGGCTGCTCCAGGAGCGTTTGGGCAGCGCTGCCAGGGATGCCCAGGGTGGGATTGTTGGGGGGTGTGTGCACGGCCAGCAGCTGCATCCATGATTCCTGTTGGATCGATGATCCCTTCCCGCTCAGGATATTCCATGGTTCTGTAGTATTATAAAGAGCACAAGGAGAATCTTTTTACCTTCAATAACGTAGAACTGTGCAAAGCTCCTTGTTGCTCCCATCCCTCCCTCCCCACTCAGAATCATGGAGTGGTTTGTGTCGGAGCTCTCATTCCCCATACACCGCCCCCAGCCTGCAGTCCCTGCAAATCAGTGCTTGGGTGTTCAGGTGTCCAGTCCATGTCCCAGGTGCAGAGCCCAGGAAATGCCCGAAAATAAGAGAACTTGGGATCTAAGCTCTGGGTTCCCGGGGGTTACATTTAGTTTTTAGTTTAAAAGCACACTGGTACAGCGACAGCTTGCACTGGTGTGGGGTCCACGCCTCTGGGGGGGATCTTGTCTGGGAATTAGCTCCTTTTAGGAATGTCAGGAAAAGAAAGACCCTCAAATTTGGATGGCAGGCCTGTGGTGGAGCAGGAGTGGCTCTGTTCTCTCGAGTTCCTGGTCAGGCCTCGAGGCAGGGCCTGCACCGGCGAGCGGTGCCTGGGCCTCTGTCCTGCTTTCCATGAACAAAACCCCTTTGCATGTTTTAATTGAGCTGTGCTGGATCACTCTGCACAGGGATATCAGTGCTCCAGGCCTGACATTGCTGTGCTTCCCTCGCTGGGAATATTACTGATGGCACTGGACTGCTGCAAGGGGTGTTGGCAGTTCCTGTGGAGATTGTGGAATTCCCAAAACTAGAAATTCCTCTGATATTGTGGGATGCAAAGGCTGCAGGGTTTATTTGGTGCTTTTGTGAGGATCATGGCTGTGTCCACAATCATGGGCTCGCCAAGGCATCACTCTGGAGGTTTGGGTGACTGGGAGAGGTCACTGCTCTTCCTGGTGAAACTGGTGGGCTCTGTCTTCCATGAAGCTGCATTTTGGTGGATCCAGCTCAGTGCTAAAGGGTTAATGCAGATCAAATCTTGATGCAAAATCACCATCTCACCATGAGGCTTTCCAAATTCCCATCTATTTCATTTCCCCACTTCCTCTCTCTAGGTGTGCAGTCAGACCATTAATTGCCACTGGCCTTTTCTTCAGCCCCCCTCTCTGCCCTGACTGTGCCGGGGCATTCTGGCCCTTCTCTCTTCTGCAGTGCCTGTGATGGACAGCGTGAGAGAAGGTCCAGCACTCGATCAGAGTTGGGCTTGATGGCCTTAAAGGTCGTTTACACCCTTAATGATTCTGTGATTGCTCTCTCCTCATCAGCCTCAGATCTTCACTTGTGTGCAGCCTCCTCAGAACCTCTGAGTTTTCCTCCTTTTCTTTCAAACATGATTTTTTTGTTCCTAGCTCTCCCCCAGACTTTCCTTTCCCACCTTTCCTTTACCACGCAGCAGGTTGGTTGTGCCCTGCTTTTCCCTACCCAAATTGTGCTCTGCTGTGTCATCACATGGAGCTCTTGGCCTTTGCCATGCCCTTAGCTCATCCTCTGGGCATCCTGAGAACTCGCATTCCCATCCCTATGAACTCTTGGAGCTCGACCAAAGCTCACTTTTCAATTCCAACGGCTGAAATGGGGACAAAGTCTGCGGCTTTGCTGAATCCTAAGCCAGTCTCTTAGCACCTGGCAGGAAGAAATGCGATGCAGCTTTTCCACCTCGCGCTTCCAAGGCTCATCTTGCGCTGAATCCCAATTGCAATCTGCAGCTCGCTCCACGCTCGGAGCAAAGGCAGCAAACAACAGCATTTCCATAGAAAGCCTGCGCTCCTGGTGCCCCAGGGAAGTTGTCACCCCGAGCAGGGACAGGGCACAAATTGTCGCCTGTTTTTAAACACTTAAAGGATTCCACAGCCGCGGGCTGTAAACCAACCCCACGGTTAAACTGTGTCTCCTACCCTGCTCCTTTTCCTGGGTTCTGTAGAAGAACAAACAGCAGTTAGGGAAACAAATGTGTAAGGAAGGAATAAATCCCGGGATGAGATGCACAGCTAATGAGCTGCGTTAACCTCCCAGTGCCAGGGGAAGCACAGAGCAAAGTCAAGGCAAGTACTCCGTCCTGCCCGTGACGGTGTGCTCTGATAAAGTTCACAGATGAAGCCAAGGGATGAAAAGATGAATTACGGCTGAAAAAAAATTGGAAAATTTGCCCTTGCCTTCAAAAATGTTCCAATTCCCACTCCTTTTCCAGGGCTTTTAGAGCATTGTTCCCTGAGATGGAAGGCATCCTTTGTTTCCTGATCCTCATCCCTGGAGCTGCCTCCCAGGGTCTGTAGACTCCCCCAGACTCCAGCAGGTTGACTTCCAGCCCTGGGTGAAAAGTCCTTGAACTTTCTATTCATTGTCTGTCGTCGTCTTTATTAGGTTTAAATTGATTGACTCTGCAATGCCATTACAAGTGGAATATTTCCCAAGTTATTTAGCTGGGCTCTATTTTTCCTGGGGACTCGTAATATAATGGATCCTCAGCCCTGACAGAGCTCCTGTTAGATCGGGGCTTCTCATGTCTGAGAGGTTTCGGGTCTCGGCTGCAAAGTTCTTCCTGGTGATACCTTTGGGTTTGGGAACCTCTTCCATGTGCGCACTCAGGACAAATGAAAAGTCAATGGAAAAAAAGCGGAGTGGGATCTGAGTGACACATTCTTTTGAGCTGAGCCTCACGGAACAATCAAGGCTGGAAAATACCTCCGAGATAATGATCAGTGTAATTTTCAGATTGTTAGAGAGACAATGCGAGTGCACCCAGCAGATCCCCGCAGTCAGCTCGGAAATGCCATTGCACAAATAAAGACCTCGGAATACTTTTGTTTGCTCCCCGGGCTCAGAGAGCCCCACTTCAGAAATTACTGCTGGCTGTGGGCTGGAGTTAAACTTAAATTCCACGGAGACATTGTCCCCTCTGTGTCCCCCAGGGCACAGGGTGCTGCCGACACCCCGGGCAGGGTGCGGGGCTGAGCCAGCCTAAATCTCCAGCAGTTTCCGATGTCCTGGGCTGTCCCTTCCTCTGCCTTCCTGCCTCATTTCCTACCTGCGCTTCCTCACGTCTGGGAGACCCTTGGGCATTGACAACACGAGAACGGGCTCTCGGAAGCGACTCAAAGGCGTTTCATCGGGGTTTTAAAGCGGGGCAAGGGTTTCTCTGTGCACTCAGCTCTCCAGACTCGCAGCACCCTCGTAGGCTCTGTGCCCTTGGCAGGGAGAGCCCTGCGGGTTCCCGGCTCAGCTGGGGAGCTGCAGGTGGGGACGGGAGGTGCCGAGTGCCTCAGTGTGGGCAGAGATCACTCGAGTCGCGAAGAACTCAAGTGCTGCTATTTCAACTCAGAGTAGGAAAAAAAGAAAAGAAAAAGTTGCTCTTTTTCTCACGCATACTTTTCTGCATTTCCACGTGTTTGAGTGTGTGAGTCCCCGGGATGTAAATATTCCTCTTTTGGCTCCCAGACAAAGCTGACATGGGGATCATTAAGGATCTCCTGGCATTTTTAAAGCGGGGCAGGTGTTGACATTTATGTCTGAACTGGGGGAAGACGTAGGTAATTCCGTCATGAGCCATCCTGGGATGTGCCAGGGGCTTGCTGATAGTGCCCAGTGCTCCCACCCTGCACCAGCACCGGGATCCGCTGGATCTGCTGGACAGTGAGGAGCATCACTGGGGAGTTCATCCCAAATTGTGTGGTCACCTCCAGCAAGAGGGCAAATGTATGCTTGGTCTAAAAGCTCTCTCTGCCCAGAGGGATTGTGGATTCTTCATCTTGGCAATGTCCAAGGCCAGACTGGACTGGACTGGGAGCACCCTGGGATAGTGGAAGGTGTCCCTGCCCACGGCAGGGGGTGGATTGGGATGGGCTTTAGGGTCCTTCCCACCCAAACCATTCCGAATTACGGGGGACAAAAATCTCCTGTGGAAAAGGCCCCAGCGATGAGAAAACGCCACCACCAGCCTGGCAGCGCTGCTGAGGAGCAGAGTCAGCTCCCGTTATCGCAACAGCGCCGGCATCAGCCCATCTTATCAGCAGGGTGGGTGAGATAATGCCGATAATCTCGAGTTCCCCGTCACGGCGACGCGTTGTTAACACCTCACGGAGTTTGGAGGCGGAAGGGCCCACGAGGCAGGGAAAGATATGTACATATATCTGTGTGCAGAGGAGCTCTTACCCTTTATTATGCAGGTATTTTCGGGAGCTTGAAATGCCACCTTTGGAACAGAAGATTCCGATCGCGCGAGGAGGGAAGGGGGAGAAGCTGGGAGGAGGCCCCCGCTCTCCCAGCTCACTTGAAAGAGCACGCTGGAGGTAAATTAATTGCCACAACTGCGCTGAGATGAGATCTCAGTCTGGCTGAGGGGCTGGGAGCTGAGTGCGTGATTAAGGGGATCCATGAAGGCTTTTTGCCGTCGGAAGAGCGGAGATTCGCGAGCGCCGTCCCTGCCTCGCTCCCCTGGCTCAGTGTTAATTGCACCCCAGCTCACACAGTTCCAAAGGGCCCTTTGAGCCAGTCCTTGGCCTCGCTCAGGGCTCTCCTGTCTGAAAGCACACTTGACTGCTGGCTTGTTGTGATAAATTAGGCCTGGTTTGAGTCGGGTTTAAGCAGCGATTGAGCCCGGTCTGGGCATGGCCGTGGCTGGGAGCACCTGGCAAAGCACTCCGGAGTTAACAGCCTTTCAGCACAGCCTTAAATTGAGATGTTTTTACCCTCTGTTTTCTTTCCCATATTTTATTTTATTCTTCTCTCATAGTTTCCCCATCCCCGCAGTGATCAGCCCTGATATACGAGAGGGATTTTCACTTGAAGGACTGTGCATCTTTAAAATGTCTTCCCTTTATTCTTCCTAGTTCTTACACATGTAATTTCCCCTTTAATTTGACATCATTTAACGGCACATTACACGTCAATGATGTGATCTGTGAATATTTACAATGTTCGTGTCATTTTTATTTTCTAATCCAATTTAAGTAGCTCTGCTTTTTATGACATCATGAATTCTTCAGTCTTTTTAGTCTTTTTGGAACTAATTATTCCATTAGTTCCTTTGAACCGGCTCCGTGTTGTCAGTCATTTTCTCCCCGTTTGATCATCAGACCTTTGCTGCCCTCCTTTGCATCTGCAGCCGGAGCTGGAGGAGGCTGTGCCCAGTGCTCGGAGCTGTGCCTGTGCCTCACCCCGCCCCCAGCACGGCTTTGCTGCTCAAAGAAATCCTGCAGAAAGTCCTTCAAATACATCCAGCCAAGAAACTTCCCCCCGACCCCGTTCTCGGGTGCTCGCAGGGAATGTTGTGTAGTGCCTTGCTCCCCGGGCTGGGCAGGATTCCCTTCCCAGCTCCTCGGCTTTCTTCTGGTCCATCTCCCAGGAGCTGGAGCAGGAATCTGGGTGTGAGGGCACAAAAAGGCCAGCAAACACCAAGTGGATGCAGCTCGCGGCCATACGGTGCAGCTCCCCTATTGTCACTCATGGGTTATGGGAATTTTTAATATCTGGCCTTGCTGCATCGGCAGGAGATGGGCTCAGCTCGTTGAGCATCCAGGCTTCCCAAAGGCTTTCCCAACCTGCCTCTTCCCATCCCGAGGAGGCTGGAACGTGGGACAGGCGCTGCCGGACTGCACTCCATCTCAGATCCCAGCCCGGCCTCTCCCGGCTCCCTTGTTTACTGGGAATGTTAAACATTCCCTCTGTCATGCTAAAGAGCTCTGTTGTCTGTTGCTGCCCTCTGTAGTGATAGAGTAGAGACCACACGGTTCTCCTGAGCAGCAATAATTCTGTTTATTGGCAGTTGGGAATGCATTACAGAAATCAGCCTGGCTGCAAACCCGGGGCTCTCCCAGCTTTTCCTTCTGTTGCTCCCTTTCCTTTAGGATTCTCTGATCTTCCCCAAATCATCAGATCGATGGGTTTTCGTGAGCTCTTTATTTTTATTTCTTCCCAATTAATGTTTAGGATTTATCGGGACAGCCTTTTGGAGCTGACCTGCTCAAAGTGCAGCACCTTAAAAGCCGTAAAAACTCAGAGCTTTTACCCCCAGAAAAGAGAGAGGCTGCTCCTCTGGATCCCACAACACGATTGTTTTCCTGAAAGGGCAGATTGGCAGAAAAACCCAAGTGTTGTTCATTGTCTCCTTTCCTTGAAACTTTAGATAAAGGAACTATTTTTTTTTTTTAATACAGTCAGTTGTAAAATGCAGATTGCTCGGGGAATAAAAAGCCAACATTGGCCTGTGTCTGTTGTCCGGCCCCTTCCATTGTTAAGCAGATTTCTCCTCAGTGTTTTATGGCAATGAGTGCAATACAAACTGTGACTGCTGAGCAAATAATGCTGGAAAATAATGCTGGAATTACCCTGCCTCCCCATATTGCCATATTTTATTTTATTTTTCTCTTGGTATAAGAATTCAAATAATTAATCTTTAGATATTGAAGATTGGATAAGACTTTAAGCAAAATTGGACTCTGTATCATGAATGGCAACCCACATGTTTTAGGTGGTGGAGCAGAAGTCCCTCACACTGGTGTTTTGGAGAGGTTTTCACTCAGTGGTGACTGTGGGCTTTGTTTTAATTTTGATATAATGAAAAGTAATTAATTTGCTAAAGGCCGTCTCTGAAGCTGGCCCTGGCCATCGTCCAGGTCACAAAATGTGTTCAATGTGAAGGAATGGGTCTGTTTCGGGAGCGTGGGGCGTGTGGGATGTGTTGTTTGGGGTGCCGGGGCTTCGTTTGAGGTGGTGTTCAATGAAATGGGGAACTTCCACCTGGAGATCGGCAGGACTGCGCTGCTCAAAGGGGATCCTGTGTTAGTGCTGGCTGGAAGAGGAGAGATTTCCACGGGGTAGTGGGAAGGAATTCCCAGAGCAGCTGTGGCTGCCCCTGGATCCCTGGCAGTGCCCAAGGCCAGGCTGGATGGGGCTTGGAGCAGCCTGGGACAGTGGGAGGTGTCCCTGCCATGGCAGGGGTGGGATGGAATTTAAGGTCCCTTCCAGCCCAAACCAGTCTGGGATCCATTAAAGATGTGAAGGTGTCCGTGGTGTCCATGTGCTGCTGGAGCTTGAGGCTGTCCCTCAGTGCCTGGTGCAGTTCAGGTGGGGAG
>VZRR01013590.1:0-21287 GCA_013398015.1 Oreocharis arfaki | reverse complement strand
AACCTGTTTCAGAATTGCAGTCCTGTCCTTACCTCTGAGACTGTTCCTTCAGCAGCCTGGGAGGCAAATATGCCAGCCTTCCTACTGGGTGACTTTTCTCTCATTGCATTTTCAGTAAATCCCTGGAAGTTAAATGGTTTTCGGAACATGTGAATTTCTGCTACTTAAAAATAAACTAAGCAAACATAAAATTTTTATTTCAGTTTTGCAACCCCGATTTATCTGGTAACTTTCTCCTTTTTTCCTTTCTCTTTTCTTTTCCTTTCCAGGTTTGTTATTACAGACAATTTAAATTCCTTTCCCTCCTAATAATCTCTCTCTTGCGCATACAAGATAACAGCCATATGTATGGTTTTGCTGGATTACTAAATTGACAAAGCACCAGAATAAACAGCAGTGTGTTGCAAGAAGAATTAGCTGATGTCTAACCTTCTTTTTAATTTATTCAGATCCTTTTGCTCTGCCTGGCTCTAGTGAAAGCAGCCCAGTTGCTTCAGATCCTTTGGTGTCATGCAACAAACCGATTACACCAACCTAGCAAGATGAATGCTGGGTGTAACTGAGAAAGCCTAGAGCCAGAACATTTGCAGGAGTTTTTCGGCAGCCATCCAGGAGGAACCTGTTTAGTAATCTGTAAATGTGTAATCCTTTTAATGTGTCAACTTTGTTAGAACACATTAGTGTCAAATGTTAAGTGTAATATCTTAGTCTGTGAAGCATATTGCTGAAACAAAATTAAACTGAAAATACAATGTGATGATGGTGGGAGGAAAAAACCCTGTGAAATCATGTGGAGATGAATCTGGATTAGCTTTGTTAGCTGTTCTCCATCAGCCTCCAAATGCAAGTGGCACTACATTTCCATGAGAGTGTTTGACCTTTAACCTGTTGGTGGCTGCAGGAGACCTTGTCTGGTGTGAACTAACTTTGTATTGCCATCTAAGTTACTGTATTGGGTTTTCTTGTTCATCTGTTAATTAATATTTGCAGTGTATTCTGATACATTACCAACAGAAATTTAACTACTGTATGGAGGTGCTTCATTATTAAAGGCTTCAGTTAGAGGAATGTCCTTTTCCAGTGGGGTGCAAGGAAGCTTGAAGGGCTCAAGCTGTTACAACTCTTTTGAACTGTGTGCTTTCAGCTTTGTGTGGTTTTTGGAAGTGAAAAAAATGTTCTTCTCGGTCTGCAGACCTTTCCTTCCTCTGTAATTTTAAACCCATTTCCTCCCCTTTTCTCCATGAACAATCCAAAGTGCAGAACTTTTTGTTTTGGCTTTTTTTTTTCCCCTTGGCTACAGGGTGGGTATGGGAAAGCCTGTGATAAGCATCAGAACAGGAGGTGCAGCCAGGGGCCGGAGCCACCTGCGTCACCAGTGTTCTGTGCTGCTGTTGGACTCTGTTCTTTCTGCCCCTTCCCTAATTTACTTGATAGTACCCAACCAGTATCTGGGCTGAGTTATTGACAAGTTTCATGTAGGTTGAGGATAACTGTCCCCACCATGGCATCCTCCCAGCTGGTTGTGTCTCCCCAGTGAACTAGCCAGGTAGTGAACTGAGGGGGTGTTAGATGGACGCAGAATCTTTAAAATCAGAAGGAATTAATATAAATCAAAGCTTGCTTGGTTTTAAGTAGCGCATTGGATTGAGCCTCTTTAATGCTGCATCCCTCGGCTCTGGGCAGACACTATAAATCTCTAACTGGCTTCAATTGCTTTATGCAACTCCTGAAACATTCCCCAACCTTTTCTCTTAAATTTATCAGTGCTTTGACATTAAATATTTCAAGTGGGTTTTGTTGAACAGAGTGTAGCTTTTTTTGTGTGTTCTTCTTAAAGGTTACTTCTTGTTGGAATGAAATCGAAGGTTGGGAGTTCTTGGCAGATGTTATGATTAAATCTGACTGGTTGTAGGCTTCTTCCTCCCCCGGCTCCCAAATGTCACATGTGGGATGATGAACAGCAGAATTTATAAGTGATTTTGGTAGCTCTAATTGTTCAGGTTTTGTGTGTGTGTGTGTGCATGAATGAACTCATTTCCTGTGAGCAAAAGCTGCAAAACTGATGGTTTTCTCTGTCTTGTAACTGTATTTAGCATGTCCGTAAGTCCCCTTCAGATGGGAGCATCCTGGTAGTTGTGAATGAATAGTTTAATACATGACTTGAGTAGGCTCAGCTGGAGAGAAATCACATGAAGGACTTGATGTTTGTTAAGTCTTGTCTTTTCTATGTATCTGGTGGCTGAGTTTTATGCACTATAACATTTCAGTTAGATTTTGTTCTTTTTAAGTGCAGCAACTAGATATTACTAGATCTTGCCTTTGAAACAGTTCTCCTTATTTGTGTTTATTCGCACAGTGAAATGGCCTGCTAGGCTAATGGTGACCTAGTTGTCTAATATGTGCCTGTTTTGCCTCTGGCTCTTCAGTCTTCAATCTGTACAGACATTGTTAAATTGAGCTCTATTGAAAGTCTGAGTAGTCCACCAGCTGCTAATACATTTGATCATCTTTTATGTATTTGTATACATCTAAAGTTTGAAGGATATTGTGGAGAAATATATTTTTCTTCTCTGGCATTTAGGTTTTAGTAGCAGTACTGTGTAATGAAAATTAAATCAATGCCCTTGTGTCTGAGCCCTAGAAATAAACATTATTAATGCATTTAAAAAAACCACTTCATGACATTTTGCATTTGTGTATAAGGCTTATACATTCAGATCACGTGAAAACTGGGTTCTTCTTCCAAGGAAAGTCCAGGACTTTCAAATTCTCAAAATTGAATCAAGACTCTGCATTAGTAACATTTAAGCCTATGTAGGCTTAAAGGCCTCAAATACGTTGTGGTTTTTTTTTTTTTTAGTTCTTGGGCTTTTAAGACATGTTTTCAATGATAATTGCGCTTCTTTCATGTGGTACAAAATCTTACCAGTGTCACTCATGTGAGTGTAGTGTTTTGAGTGGTAGAAGGTGATCACAGAAGATAGCAATGTGTTTTTTCCTTCTTGAAGTCCCTGACCTCCTCCTCCTGCCACACACACAGGGGAGGTGAGCAGGGTACCTCATCACACTTTTCATTGGTTTGGTTTCATGTAGAACCAGCAAAACTGTTTGCAGCCACTGCAGGGAGTTCCTAATGCCAGCAAAGATTTCTTGGGTGAGGTCTGTGGAGAAGAAACCTTTAGCTATGTTATGTTAGCAATACTATACTTGTGCAGTAAAAGGAATTATTTGGAGCAGAAGTCCATTATTTCTGGACTGGTTTCATCTGAAGTTACTTGTTCGCCTTTGAACTGCTGTTCATTGCCTGGTGGCTGGAGCAGCTAAGACTTACTGCAACTTAAAAATCAATTTAAAAAAATCCTGCATCTCCATTTGTGACCTCAAAGTGGAGAAGGCAGGCAGATGCCAGATTGATTAAATTTTCTTCTTGGATAAGTATTGATACTGAAATATGTTTTACAAGGATCTGCTGAAATTCCTAGAAATAATGTCTACCTACAATAGACTGTCAGTGCTCCGACCTAGCAGAGGATAAAGTATTATTAACATACTAGTTACATAGAAAAAATTAGCTGGCTAGGTACAGCAGGTTCCAATGTTGTCTCTTTGCCTGGAGCACTGCAAAGGCTGCTGATGCGACTTAAGTACTGCTGCTGCCACAGTTCTGAGTCTGACAGTCCAAACTGAGCAGGATGTTTGCAGTTGTCAGAATAACAGTCAACTCAACACTGCTTTGTCTTTTTTTATACAGCAATAGTCTATATTTAGTGATCTTAAATCCTAGTTAGTAAGCAGTATTGTTTAAAAGAAAAAAAAAAAAAGATAGAAAAACCCCTGTTCAACAACTAGGATAGGTCCTGGTCTCTTAATGCTTTGAGCTCTGGAGTGAGGCAGGTACAGCTGAAAAGGGTCAGGGCTGGTAATCGTTTCAGTATTTGAAAGGCAAACAAAAATCCCTGAGTGATGAAGCAGGATTCCCAGCAGGGGTTGATCATATTGACACTTTTCCTTCTCACTCAAGTATTTGTTTAGCTTCTAATTTCAATGGTTCTAGGAAAGCAGTATATTATTTTTAGTCATTAAGTGTGAGGTGGAAAGTGTAACATAAAGAGGAGTTTTTGTTATTGCCTTCAATGAACGCAGAATTTACTTTGTTTCTTCATGCTTTGTTAAAATCTCTAAAGAACAGAATAGTCTCTACTGATAAACACGAATCTCCTGTGTGTTGCTGCACATGAAGCTTCCAAGGAAGCTGCCATTTTAGTGAGCCAGACCCATCTGGTTCTTGGTAGAAGTATGGCCAGAACCTTCCTATGTTAATGTTTCAGTGGGTGCTGCTTGAAATTGTTCTGTTCTTTAAGATGCAAAGGATGTGCTTCTGGGAACATCTGGCTGACTGTTTAGAAGATACCAGTGATCCAGGAGCTTGAATGAGATGTCCTTTTGGGTAAATCTGTGCTCATTATTACTTTAATATTAATAGAATGAGACAATGCATGAAATCCTGGCTCCAGCATCCTGGATGGCAGAATGCCCACTGATTTCTGTATGCCTGGGCTTTTTTCCTTCCGTGTCTTGTTTGCTCTGACTTCTTTTTATTCTATTGGTGCTGCCACAAGCTGTTAAAGGAAAGGAGAAAGCAAGCAAACTCCACGTAATTTAGGATGTCACCCAGCAGTCATCCTGCACGGCAGCTGGGGGATTGTGACACTCGGGTGTTCACATACCTTGATGGTGAACTGCGCCCAGAGACCTGTCCAAGAGTGTGCTCAGTCAGTGTTCCTCTGCAGAGTTCTGTCATTCTCACTTCCCTCCTGCTTCTGCCACTGTAAATTAGAAATTACTCTGCTGAAGTTTAAGTAGCTAAATCAGCGTTATTAGAAGCAATTTAAAATCGTGCCTCTTGTTTTTTAACTAATAAAAATTAAAGAAAACAAAATGTGCTTTGTTTTTTTTTAAACTTCGTTCTTTGAAAAATAACAGTTCTAGCATTTGAAACTGAGAAAAGATGTTTGTTTTCCTGTTAAACCTAACAACATGCTTAACTTCACCTCCCTCAGATATCAAGTATTGTCAAAACTGAAGGTCAAAGATCAGTGACATTTACAATAGAGAGAGTACATAGAGGCTGTATTAATGACAAAATATGCTCTATCCTTTTTTGTTGGCATTGTGGCCACGTGAGAAGTATTTGGCCACACAAGAGAATTGCTGCAATGCAAAGCTAAATAGTTTGAAGTCTTTGCTTTTATCTGCTGTGCCATTGAGTTAACACACTTTTGGCTAGGCTTGCTGGGCTTTCTAGTATTTCGTGATTTTTGAAAGTACTTATTGCTGCAAGTAAATGTAAGCTGTCTCAAAACAAAACGATATAACCTTTTATTAACTTAGCACCATTGAAAATAATGCAAGGTGCCAATGTAATTTGACCTCTGACTTCCCTTGGAGCATAAATTTTGGGACCTGTACTGCTTGCTGCTTTGCTCTTTATTATTTGTTCTTTGCTTTTTATTTGTGTGGCAAGTTTGCACATCTAAGCTTCTACTCTTTGCTGTAAACTATATTGAAATACCAGAACCAGCATTTTAAAAGTTCACAGGGATTCAGCAGTCGAAAGTTTCTTTGTGTGTGGAACATGGCGGCAGTCACTCAATGGTAACATTTACTCTAATGATGCAGACAAATTGTACTTGCTTTTCTTTCTGTATATACATTTCTGTTTCTTCCCTGCTGTGCACAGTTTTAGTGCCCGATTTATCAGTGTCAATTACAGTGGTAGAGCTTGATCTCTTTTCCTACATCACTTCTGTGTGGAGCCAGATGGGTGCATTGGCTGCCGTGTTTTTTGAAAACCAAAAACACTCAGCAGCCCATCTGGAATCTTAGTTGGCATTGGCTAAAGCCAGCACCGAGCAGAGATTCCAGATAAGTGCCAGCAGCAACCCATTCCTCACTTTTAAAAAAAATGCATCATTTTCTTTCAGTTCTTGAGCTGCTGCTTAAGCTGGAATCAAAGGCTGTGTTAGGTCCAAAAATACAAAAGCATTGCAATGTTGATAGAGATGCTTCCTGGAAAAGTCAGGGACTGCTCTGCAGATGTGCTGCGAATCCTGCAGCTCCTTAAAGAGGCTGTGGTTTTGCTGCACTGAAATCTAGATTGCAGAATGTGCAGGAATTTGCACTGATCTTCGGTGTAGCAAGTTGCTTGTACCACTGAGAATGAACTTAGGTAGTGTGGGCTTCCACATGGAATATATTAGCACAGCTGGGAATCTGCTTACAACTTTGGGTGGCTTCCCCAAAATAAAAATAAAGTCAGGGGGAGTATGCTTGAAAAAACTGGCCGTTTAGCTACCGAAGCAGTTGTTCAGTATAGAGCGAGAAATATCTTTCTGCTCCCCAAATTAGTGACGGCATATGCACGGATTTTTAAGGTGATATAGTAAGCAGCGTCTGCATGGGAAGCAAGAATGTAGGGGAAAATTCCCGCCCAATATCTTGCTTGTAGAGTAGGTATCGTGTTTATCTTGGACTCTGCCTGTGATAGGAAGAAAAAAAGCATGCCTTGATTTTTGAATCATTTTTTAAAAATAAATACTGTTTGGTTATAGTTAATTACTGCAAAAAGACATGGAGCAAGAGTGGGAAACAGTCCAGGACCAGTTTTGAATTTCTTTCTGCATGTTTTGCTCTTATTTTTAATGTGAAGTAAAGTGGGAAGCTTTGTTTTCCAGATCAGTGGAGGACAACTGATCCACCTGAGAAGGAACTCTGCCTGGCAAGAGAGGGAAAGGAAGGAAATTCTGTCCCATCCAAAGTGTAACTACTGTAGTTGTGCTTTTGGATCTCAACAGACTGCTTCAACATGATTTTGGAGGGAAAGAGATGATAGAGAAATTAAGAGCAGTAAATCGCTGTATTAAGAATTCGGATTCCTTAGCATAGTTCTGTCTTTAAACAAATGAAAAAGCTTGACCCAAAAGCCCAATAAGAATGAAGATTTTGTTTCCTTCTTAAAACTTAAGCCTTAATTCCAAGTTGTTCCAGCTTTGTATCCAGTTTTTCAACAAGGAGTGTAAATCTGTGAATATGTATTCTTTGGGTACATTGCAAAGCCTTATTATCATGTGCATGGGATTTTAGAGTTGTTTCCATTTTCATCCATGATGAAGTATTCAGAGACTGGGTGCTAACACAAGAGCCATAATAAAGTTAGATTTATTTACTTGCAAGTGCCAGGGTATAAGATTCAAGTTAATTCATACTGTTTTGCTGCATTAACTTCTTTCTATCCTCTTTACGAAGCAAGAGTATTTTTGTTTCTTTAGACTGGAAATTTACTTGGTCTTTCTGTTGTAGAGAATAGATGGAACTAGAGACAAGCACTGCTTCATCTGGGCAGATGGAGCACTGCAGAAACAGTGCTATATACCTCTCTGGTTATGTCAATGATTTTGATTTTTGGAGCAATGTGTCTTGGTATACCCACTCTGAATTTTAGCTTGGCTGTCCTCTTACACACTTTTCACTGGAAATGCTTACACCTAAGTGAAACACAATGGTAAATATTTAACAAATACTGTGTAACCTGGTTCTGTAGATTACACTTCTGTATTTAGTGGAGTGGCTGATGGAGATGAGCTGGGGGAACCCTGCTCTGCCATGGGACTCATTTGCCTCATTCTGGTCAGCAGCAGGTGTCCGTGGCAGGTTAAGGAATAGGCTTCCCCTGTGTGAATTCTTGCCTTTTCCTTTTTCCTCTCCTATCCCCATGTAAAGAGGGCACAACACTGATCTAAGTGATGCCTCCCACTTAAGGGAGGAACTGGTTAAAAGTGGAATGCTTGATTTTTGTGTGGAAAGGAGGCTTTGATGCATGGGAAGGTTTTTATTTGCTGCTATGGACAGACCTGGGTCTTGCTGTCTACAGTTGCTGCTTTAGGAAGTGCTGCACTTCAGCAGGCTGATGTGAGATGTGATAACTGAAAAGTTCTGGTGTCCTGTGATCTGTGAAATAGACTGGGCTCATGGGTCAATTTGTAGTACAAGTGGTTGCTGCATGGTTATTGCAAACAAAGTTAAGCTCGGAAGATTATGGGCTGAACTTTTGAAACCTTTCTGGCTTGCTATCAAAGGGTGCTGCTGACATTAGATGGTTCCTTAGCTACAAAATGTTTTATTGTTATTGTCAATGCTGTAGTTGAAAACAACACTGCAAAATGCTGTTATATTTATTTGTAACAGTCCAATATTTATTTACAGTTTAGGTACTCTGTTTCATTTAATATTCTTTACAGTCTGTCCATTTAGAGTGGTGTTTGTAGAATGTATTTATAGAAACTTTTTTTATTGTCTATTATGGCAGTAGCCTGATTAAATTCTAGTTGGGCTTTGGCCCTTCTAATTTTCTCCCTCCAAAACCTTCTGATACCCTTGCATACATACTGAGTTGCCTGCCCCAGCTTCCAAAGGTCATAAGCTTTCCTTTTTACCCTGGATTCCAGCCAGAGCTCTCTGTTCAGCCGTGTCGGTGGTCTTCCCTGCTGACTCGTCTTTTGGCACTTGAGAACTGGCTGGGGCTGCAGGATCACAAATCGAGCCAGAATCTTGCAAATTGTGTTTTGAATTTTCCAGATTGTGTTTCTTTAAAACTTGAATTAATGTGAGCAGTGAGAAAATGCAAAAGCTCTAGCATAATGATGTGTGGGTGTGGTGCCAGGAACTGTTATTTCCCTTGAGAATGTTTGTCATTCTTTGAATAGGATCAGAAATAGATTTAAGTGCTCACTACTATGAGTTTTTCTTCTTGGTATTTATCTCATTCTTTTGTTAGGTGCTGTTCACTTTAATGTTTTCTCCTCCTCCCAATGCCTCTTACCCCTTCTACATGTTTAGTGTCCAGCTTGTCCTGTCTTCCTTGTGGGTTATGACTTGTCTTGGCCAGGAACCAGTGATTTCCTGGAAAGGAAGTGTTGTCTCTTGCTGTTCCTCCTGCACCTTGCAGGGCCCTGAGCTTGGGAGTGCACTTGGAGGCATTGCTCTAATGCAGTGGCAAAGATTGTTGACAGGTATTCTCATGTGTTTCTCATCTTCTCAAGATGATTCTAACTTAAAAACAAAACCAAACAAAAAAGCCCCCAGAAGCAGCTCCATACACTAGAAATAGGATATAGCCCCTGCTCCCCACATCCTTGCTGAACACTGATTGAGCTGGTTCAGTTGAGAAACATCCTGAAGAATGATGCCGTAGTTAACTCTGACTTCGGCATCCAAAGAATTGTGGAGAGGGCAGTCTCAGCTGGGAGTCTTTGTTGAAAGTCTGAACCTTTCTCATCACCTGGGCTTCCTTGGGTGCTGCTACTAGAAGGGGAATTTGACTCCCAACTTATTTTGGTTGAAATGAAAAAGGAGAGTGATTGCTCTCAAATTTATTTTAATCTGCTGTAGAAATTTAAAATTAACCCTTGTGTACGTGGTTTAATCAGTATTCTGGGCAGAATTCTGCTGCATATGCACGTGGTGCCTCTTGAAATCTTGTAAGGTAATTGAGACTACCCCTCAGGGTCAGCAAACCTGACACAGGACCTCTGGGTTACCCAGGTCCTTCTGCAGCAGCCCCTAAAGCCCTGGTGGGTTACCTTGAAGCATCTTGATGATGTGCACAGGAGAAACTACATAGTTCCATGTGTTTTTTGCCCATATTGGGCATGCATTTTCTGGATTGTGTGCTGATGGAGACAAGAAATATCTTGATCTGTACATTGGAATGAACCTGGCACAGCTTGGGTACCACATCAGCAAAATTGAATCTCATCATCCATAGCTCATTTTTATCAACTTTGGTACTGATAGCAGCATTTCATAAATAAGAACAGCATCTCATATCAAGCCAGCTTTCTTTTCTGCTGCTCGATTGATGGGATCTGCGTGGCAGCAGGCCACCAACTCAAGGCATAATTTTCCCTAATTCAGGAAGTACTGTCAATATACACACTTTTACTGGCCTTTTCTGTTTACATGGGCACTTGTTTCTTGCCCATGGCAGGCTGCTCTAAGAATTTTCTTCAGCATCTGTACTTTCAGTGTTTCTTTCAACTTTTTTGTTTGCTTGGTTTTTTTTATTATGAGGAAGGAATATTCTTTGTACTTTATTTCTGGCAGAATTGTTAAAATGTGAACTTCGTTTTTTGGTGGTAGGGAGTTTGTTGTTCTCTGCCATGGCAGAATCCCTTGTTCTTGTATATATCTGATTGGTTTTATTTCTGTGTCCCAAAGGAATTTAGAATATGCAGCAGTTAATCATGTCCTATTTTTCTATGCAGTTATAATTTTGCAGCTTGTTAATTTTTTTTTTGTGCCTGTAGATTCCCAATACACTTTTTTGTTGGTATTTTGAGAGGGGGTGTGTGTGTGTATATTTCCATTTGGCAGTAGGAATTTATGAGACCTGTAAGAGGCTGTTTGCCTATCTGGAATTGGAATGATTTCCTTGCATTTGTACAACTTGTTATCTGTAGAAAACCTGGAGTGGTGGTGACAACTGCCATCCTGTGTGGACAGGATGATGTGTCTTTGTTCAGCATTGTTTCCTGTCTCTGCCCAGTAATTAGTAGATGGAAGAACACTTCTACACTGTGTTTATTTAAATGTAAAAGCTTGCAATAATCGATAGACAGACTTCAGCATAGAGGTCAGATCTGCGGTACCCAGCAGATGTAGCCATCTCCTGAGTAGCATGAGGATACCACTAAACAAGCACAAATCCCTGAGAAAATGATGCTGTGTTTGAGGGGAATGTGTGTTATCTCCTTATATCAGCCTCTGAACTGCTGTTGTTGTGCTCTCTACATGGGATTAGTAATAGTGGGATTAGTAATAACATACTATAACTAGGGAAAGGGAGAGGAGATGCCACATTCTAAAGCTGCAGAGTGCCTCCAGGAAGTGTTCTGATTGGGAAGAGCTCAGCTGTTTAGGCCATGTTTGGTGTGAGGATTTTTTTGAGGACAGAAAGGACAGCTGTTGCCATTGACAGTTGTAATAAAAATCATAATAGGCTCATTTTAAATGGCCAAGTGTTTGGTCCTTCACACTTCTCTTCTATGAGATGTATTCTATGTATTTTCAATTTCTGCTTTCCCCAGTGTTTTGGGGAGGGAAGAGGTTGTTTCTGATGGCTTTGTTCTTGTCCCCTTTGCTCTTCACCTTGACCTTCAGGCAATTTCTTCAATTCACAGCTGAATCAATGGTAGCTGAGGCTATCATCTCTGTGCAGATGATTTGTAAAAGTGTCTCTTCACTGCTAAACTTCTGCTTTTCGATCTTGCATGTTGGCTTGTTTCTGTAAAATGCCTTACAAATGTCTTCTCAGAGCAAGTAGAGTGTTACAGAAGCCTCAGCCTCTCATTTGGCTCAGGACCACACCAGACAGGTTATTCTGAATTTTCTCCTTCTCTCCAGGGTGTTTTCTTGTTCAGGCATTTCTGTTAACCTGTTCTGATTAATATGTATTAAGTACATCTGTCTTCTCAGTCCTAGTCATTACACCTGTTGGTCCAGCCAAACACTTGTACTAACCCACTTGTCCATGAAATTCCTTTCTAGGAATCCCCTGTAAACTTCACATCCAGTTATTGTATCTGATGGATACTTTTTGTCAGTCAAAGCTATACACAGCTGTGACTCTCTCTGTTTGGCGTTACTTGCTGGGCTTGCAGAGGTCCTTTGTCACTTCTGCTGTGCTCCTTGCTTGTCAGATATTTCATGATGCCTCTTTGTGCTGCCTTCTCTGTGACTCCCTACCGGTTAATTTGTGATCTCCCTGCTTTCATCTGCACAGGTCTCTATCCTGTGTGCTCAGTCCTTCCTGAAGACCTGTGTGTGCCATGCTGCTCAGTGAACTGAGCTGACATACAAATTGCTGACTGTTCCCTGAATCAAGATTCAGGAAGGTGTTTGGAAAATGCTTGGCATCTGTATTTGCTGGCAGCACCCACACAGCAATAATACTTCAAGTGGAAATCAGTCTGACTTCTTGGTAAAACATCTCCACTTGTAACTCCTGGCATGGATGGCTGAATCATCTTTGTCTAAATAGACAGTACTGTGAACAGATGGTAAATAATTTACGAAAAGTGAAGCTATGAGCAGGCCTCAGATTGAACTCTGTGTCATATCTTTCTTACTGTCATAGATGTAGACTTTCAGCTCTGAACCACAGCAGACTATACTCCATTTATAAGATGGATTTTAAATCATTCAAGAGTGAATGAGACAAAGCTGAATTTCTTGATTAAGGCTAATAACAGGCAATGATCCCCCAGAACAAAGGACTGTGAAGAGACTGAAAAGCATTGCCAGAAATTAATCTTCTGCCTCTACCCACAAGCCCTGATCTAAAGTTATGCTGAAGCCACTTGTCATTTTCACTTCAGCTGTTCCGCTGACACGTTCAAACCCAGTACTAGATGCTGTATCACAAAGTTTCTTCAAGTTTGAAAAAACAGCATCGACTGGGAATTCAGGAAGATACTGCAGGAGGAATAAGTTCAGAATTTTAGAAGTAAGGGGCCGTGTTGGTAACTGTGTGTTACCTCTGTAAATGTGAGGTGACTTTGATAATAGCCCCCACTGTCCAGGATCACAGCATCTGCTTAAAGAGACCGAGTGCAGGGGTCTGCTGTCTCTGAAAATTGTAAACTTCTTCCTGGTTGTAGTAAGGGACTGAAAGTACTAAATGATGTTATTCCTGAGTTTATTACAGGTAAACTTGCAGTCATGTTATTTTGGTTGGTGTATGGTTTGTGTACCCCCTCCCTCCCCCCACAGTTTACATAACACTGATTCTCTCTAAACTGTTTTAGTGGAAACACAGAGTATTAGAACTCATTTGATATCATATGTCAGTATGTACAGCATAAATTATCTTTTAGTCCTCATGTGCTTGTTTTGAAAGCAGAACCAAGATAAAAATGAAGGACTGCCTTGGCAGTTAGTAGTGCATGCTTGCGGATACCCCATTGAAAGTTGCATTGTCTCAGTGCCATATTCTCAATGTGCAGAGCTGGTACCAGCTCTTGCAGGGAGAAGGTGATCTTAGCCAGCATAACAGATCTTGGAGAAAAATAAAGGAAAACGAAGAGGTGCAGTGTATTTTCTCCTGTCTTTTTGATCAGTCAAGTCTGTCCAGAAGTTTTGTGTGTCCCAAAGCAGTTAAAGTATTGGCTGGGAATAGCTGCCCAATTGCTCCCTGCAGCAACTGTCCGTCAGAGGGTGTATTGGCTGAGAATGCCTCATCTTCTCTATGTAAAAATGAGTGTATCATTGCTGAAGTCAGCAAGCTGAATATTGACCTTTATGGCTTGAAGTAGTCATTGTTGTCTTGAATAATTCCCTGTTCTAGAAGAGACCATGACTGACCTTTGGAGGATTCGGCCACTGCTTTGCTCCTGATGTAGATGCTTTTTCCAACAAAGATCTGATTTTTGGCAATGCCTCTGGATTTGTTGAGAAGGCTTAGTGGAACCATGGCTTAATCAGTGGCTTGTAGCAGAACCTGCCAAGTCTAGCCATGCTTTGTATCAATACCTGCAGCTGCCCTGAGTGATTGCAGTTTTGCTGACTTTGGGGTATATGTAAAATGGGGGGTGTGCAACCCCTTGAACAAGTGCTTTCTTATTCACAGAGTTACAGCACTCCAGAGAAAAAATAGCTGGTAATGTTTTCTAGGAGCAAATGTAGTACAAATGGTATCTGTATTCAGTGTTTAGCTCTGAGATGTCATCACAGAAGGGAGTTTTATGGTGGGTGATATGTGAAAAGTCTAAGATTCAGTTTTGGATTATACACTTTTTTTTTTAGATTGTTTCATAAATATTCTTTGAACTTGAACTTTTTAATTAAAAAAAACGTAGTAGTGAGGTAGTGGTTCCACACTACTAACAACAGTTCACTAGTTGTGAAGACAGACAGATTTCAGTCAAACTAATGAGCAGCAATTTTGTTTGGAAGTGATAATTTTGTTAAAGTAGTGATATTGTAGAAGTTTTGTCACAGGAATGGGTAATTTTTTTTTTCTCTTTGGTATGACTTGGATGCTTGTTCCTGCACAAAGAGAAAAAGAGTGTAGTTCTGCCAAATAAGTAGTTATGTGACTCATTACAAGGATCCTTAATTTTCCCTATTAATTTTTTAGGAAGAACTTGTGAAATCTATTAGGCCTGGTGGCCCTGATGAAAACAGTGTGATCTGAAAATCACAAAAATTCTCAGAATTATTTTTGAGATGAGTGCTATCTTGTGCTAAAAATATGTTGCGCTACTGCAATCGTTTTGTAGCTGGATTCATTCCATCACACAGGCTCTTTATCTGAAATTGCTATAAGCCATAACATAAAGCTTTTTACTTGCTCACATCTAATTGAGGGAGTATTTATTTGGTGCATATTAAATTCAAACTGGCCTACTTCTGAAGGAATATTTATTACTTTAAATCTCAGTGCTTTGAAGAGAGAAGTTTTAGAACAACTCTTATTCATATGACAAAGTTAATTAGAAGCTTGTATTTTAGTTCCTGTAATATTTGAAAGGGAGTAGTGTAGTGCTTGACAGGTAGGTGTAATAAATCATGGTTTGTTGACAAAATTAAACTGTAAATGAAAACTTAACTTTTATTGTGCACATTTTAAAACAGTTTACAGGATACGTATGGAACTCCACAGACAAATCTGGTGTGTTATAGCTCAGAGCTTATAACACAGCAATGTCTGTTCTGGCTTTTACAGCTTTTCATGCGTTATGGATACATTTGAAGATGGGGACATGTTCCCTGCTGTTGGCTTGGGGAAGCAGTGTGGCTAGAAATCCCAATGTCTTTTTATAAACTCTTGGGTTTTGTGCGTATGGAACAATGTCAAGAACCAAAGCTGTGTCTCAAATACTTATTAAATACAAGCCAACCTGTTAGCTCTTGCTATGGCCATAAAGTTATGGTTGTGATCCTTGAGCAGATCCTGTAGCATGTGACCTGGCTTCTTCCATGGAGGATTTCCCAGCTCTCTGCCATGACAGCCAGGTGTCTCTTCCTCTGCAGCAGCAGTACTGAGGCTGCATTTCAAGAAAAAGCCATCTTCCAGTCAGCTCTGCTCTCTTGCTGATGATAAGGATCAAACTTCTGTGCTAGAAATCAGCAGTAATGGACAGCAATTATTAGGTAGAGTCAGTTTAAAAATAAGTGAGAGAAGTTGTTCATTGATAGTTACATAATGTGGCAAAACTTTGATGCTGCACATCTTACACAGTCATGTTGTGCTGAGCTACTTGTGCCCTGGACAGGGCTGTGCTTAGGACTCAGAGCTCTTTGCTCTCTGATTGAAGCTCCCTTCCACGCAAGTAGGAGCTTTTAGCCCTAAGTGTGCTAAACTCCAAACAGTGTATTCGGGATGCTACTCATTCATGGTAGAATGGGCTTGGATAGAGGCTTGGTGCAGCTTATGTGAGGAGTTGTGTTTGAGATAGATCACTTGTTAATATTTTCCCTAATTTATTAATTTATTTGCTTGTGGTGTTCTTAAAAATGGCTAAAGTCTGAAATAGGTTCTTTGCTACTGTTGAAGTTCTGGAAAAGGAATTTTTTTTCAGTAATCTGGACAGAGCTCAGGCTTCAGTGTGAAAACTCAAAGGGTTCTGTTTTATCTAGGCATGTCATATGCGTGCAACCCTATGTATTTTTTTCATGAAGATTTGTACTTTTCATTTCTGTGACGTGTGCATAATGTCTGAAGTGTTGAGAAGTCCGAAGAAGTTACAGATATGTGGTACCAGCTACCGGCTTAGAATGGGATGTTGTGTCTTTGAACCTGCCCAGGTGCTGCTGAGAAAACAGCAATACTGTCATCTCTTTTTGTTCAAAATTAAATGAAAGCTATTTCAGGGTATTTAAAAGTACAAAAACCAAAGACAACTCTTGATCTACTTAGGAACTAACACAGGCCAAGGAAAAGAAGATGTCGAGATAGTACCTGCTAAGACCATCCAAAGTCTTGACCTTCTGTCAAAGAGCTTTGGAGTATCTGGTAGAGGCTCACCTTATGCTCTGAATGCCTCCTAACTTATTTAGAGGTCTAATATGTGTTGGATCTATTTGAGACTGATCTTAAATATAAACATAACAATTTAAATGTAATGGGAAATAGGGTATGGAACCCAAGCAAAGGTTACAATACATGTTAGGCAGTTTGGGGTAGAAGGGGTGCAACAAAAACTCCAGGAAAACTGGACACATGTGACAGTCTGTAGCAGTTTTTGTGCCAGCCTGTTTAAACTTTTTGTTTCTGGGATTTCTTGTATATTTTTCTTCCTCTGGTTTGATATTCTCGAATTTCATACTGCAGTGGTTCAGCTTACAGGCTACTAAAGCAGAGACTCGCATCTTGCAATGAACCATCAAGACTTTTCTAAAATGCTGAAAACCATATGCTTACAGAAGTAGCCTATCACAAGTAACTGGAAGGTGAAAGGCGTACTATATGTTCTGCATCTTTAACTATATAATCATAGCAGAAATGGGTCTGCTGGTAAAACAGATATCCTGGCGACAAATTCAAGGGGCCATTGTTTCTTTGCTATTTGTTTTAAGGTCATAGTTGAGTTCAGCCTCAGAATATTATGGAAAAGGGAGTAGTAATATGGCTCAGTGATCTCTGCAGGTGGGGAGAATAACTGAAAGTAGCTAGAGAAATACTAGTGAACCAGCCTAAGCTGCTGAATAAGTGAAGGAAGAATCACACTCTGAATGTTGCTAATATCAGTATCAGATTTTTGGTACAGGTTTTTATCTAGTTTATCAGAACAGTGGATGGATATCTCTTCGCTGAGTAAGTATTGGCCATAACTAAATGGGAAGCAAACATGGGAAGAGTAAACCTACCATAGAAGTACAGAAATAATTTTGCTTGACAGGCTTAAGTGAAAAAAAACCATTGATATTCCTGAGAAAGTTACAGACTTCAGATGCTGAATGCATGGAGTTCACTGACCTTGTGCTTTAACTACTGGCTGTCTTTAGCCCTATCAGTGGTTACAGCCAACTGCCCTCCAGGTGGTTATTTTTCAAGTAGGAAGGTGTTCACAGCTCTTGTTACATCCTACTTGTTAGGGAATCTTGTTTTCACTTTGTTGGAACATGTGAAGCTTGTTGTACATCTGGGCCCTTAAAGTTAACTGTGAAGTCAAAAGTTTAATAAATAAAAATAAAAAAACTTTATTTTGGTTCCAAATAAACATCAGTCACTGCTAGAGACAGTATGGGACTTAAAAATGTGGGTGTATTCCTGGAGCAGTGTGAAGTAGAACTTGATTGGGGATTGAAGGCATGCGAGTGGAAACTCTCGAATATTCTGCCAACAGTAGCTTGGTTTTTTTAACGTCATGTCACTTGCACAGAAGTTACTTCTCTGAGTTACAGGAGGTATTTGAGGTGAAGGGAATGAGGGAACATTAAACTGGATGTTACAACAGTGCTATAGCGCATTGATTTTAACTTAAAAAAAAAAATTACTCACTGGAATACCTGTTCAGGGCGGGGTTCAGACATTACTTTGAGAAAACTGGGAGATTAGAAAGACCCTCAGTACAATGGCTTGCTTCTCATGGAACAGCACTGTTTTTCAAAATTGCCTCAGTCAGGAACTGGGGGTGTGTTTGCAGAAAAATGTGAACTCAGGCTCTGCTTCCAGCAGCTGTGGCTGTGCTCTGAGCTCTAACAGGTAGCTGTGGCCATGAGTAAACACAGCGGATTATTGGCTAAAGTGAGGAAATCCAGTTTGGCTGCACAGGCTCTGGTCCAGGCAAGCTTGGATTTGTCTGCAGAAGACTCTGAACAGCCTGTGGGGAAGAGCAGACTTCCCTGCTGCTTCCTCGTCTCCTTTTCTGACAACTGCTGCCGAGCACTGCTGCCGAGCACTGCGTGACGAAACTCAGCAACAGCACAGCAGGTCCTGCCAGGACAGCACACGTACATAGAGAAAAAACTCAGAAAGCTGCATCCTGGCTCCTCTTAAGATTCAGAGTCAGTCTGCACTAGGAACAGGCAGGTTGTGAGATCTTGACCCTCCTAGGAGTATATGGAACTCCAGAAATCTTGCTGTCTTCAGTGGGATTCTTTGTGATATAAGATAGTGTGCACAATTAAGGGATGTCACAATCTGTCTCCTTATATTAGCAATCTGTTACGAAGACGAAATTAAAATTAAGGTCAAATTTCCCTTCTCCCATGCATGTATTTCGCTGATATGCACGTCACCAAGAGTTCTGTGTGGGACTCAAGATACAATTTGGCCCTAAACTAATTCCAGTAGTAAAGCTGAAACTCAAACATAGTGTGAATGAGACATCTGTTAGTCTGCTGATTCATGTCTAAAGAGAAATGTCATAAAGGATTTTTAGAATGTGATGCTTCATATGCGGCAGCTGCACTGATGCTGCAGATCATTCTGTTTCAAATGGAGTCTTAAACAATAAACCCTTCTGTGAACCTTTTTGTTGTGAATGTATGTCTTCGAAAGTGCGGAGAAATTAATGTGTAACAGTGAAAATGAGGAATGCAATGAAAAAAGCATGGAAGCTTCCTACTGATGTCGAACCATTGAGTAAATTGTCACTATCCCTGTAACCTAACTCCCCTTAAATTCTCTTGGTGTTTTCTACTTTTACCTCCTTGAAGAGGAGGACTTTAGTTGGGCGTGGCAGCACACAGTTGTAAAAAAACATGTACTTGGGAAATATTAGCTTAAAATTACAGTCTCTTTTTGTTTAAGCTGACTCAATCACAGAATGATTTGGGTTTGGAGGGGACCTCTGAAGATGATCTAGCCCAAATACTCTTCTAAAGCAGGTCCACCTAGAGCAGGTTGCAGAGGATCTTATCCAGGATTTTGCATATCCAGAGAAGACTACACAACTTCTCTGGGCAGCCTGTTCCAGTGCTCTGATCTGCCTTTTCCGTTCAATTTTGTTGTATCTATTTTGCGTTGGTACTTTTTTCTTGTTGGAATTGTATTTGCTCCTGTTGAATACTCACATAATCACAAACCTTCACTAATGGTGACAAAATGTTATTTATTTATGTTTATTTGTTTTATTGGCTTTTATAGCATCTGTTTCCTTTGGCATGTGAGGTTCCCTGCTACTGAAATAGGGATTTCAAGAACATGAGCTGAAACTGCAGTGAGGTTGCATTTAAAACTCTTTTTAATTTTTTTTTTCGTTTGCTTGTTTATTTTTAATGGGAGCCTGGGTGTGCAGGCATGGCAGGGTGGGTAACATGCCTCTTCCAGTGAGAATAAACAGTAGGAACACAAGAATGTCAGAGCAGTAACAATTCTGTTTTCATGCAAATTTTCCAGGAGTAAAAGAGGCGTATTGTAGATGATACATTAACAGGCTTGTTTTTAAACAGAATTTTTTTTCGAAGTCTTCCTTGGGGCACCAGTGACTGTTCAATGCAACATTAATGGATGCGTTCTCCTGAAAGAATAACAAGGATTTGGAGACTGAAAGAGGGACTAAACTTGCCTCCTGTCAGATTTTGTACATCTCTGGTTTTCCTCTAAATATGTACCTAGATTGAGGACTTGCTGTCTCATAGCAAGAGAAAATCCACCCTCATGTCTGCAGTGCCAGTGACCTCTTCCAGCAGGACTTCTCCTGTGTACCTTTGGGAGATTGCGAGTAACTGGAGCAGGAAGAGCAGGTGCGCCCACAGATTTGAGTCAGGAGATGTACATTCCAGCAGCAGGGGTTGGGAAGTGTCTCCTGAACATGGCTCTGCTGATGGAAAGATGATAAAGAGCCTGTACATTAATGCAGTTCTAGAACCCACAAGTATTGGCCACTGGATCAGTTCTGCTCCATCATGCAGCAGCCTCATAGCTCCTAGGAGTTCATGCAGTGATGGAAGTGAAAAACGAATGCAATTTTGGCCTTATTTTGAAGAGTGATGTGTATTTCCTCTCCTACTTCCCCAAGGAAGTTTCCCACTTGCCCCATATGATTAGTCAAATAATTTAGCTCTCTTTTCCAAAATACTTCACCATTTGTCTAGTCATCTTTCTTGTTCTCTTTGTCCTTGCTCTCTTTTTATACCTGCCAAAATTGGGAAATTTGAAGGGTGTCTCCTCACTTATTGAAGAGGGCACTGCAAATCAATTTGGGCACTAAAACTCACCCTTTCACTCAGCTCTTACTTCCTCTGTGTTGTCGTTGCAGCATCCCGTTAAGACGTGTGCTCTCTGATCTGACTGTTGGAAGACTGCATGGAATAGCATTTTAGCATCAGCAGGGGTTCACTGGTTGTGATGATTCGGCACAATTTCCATCTGTGTTATGCTTGATTTCCAGGTCTCTCTATGTCAGAGGGACAAGATGTGTTTTGTATTTTGACAGCTGTCTGTTGTTTGCGTTTTAATTTACTTACTGGGATGAAGTTGTCACCTTGTCTGGATGAAGGTGGTAATAGTCAGCATATCTACAGATTGCTGCAGTAGTGTTCCAGGGACATGAAATATTTCAAGCCTATCAAATACGTTTTCTGCCCTTCCAGGTTAGGTCTTTCGTTAGTTACTTTCCACTGAAGCTCTTCTATTCTGCTTAGTTTAAATACTCATTTTAGCAGAATCTGGAAATTGAGTTCTTTCCTCTTCCTGTTTTTCTGCCCATGGCGAATCTCCAAGCACTAGACAATTGAGCCTTTTTCTGATCCAATGAATATTTAAATATTTTATGCAAATATTTGGTATATATTATTTGAGAACAAGTGAGCGAACAAGAATATCTCCGTATGCTGATGCCTAGTATAGTTTACTGGTAATGCGGGAACAGGAGCTCCAGCACATGCTTTTGGAAGTAGTTGTTGGGCAGAATGAGTAGCTTTGATGTGGGGCTGCCCTTAGAATATCCTGTAGCTCTATAGTGTAAGGACATTTGGTGAGTAGGAGATCCGGATCTGCCAGAAAGGAGGTTTCAACCTGCTCATCTGCAGGTGGATGTTGTAATTGCTTACCTAAATTTCGGTTCATGCACAATTTTTTTCCTTAAAACTATATTTTGGGGTTTTTTTCAATTCTTGGAGGGAGGAGGAGGAGTAGTAGGGTTTTTTTGTACTGAAAAAGACCATTTTGGATCTCAGCTTATGCTACAAGAGTCACCTATAACTCTGAGGCTATCTTTCCCTCTACACAAGCCTGAAAGAGCAGGGAAGTGTGTCACGGACGACACTAGTGATCAGGCATG
>VZRR01013589.1:0-13226 GCA_013398015.1 Oreocharis arfaki | reverse complement strand
AGACACGGGGTTCGGCCCTGGCCCGGGGCTGCTCAGCGTCCCGGCCGGTCCCGATTCGGGTCTGCTCTGGTGTAAGGCTCCGACACAGCTTGGATCCGGTACCAGTCCAGGGCTGGGCACTGATCCGGGTCTAATCCTGGTTCAAGGCTCAGTGCCATTCTGGGTGTTGGCATGGCCTACATCCAGCTGTGTCGAGCACGGTGGGTTTGTCCCCATGAGCCCGTTGCTGTGCCACCTCTCCCCGAGGAGAGACTAGAGAGTAGCTCCACACCCGGAGTCCCTAGAAGGGAGCAGCACGTTCCCCACAGGCCCGCGACCGTGGCTGGCAGCTCATTCGCTGCCCCTCCATGCCCTCAAAGCAGCCCAGCCCTGGGTGCACTGGCACTGGCCTGCTCAGCAGCCTGCGGCCCCGCTCGCACCGCTCCAAGCACCATGGGCTGTACTGAAGGTGCTTGTGGTAGAGCAGGGATGCTGGCTCCCAGGGATGCTCTGGGGATCCTGGGCTTCGTCTGATGCCAAAAATTATAACCTTGTTATAACCCTATGCTGGCTCTTGGACAACGAGGGCTCAATGCTGCTGCCGGCTGCCTGCAGCCTCTGATGAACAGGGCATGTGTCCCATGGGCAGTAGGCTGGGGACCCAGTGACACCCCAGCTGCGGGTCCAGGTCCAAGACTCAACCCTGTCCCAAGAGTGCATCCCAGAGCTGGAGCCAGTCCTGGGAGATGCTGGCAGCCCTCCATTTGCCCCTGACCCACCAAGAGCCATTCAGTGTACATGACTGCCCAGTGGTGCCTTGGCCCCGGGACAGAGGGCCCTTTCAGCACGGAGTGACAAAGCCCTTAGGAATGCAACTACATCCTGTCCTCAGTGCATCCCACAGCCACAGAGTCCTGGGGACTTGGCCTCCCTCTGCTCTGTCAGGAGCCCCATGTGAGCATCAGGCTGAGCCCTGTCTCTGGACAGGCAGCAGGGCCAGCGATAGCCCCTGTCTGCAAGGGCAGAGGCTTATGCCTCTCCAGCAGGAGCAGTGGCTCAGCACCAGGTCCTGCCTGTGACCCCAGAGCACGCCAGGACTTCGTGACCATGGCCAGACGCTCCAAGCAGAGAGGCCCCAGGGTGCAGGGCTACAGAGCTAGGTGTGATCTCAGCTCAGACCTCTTACCCACCAGGTCCCAGCCCCAGCACAAAGCCCCAGACACTCAGTGAGCGCCAACATTGCTTTATTTGGAAGGTGAATCCATTGGCACCTGAAAGGAGGCTGTAGGGGGATAGCTGGTGTAGCTGGTGTGACAGACAGGGCTGCAGAAAGCCAGGGAAAGGCACTTGTGGTGGCAGAAGCACCGAGGGCATGTTGGACAGCCTGGGCAATGGCTGCACTAGAGTAGGCAGAGGCAGGTGGTGTCAGGGACCAGCCTTGACACAGGGCAAAGACAGCACGTCCCACCCAGGAAGGGGTACATGGCCCAGGGGTTGGCAGGGCCCCTGAGCATGATGGCGTATCCACTGGGACAGCACATCATGAAGGAAGTGGTGACCCAGTACCAATCCCAGACCCCTTAGAGCCCCTAGGGGAATCATGGCTGCTGCTCTCCACCTCAAAAAAGGCTCCAGGGAACCCCAGGAAACAGCCAGCTCTGGTCAGCTGCTGGGGACACCCATCTCACTGATCTGAGTCTACATAGAGACTGGAGCAGACCGTTCCTCGCACTGGGAGCAATAGAGAGGACCTGCCTCCAGGCAGAGTGAGGAGGGCTTGTGGTAGAGCAGCCCTAGTGTGGTGCTGCTCCAAAAATTCTATCTCTGGCTGCCCATTTCTCTAGTCAGACCTACATGGCCTCGTCAGGGCTTGTCACCTGGTGGGTTGTGGAGGCCGATCCAGGGCTGGGCTGGCTCCAGTGCCAGTGTCCTCTTCTGTTCTCCAAGATAGGCTGTGCTCCCAAAAGTGCCTGGCCCCAGCTCCCCCATGGCCAGAGTGCCAGCACAGCCCAGCACTGCTATGCTGCAATGCTCACCCTTCCCCTCCACCTCACCACAGTCTACAGGCACTACCCAGTTCCAGAGAGTCCAAAGATGGGAATTTTCCAGGATGATAAACCAAGTGCGGCAGAGACAGGCAGGCCTGCAGGCTGATCTCCAGAACCATCAGCGAGGCTGTTTCTGTCCCTCTTGGAGTAGCCTGGCCCCAGGGCTGGTTCAGTGGCTCTGGGTGGCTTGGAGCCACAAACGTCTCTGCAGGACAGCAGGAGGAGAGAGCAACCCCATGACTGGCTCTCCTCAACCTCAGGGGCACCTGGCCCCATCCCGGGACTGGACAAACTCCAAGGCTGGAGGAATTTACCCCCTGCCCAGGGTCACAGACCAGGTTGCCCTTCCCCTCACTCCACAGCAATGGAGGCCTTGCTGCCCTGCTCAATCCCCAAACTGGACTGGGGTGATGCTGGATAGGGCTGTGCAGTACCTGGGTGTCTCCACACTCCCAGAGTGGAGGGACTGAGCCCTTTGGGCGACCAATAAGATGAAGGATGTTTTCAGGCCAGACAGAAGGAGGGGCCCAGGCCGGGGAAGCCAAGTTCAGAGCCTCCCTTAGGGAATTGTGGCGGCACCATGCAGTTGGAATGGCAAGAAGAGGCTGCCAGGGGGGTTTATGCCCATCCAACTCCACTAGGCACTGCTGCCCCCAGCTCAGCTCCCCCAGGCCAGTCCCCCTCCACCCCAGGGACAGGTCAGCACCCACCTGAGCATGCAGCATCTGCAATACCAGGGGCAGGGGAGTTTGGCTGGAGTCCTAGAGAGGCTCCCAAAGATTGGTATTCCTCTTAGGGACGCTCCATTTGGGTCCTTCCACTTGCAGTAGCCTATGTCTATCCAGGAGTGGGAGAAGGGCCTGTGCAGTGGCTGGGTGTCCAGGGTGTCTCGGTGCGTTTCAGGGGAAGCCATGCTCAGCGAAGACCTCTGTTTGTCCATCTGTCTGTGCAGGAGTCTCTGGAGGAATTGCAGTGCAGTCAGCCAGGAGAGGATGGGGCGGCAGGGTCATGTCATCCCAAAGACGGGCTGTGTTCTGTCTGTGGCTGAGAAAGGGAGCCGAGTGGCACGGGATCTCAGATGATGTCTCGCTGGTCCTGACAGCGCCGTGACAGGCAATAGAGCCCGGAGAAGAGGTACAGGCAGGCAGTGATGCCCCCGCAGATGGAGGCACTCAGGTAGGCACTGTAGAGGCAGTGCTGGCTGTAGCCCGGCAGGTTGCAAAAGCTTCTCTGCTTGGCCTTGTGACCCATGATGCCAGTGGCAGCTGCGTAGAGCCCCACACCCAGTGCCAGGTCGTGCACCAGGTTGGTGAGGAGCCAGCGGGAGCCCAGCCAGGGCACTAGCTCCCAGCGCCCCAGCAGGCTCAGCCCGAAGAGGGCCAGGGTGAGGAGCCAGACCAGGACGGCGGCAAACAGAGCGAAGTGGGCCGCCCCCTCGTACTTATGAGCCGCTACCGTCACCCAGAAGGCAGCGCCCAGTGCCAGCTGCCCCAGGCGTAGCAGGCCCAGCGGGCTCCGCAGGTAGGCGCGATGGAGGCTGAGGGAGCCGCGGGCCGGCGGCCCCGGGGGCGGCGGCACTGTCGGGGGAGCCGTGCGGGCCATGGCGCGGCCCTGCCTGCTCCGGCGCGGCTCGGGCGGGACTCAGGGCCCCGGCAGCGACTTCCTCCCTGACCGTTGCCAAACATCTGGCACTTAGCGGTCCTCCCCGCGCGAGGCCTCTCTCCCCTCCTCTCCGCCCCGCCTCCGCGCCCCGCCGCACCTCCCGCCAGCCCGTCATGACACCCGAGCGCCGTCGCGGATGCGCCGTCGAGCAGGGACCGCCGCGCCCCTCCCGTTCTGCTGCCGCCGGGGGGGGCAACAACGCGGGACGCGAGGGGCGGCAGGAGAACGTGGGAGACGGCGACCGATGCCGGCGGCGAGGCCCAGGGACAGCGCACCGGGATCCCGTGCGGCGGCCGGCGGGGGGCGCGCGCCGGGGTTCCCCTTACGTCATCCGGGATTCCCCTCGGAGTGCTGTGCGGCGGGGCCCCGCCCAGGGGCGGGACCTCGCACCCCGCCCGTGACGTCACCCGCGCAACGTGGCCTCCTCAGCAGATCGGCGCGGCCGCGCCCCTCGGCGCCGACTGGCCCTGGCAGCGGGAGGCGGGCGGGATTGGCGGCGGGCGGGGCGGCACGCCGCGAGGAATGAATGGGGCGTGCGGCCGCGGCGGGACCCCGGTGCGGTGGCGCGAAGAGGGTGCGGGAACGCAGCGCGCACCAGGCGGAGCCGCCACCGCCAGGTCTGTGCGAGGGGCCGGTGAGCGCGGGGCGGCGTCGGAGCGAAAGTGGGTCACGGCGGGGCCCAGCGCCCCGGGCAGGGCGGGACCAGACTTGCGTGCCCCGGCCCGAGCCGGGGCGTCTCCTGCGTTCCCGAGCGGCCCCGCCTGCGCGGCTGGCCCCCTGCCCGACGTCCCGGACCGCCCTTCCCCTGGAGCCCGCCCTTCCTCAGTGGGCTTCCGCGCCGGGTCCCGGGGGAGGCGGACTGGACCGGGCGGCGAGACCGGAGCCTGACGCCGACTGTTCGGTGCCCGCAGCGGCCAGAGCCATGGGCACTCCGGCCTCGGTGGTGAGCGACTCTCCAGGACGGGCGGCGCCCGCAGCCCGCGCCCGTAAGCGGGCCTCGGCCAACATCTTCCAGGGCGTGGGGTTGCTGGAGCTGCGGAGCCTCTTCCGGAGCGGCGGGGCCGAGCGGCCCGAGGAGCGCGCCCGCCTCGTCTGGCGGTACGCGGGCCACCAGCGCATGGCGCGGGCCCTGCGGCGGCTCCGGCGACGGCGAATAGCCCAGCCCGGCGGCGGGATGGCAGCGCTACGGCGCTTCGAACACCTTCGGTAGGTGCGGCCCGGGGCGGCGGGACAACCCGGGGAAGTGCGGCCGGCCAACGCCGATAACACACACCTCTTCCCCGTAGGATCGCGGAGAAGAAGCTGGAGGGTGACTGCGGGGCTGAGACGGGCTCGGGGTCCATGTAGCAGCGCAGAGTGGCTTGGCCATGGAAAGCAGGTCTCCAAAGACACTAAGTGTACTGGGCAGGGTGCAATGAATGGTTAATAAAGGGTGGACAGTGGTGGCTGGTGAGGCTCTGGTTGTGTCCTGCCCATCCCTGGCCTTCCCCAAGAGTGGCAGAACCATGGTCCAGGACACTGTACGGCACCTAGGGCAAGGGGAGCAGCCCCACACCCCAGGTCAGGCTGGAACGGACCTGTGGCTCATCTGGTCCAACCTCCCTGCTAAAGCAGGGTCATCCTAGAGCAGATGCCACAGGATTGCATTCAGATGGTTCTTGAATATCTCTTGTGAGGGAGACTCCACAGCCTTTCTGGGCAATCTGTTCCAGTGCACAGTCACTCACACAGTAACTGCCCTGGCACAGGGACAACTGAAGAACAAGCTACATGCTGCCCTTCAGGAGAAGGAATGCTTGGAAGAGCTGATAGAGATTCTCCAGGGAAAGATTTCTCTGCTGGAAGACCAGCTGGCCAAGGTGGAGGAATGTAGTGCCCAGGAGAACAGAGAAGACCATGGGGGATATTCTGAAGGCGGAGGAGCTGAAGCAAGAGGTATCCAGCCTCACTGCCAAAAGAGCAAAGCTCCAGGCCATGGTCCTGTGGAGGAGAAGCAGCTGCAGAAAGCAGCCCTGCAGTCTGAATGTGGCCACTTCGAGGAAGAGAAGCAGCAGCTGGGCAGCCTCATCTCCAGCCTCCAGAGCTCCCTCTCTGAGAGCCACAGGGCCCAGGGAAGGCTGGAGCAGGATCTGCAGACACAGGATGCCAAGGGACAGCCTGGCCAGCTGGTTGCCTTCAATGCCCAGCATGAGCAGACAGGAAAGGGACTCTGTCCTGCAGCAGTTGCAGGAGGCCAGTGCATCCCTGTGCTGGTACATATGGATACCAGCCATGGGCTGAGGAGCCCCGACCTGCTCTAGGGTGCTGCAGAGGCGCAGATGTAGCCAGCTGAACGGCAGCTCTGTTATTCAGACGGTTGCATGGTTTAAATACATTACATACATTTCTACAGTGCATTAGAACAATACATTTTGGGTCAGTCAAATGCAGCTGGGCCTGGCCGGAGAGTTGGGATCTCCACTGCTGTCCCCTCTGTGCTTACACAGCCAGTGCTGAGCCCCCTCCCCTTTGCAGGAGACAAAGCAGCTGCTCTGCCCTCCCAGGCTCACCTGCCTTCATCCCACTCATTCCCCAAAGAGGGGCTAACAGAACAGGAAGACCCAACGACGACTTTCCCCAGCAGCCTGAGAAGCCACAGCTCAAGGCAAGCGGGTACAGGCAGCAGCCCTGGTACTGTATACAACACAAGCTCAGCAGCTGCTGGTGAGAGAGGGGCTCCCAGCCTTCCCTACCCACAGCAGGCCTGCAATATTGTCAGTTCCAGGGCAGCCAGGATTCCATGCTGGTCCCCCAGTGCTCCCACCCACGTGGCAGAAGAGCCCCTCCAGCCCTTCTCTGGCAGCCTCTGCCCCTCAAGTGGGTCCCTAGGCACAGACAAGGCTGGCACCACGCTGGCTGCACAGCAGCCAGGGAGCTTGCTGGGAGAGGGGAAAAAGTCAAGCAAGAGCAGCCATGGAGACCAGGCAGGAGAAATGGACTGGGGCAGAAGGGGAGAGCTCCCATGGGAGAGCTCTGGAAAGCTGTCTGCTCTTCACAGGGACAAGCCAGCACCTTTCTCCCCTTAGTGTCTAACTGCACCCCAGCCAGTCCCATGTGTTGTCCCTCTTATGCCCCCTCCTCGAGCCTCTAGCCAGAGAACAGCCGTTCATCGCGGTCCCCGCTACACCAGTGGGCAGCAGGAACTCCCCCTGAGGAAAGCAGCGCGCACGGGGTTGGGGCAGGGGAGGGACAGTGGAGGAGTACAGCACACCCTCAGGGAATGGAGGGGGTATCACCTGCTAAAGGCCTTCCCAGCCCAGCAGCTGGCATGGTGGGGAAAAAAAAGGGCCAGTGGCTGGTGTAAAGGGCTGGACGGATCCTGGCTCAGGCAGCCTGTTCATCCCAGCCCCAAGCAGGGGTGCTCAGAACCGCATGCAGGCCAAGGAACGGAGGCAGGGGCAGGGTCCCAGCCATGCCACAGTTCCTGGCAGATTCCCATTCCTCCTCGCTGCCTCTGCCCCAGGCAGGGAACCAAGCTCCAATGGAGCTGGGAAGGGACCATGCCCAATCTGCCTGCCTCCTCCAGTTCAGCTGCAGGTTCCTCCAGCTGCACCTGCTCGCTCTACCTTGAAGGTCGAGTCCCAGCCACAGAAGCCAGCAGTGGCCCAGCTCCTCTCTCAGTGCTAGTCCGAGGTGGCCAAGCCCTGCCCATGGCTCCCAGAGCTACCACCATGAGAAGAAAGGCTTCCGGCTCTGGAAGCTCTGCGTGTAGGACTCACTGGCGGAGCGCTGGTGGGAACGCGCTGTTTCCACAATCACAGGTGGCATCTGAACCAGGTGCAGTGGACTCTTCCCATCTTTCAACGCCTGAGTCAGGTTCAGGATCTGTATGGCACAACAGAGCAATGCCTGAGCTGCCCTGCCAGAGCAACAGAGAGCATCTACTCCAGCATCTTTCCTGCCGCGATGGCAGGACAGGGCTTCCTACCTCACCCACCTGTCTTCCCTATGCACAGCTTACCTGGCCTCTCATGACAGCAATCTGCTTGTGAAACTGTCCTCTGTCAAAGCCAGGGTCTTTCTGCAAGAGAAAGAGCAAAGAACACAATGTGATCCACCCACTGCTTCACACCGTGCACAAGATGCCTATTGCCCAAGTAAGCCCCTCCTCCTGTCCTGTTCCATGGGTTTCCTGCTTCTCCCCACATTGAATCTTCAGCTCCTGGCAGAAGGATAACCCTGCTGTGCCTCAGCCCAGAAACACTGTCAGGAGCTTGACAACCTTTCTGTCCCTGCAACCTTGACAGGGAGCTCCCCAACATCACTCCCTCTTTTCCTCCTCCCACATCATCTTCACCCACTCCCCCAGCTCACCTTGAAGAGCTCATACAGATCTTCCTCCAGGTCCTTGACAAAGTTGGGGTCTGAGATCTTGGGAAGAATCAGGTCCTTGATCTCCTGTGAAAAGGGGATTTTGGCCTGCGGCAGCCATGCCCAGTAGAACGGATCTGTGGGAGGAAGCAGGAGACATTAGAATTGGGGAAGGTAACCCATGGTGCCACATGCCCCTGGGTGCTAGATTCCCTGCATCTGGGACACAGGGTCCAGCATCTGCCTTCCACAGTCTCTGCTGAGGTGCTGCCCATGAACCCAGAAGTTGCAGAGGCACAGCCCTAGCCCTCTCCTCTACAGTCCTTGAGGAGGATGCCCAAGCATGGAGTTGTATGGCTTGCCATGGTGCCTTGGCACAGCCTGAGGGACTCACATGCTCTCCAGGAGTCCGGGTGTTTCAAGGGAAAGGCCAAACCATTGTCTATAGCAGCCAGCTTGATGATGGGCTCCTTCACCACCACCCAGTCGCTGTCCTGGAAGGAAGTGAAGCATGTCACAAGGAGGTCCTCCCAGCAGGAACGGTCCTTCTATTCCCTGCAGCCCCGCTATCAGGATCTCTGCCCTGGCTACCACAGAGGCACAGCAGCCTCCTGCCTGTAGCATGGCCCCTTGACCACAGGGAAACATAATCTGCTTCAGATGGGAAGGGGGACAAAGCTGTTTCCTCTCCAGGCCTCACTCCAAGGATGCACAGGTCCAGCAACACCAGTTTCCCCCACAGAGTTCAGCTGCATCCAGCCTCATGAAGTCCCACTAGGCTACAAACCACCAATGAAAAGGGCAACAAAAGGCCCAGGAGACAAGATCAGGCCTCCACACGCTTGGAAACCCAAGCCAGATAGGAAATTCCCTTCCTGCCTGCTGAGCGGGCAACTTCCAGGAGCAGAGTCCCCATGTAGTCCCTGCCCAGGAGCAGCCACTCACCCGCACGCCCGCGCTGTCCAGGGGACAGTCATATTTGATGAGCCAGTTGTCATTACCCCGATCTGCAGGGAGGGCCTCACAGCTGTGTCAGCACCAGGGCCTCCCTGCAACACGCTGGGCAGAAGACTCTTCTTCCTCTGACTCAGAAGTGAGACAGATACATTTTAGGCCCAAACTCTACCCCAGAGCCCTTAAGCTTGCTGCAGGCACGGGAAGCCACATCAAGCCCATCACAGCTAGCCCTAGAGATCCACATATTGCCAGCTCCCAAGAGAAAGGTCAGCCTGCAAGCCCCAGAGTGCAACCTCAACCCCTTCCAGCCTGGCAGAAACTCAGGAACACAGCATGGAATGGGATATAGGGGCACAGTTAGGTGCTGGATTTCTGGATGTCCCTGGATCTTCACAGCTGGCAAAGTTTCACCTGAGTACTGTGGTAGATCCAGATCTGCCAGAACACAGGCCAGCAGCCAGAGCCTCAGGTGGTGAGCAGCCCAGCAGCTGCACTCTGCCTAGAGGCAGATGTCCCTTGGCAGCAACCAAGGGGAAAGGAGTTTCGGGTGCTGGGAAAAGCCACCAAGAGCCACCAAAAGCCACCTATCTCCCTCCCCTTTCTCCAGCATGGTAGGACATGAAGGAGCAGGCAGCATCCAGTGCCACGCAGCTGGCCCTACCTGTGTTCCTGATGATGTAATCCAGCACCACCAGCCGCTCGAACTGCAGCAGCAGCTGCCGATTAGTGTTCTCTGGGAGCGGCTCGGCTTCAAACCGCCGCAGCCAGTAGTCTGCATCCTTGTAGCCTTCCACAAAGAGCTGGAAGGAGCCCACCTGAAGCAAGGACAGGCTGCATTACAGAAGGCCACAGAAGCCAGGGCGGTGCCAGCAGGCAGGCATGGAGGCTGGCAGCCCTACCTTGGGTGGCAGACCAATGCGGTTGAAACGCTGGCCGACTTTCGGCACCTTCTCCAGGGCCAGCCTCTTTCCTCGGGACTTCACCCTGTCAATGGCACTGTAGTTAAAGGTCTCACTGGCCAGATACACCACCTGGAGGGACATGAGCACAGTCAGCAGGGGCCTCTGGCAAGTCACAAGACTGCCTCATAAAACCAAGACACAGCATTTCCCACAGCTCTGCCCAGCACAAGGATGCCCAGGGTTTGAGCAGGAACAGTCCTGGTCTAGAGCACTCAATCTCCTGGGTCAGCAGTGGCGCAAGGCAAGGTGAAAGCAGAACTCTGTGGAAGCACACAAAAGCCTCCCCAGAACAAGACCCCAGCAGCTATCCCCTCACCTTTGTGCGGGGAACAATGTTGAGTTCCAGTTTCTGGTCTACCAGGCTGGCACCCGCCTCTGACAGATAGCCCTGGTTCAGGACGAGGCAGTCTCTCCCAAAGCAGCATGGGCAGCACAACTTCTGCAGCCACTTGGTCCACTTGGGGTTCAGCTGCCCGTATGGCTCCTCATTCTTGGGCTTGAAGACACCAATGATTTTCTGTGAGTGGGAGAGAAGAGGGCTGAGTCCAGGCAGTTGGCAGAGCTGGGACACCTTCCCCAACCCCTGAGCCAGCCCACAGTGGGGACACTGAGGAACAGGTCCAGAACTGCTCCTCATCAGGATAATAACCAGCCTCTTGGATCAAGCAAAACCCCACAGCTCCTAGGAAAGAGGTGGGAAGACCTGGGAAGGATCCCTCTCCCGCCAGTACCCCACCCCACAAGAGCAGGGTGCTGCCCAGAGACCTTTATACCCAATGTGTCCCAAAAAACACCAGTGATGATGCAGTCTCTTGGTAAACACATAAGGTCATTCCAGTGACCTTTGGATGGCTGGGGAGAGCTACTGCTCATCGTTGGTCATTATGTCCACACAGGAGAGGGACAGGAATAGCAATCCCTGCCCTGGCTCAAAAATCCGATGAACTGATTCCAAACTGACCAGAGGAAAAAGACCATAACAGCTGAGCAGCTGCAGGGCCCCTGGGGAGCCAGGGCTCTGTGCTGGGGGGCCCAGCAGAAGGGCTGACTCTCTGGGTACAGTGTGGATGAGAGGGCACAGGCAGCTCCAAACTGGCCACCAGCTGGCACCAGCAGCACTCCCAGCGCCTCAATCCAGCCTCACATACACCGACCCAACAGTGGGGACAGCAGTGTAGGTACCCCACTGCTGCAGAGGGCACAGAAGCCTTGTGTGTGGCACTGCACCACCGCTGAGCCAGCGCTGCCACACCACACAGATGAGAGAAGGGCCTTCCACAATCAGGCATCCCTGGGGGGCTGGCAGCCCCTGCTCTGGGGTGACTCAGCAGCACGCACGACCAGGCCTCCATCCCATGGCTAGTGCCAGCCCTGGCCTGAGTGGGTGTCACTTCCCCAAGCTGTGCTCCTGCCAGAATGTGGAAGTGGAACATGAGTCCCAGTGCCTCAGCAGGGAACCTCAATGCAATCTCAGTCTGTCCAGGGCCAAAAGCCAGGCCAGAGCAAGCAGAACCAAGGTTTTGTCCACTAGGAAGACAGAAAGGAAGGGTTTGAGGAAACAGGATCACTTGAGCCATCCCCAGATCACATGGTGGAGCCACTTTCCCCAGGCAAGCAGGAAGGAAGGAAATCCCCCGCACCACCCCCACACAACTGTCACACGACTGTCATCCTTGGATATAAGCCCACAAAGAGGGCTGTCCCTATATATCCTTATATCCATCCTTGGATATAAGCCCACAAAGAGGCCTGTCAGGAGCTCTGGCAGCATGAAGCCCTGTGCTCCATGGAACCAGTCCAGCAGAGCAAGACCCAGCCAGGCAGGAACAGCATGGAAGCAGAGACCAGAGGCCTGGGAGCACAGCATCCCCTTCCAGACAGACCCGTGCCGAGAGCAGCACTGACAGGGAAAACAGGTCTGCCTGGTGCCAGAAGCAAGGCAGAGGGAACACAGCCAGCACAGAGGAGCAGCTGGCAGTGGAGTGATCAAAAACACCGGGGCTAGGCAGCACAGCTGAAACAGCTCAGGCCCCAGCAACCCCAAGAGAAATAGTCAAAGAAGAAAGATTTTCCTCCCAATATCTTTCCCCACTGCCCACAGTACCTACGTGCCGCACTCTCTCCCATGCCAATAGTGGGACATTTTTGGTGACCCTGGGCAGCAA
Source organism: Oreocharis arfaki (assembly GCA_013398015.1). NCBI lineage: Eukaryota > Metazoa > Chordata > Aves > Passeriformes > Paramythiidae > Oreocharis > Oreocharis arfaki. The sequence continues at coordinate 1,103 of VZRR01013589.1, read as the reverse complement.
CCACAGAAACCAGTCACACACCACCTCTGCCAACAGCAGACAGTCTGGGGGACCTGCCAGGTGACAACGCCAGCCGTACATAGACTTTGGCTCCTCGCACTCATGCTCCAGCAGCTGTCCTTGAGCTCGGGTCTCCTACAGCCAGGCAGCCTCCGACTTGCAATCCTCAGGCAGCCCATCTGGCTGCCCATTCCACATCTCATATTGGGCAATAGGAGGGAGCAGGGCTGTGGCACAAGAAGAGTCTATTTCCCCAAACGCCATCAGCTCAGCTGGGAACTGCCTGGCACAGCTTTCAGGAGCCAGGTTTCACCCAGGGCACGAAAACTAGGACACACCAGACCACAGAGCTCACTCCTGCTTCCCTGGAAGCATCCCAGCACACACGTGGCAGCGGAGTCACAGGAAACAGCAACAGCTCAAGTAATTAGGCAGGGAGCAGCAGGTCACAAGAAAAGCCAGCCTGTGCTGCACACACATCTAGTCAGTGGCACAGAGACAGCTGCCACACAGCTGACCAGGTCTATAGGGGACCAGCTACACGCCAAGAACTTTGTCTCCACTATACCAACCACACAGCCACGAAGACATTTCACTCATTTCAAAAAAACAGGCCAAAACCGGCTCAGCCCACAGAGTCACAGCCCTGGGGCTAGAGTCACTGTGTTCAGATCCTGATGCACGGGCCTGAGGGAGGGGGTGACCCTTCCTCTTTGGGCACAAAGCCACAGAAGAGGTTGAATCAGCACTCGGACACTGCTGCCCTGCACTCTCGCTGCTGGTCCCACTGAACTTCTCTCCGGCGAAGCTCAGAGCTGCTCCGGCCGCTTCTACCAGCCCTCCGCGGCCGGTCACGCCCCCTGCCAGCGTCCCGCTCCCCGCCAGCGCCGCTCAGCCCACAGGCCTCCGGAGCCACGGGGGCGGCACCAGCCCTGGGTCGGCCACGCGGGGCTGGGCCCAGCTCACCCCCTGCGGGTCTTTCACGAAGTAGCTGCCGCTGGAGCCCTGCGAGATGCGCTCGGGGAAGATGCCGCGCTCGCTGGCCAGCTCAGCCCGCCGCACGACCTCGGCAAACTCGGGATCCTCGGGGAAGTCGTTGCGCT
>VZRR01013584.1:0-10121 GCA_013398015.1 Oreocharis arfaki | reverse complement strand
CCCAGCTCTGTTCCCATCCCTGGCCAAGCTCCAGCTCCTCAAGGTCCTTCCTGTCCTGAGGGGCCCAGAAGTGACCCCAGGATTTGTGATGCCTCAGCAGTGCCAGCACAGGGGACAGTCCCTGCCCCGCTGGGCCTGCTGGCCACAGCACTTTGGACACGAGCCAGGATGCCCTGGGCATTCTTGGCCAGCTGGGCACACTCTGGCTCGTGTTCCTGCCTGGCACAGTGACCATCAGCCCGGGGGAGGAGTGACCCAGCAGGCAGCTCTGGCCGCCTGTCCCCGGGGAGGTGACAGCCCGTTCCTCCCCCCCGGGCAGATCCAGCCCCGCATTCCTGTCAGCGACTGGGAATCCTCTGAGAAGGATGAGCTGGGATTGCTCTGCTCCCCTCCAGCCCCCGGGGCTGGGCCAGCAGAGTGCCCCGGGGAGAGCTGGCAAAGGGAAACTCGGCGGGATCGTGCCAGGGCTGCGGGTCAGAGCTGCAAAGGGAATTTGGCTCCCAGCTCCCTCGCCTGAGCCTTGCTGGAGATGGCTTTAAGCAGGGGAAGGAGAGAGTCTTTCCCATTTCCAGGCTCTGGCAGAGCCAGAGTGACCACTGGGAAGCAGGAGCCCCTTCTCCCTGCCCCAAAGGGCTTCCTGGTGACCTCCCAGCTCCAATCATCGATCCTCGGATTGGTTTGGGTTGGAAGGGACCTTAAAGATCACCTCGTTCCAGCCCCGGACACCTGCACCAGACGGGGTTGCTCCAAGCCTCATCCAACCTGGCCCAGAATCCTCTCCCTCCTCATGACACCCATCCATCACCCCTCTCCTGGCTGGCAGGAAGGGATGCTGCCCTGCTGGCTCCCCCCTCTGGGGTTTGTGTCCAGGGGCACGGGGTGGGCTCACACGCTGACCCCGATTTACCTGCACGCAATCGAGCCCTGGCGCCCTTTGGGGTTCTCCCAAACCACCGCAGGGCTGGAGGGGTCACCCCGGGAATCTTTTGTGATCCTTGGATATGCACAGGAAGCGTCTGCCTGGGCTAAAAATTAACTGGGAGAGAGGGGGAAGTTCCCATTCCCTGCCCGTGGCTCAGCTGAGCAGGGGCACAGCCCCCGGTGGGTGGCACCTGACATGGCAGACGGGGTTGCTGGGGCACCACGACCATGGGACACCATTCTTTGGGGTCAGGCTGCTCCTGCTGCATCTCCCCCATGTCCAGCAGCCTCTGGGCCCCTGGGCCGTGTCCGAGGCACCCCCTGGGCCCTGTTCAAGGCACCAACTTTGCCCTTTTCTCACCAGGATGGGCTGGGGACACCTCCAGGACGTGGGGCAGTGTGGGACCGTCCCTCACAGTGACAGCCTGGCTCACCCCAGGGCACAGCTGGGCTGGGCTTTGCACAGTGACAGAGAAACTGAACCCCGAGCTGCTGTGTTTGCTCCTCCACAGCTTTCCAGGGCACGGACTGGGGCTGGAAGAGATCTCTGAGATCATCGAGTGCCACTTTTCACTGACCCCCGAGTTTTCAGCCAGCCCAGAGCACTGAGAGCCAAGTCCAGGCGTTCCTTGGACACCTCCAGGGATGGGCACTCCAAACCTCCCTGGGCAGCCCCTGGCACCCCCTGACCACCCTTCCCATGAGGAAATGTGCCCCTGCTGCCTGTGCATCCCGCTGCTGCCTCCTCTGCTTTCCCTCCAGGAACGTGGCTGCTGTGAGGAGCTCAGGCAGCCCTTCCATGCAGATGTTCCCTCACCGCTCTGCTCAGGCCCTCGGCAACGTTCAGGACATGAAGAACAGCAAAGTGCCCGGCTCAGATCCGGGAAGACTCTTTTCTCCTGGAGCAGCCTTTCCTTTCCGTGTTTCCCTGGGTTCAGGGAGCAGGGAGTGGCAGTGAGGTGCTGGGGAGGGGGCTCAGGGGGGCAGCAACCCCCAGCACATCCCTCACCTCACCCGGGACAAAGACTTTCCTCCTCCTGTCATGGAATCACGGAATTCAGCTTGGAAAAGCCCTCTGAGATCACCAAGTCCAACCATCAACCCAGCACTGCCAGGCCCACCACTAAACCCTGTCCCCAGGTGCCACATCCACACGTTTTTGGACACTTCCAGAGATGGGGACTCCACCCCTGCCCTGGGTTTGTGGGAGCAGCACTTCTGGTAAGGATTATGGAAAACACGTCCTGGTGCCTGCATGGGTGGGACCTTGGGGACCAGCAGCAGCCAAGGAAGAGGCAAGAAATCCCTTCCCATGGGATTCACCTGAACCCAAACTGAGCTGGGACCAACATTCATGGACAAGACACCCCCTCCTGCGTGCTGTCCTAGGGAAGCACAGCACGGAGCTCACCGGGAACTCCCCAGTGCCCCAGGTTTGGGGCAGGACAGGGACGTGGGCAGCAGGGACAGCCCCATGGACCTTTCCTTCCTCCCTGTCCCCCCTCCTCCGGCCCTGGGAACCGATAGTAAAGCAGGAAGGCTCTCTACCCCGTATTTACACTGGCGGGATTTGACTCCGTACTGGAAGCGGCACTGCTCATCGGCATCGTAGGCCTGGCCCGGCGCCACCGTGGGGTAGATGAAATCCTGCTTGGGAGGAGCGTTGTTCAGGCACAATCCCATCCCGGAGCTGGAACCAGAGAGGGAGAGTCAGGGCTCAGGAAGGCTGAGGGGAGAGAGAGCACTGAGGTGGGGGATCGGCAGCTGCCACTCCCGGCTCCTCTGGGGCTGAGCTCGGCTGCTTGAGGGGACAAATCTGGGCCTGCTCTGGGCAAGAGAAAGCTCTGAAACGCCTCCAGCTCTGTGCCCTGGGCTGGGAAGCACATCCTGGTTCCAAGGTAGCTCTGGAGGTGTTGATCTGAGTGTTCATAGAATCCTGGAATATCCTGAGCTGGATCCCACAGCGATCATTGATCCAGCCCCTGGCCCTGCCCAGACACCCCAACAATCCCACCCTGGGCATCCCTGGCAGCGCTGCCCAAACGCTCCTGGAGCTCTGGCAGCCTCGGGGCCGGGACCATTCCCTGGGGAGCCTGGGCAGTGCCCAGCACCCTCGGGGGGAAGAACCTTTCCCTGAGCTCCAGCCCAAGCCCTGACCCAGCTCCAGCCGTTCTGCAGGCTCTTGCCAGCCCCTGGCTGTCCCCATGGCAGAGTGCAGGCCGGGGTGCCCAGGCCGGGGTGCCCAGGCCAGTGTGCCCAGCTCAGTGTGTCCAGCAGCCTCAGTGGGCACTGGGTGGGCAGAGGAGCTGCTCTCCCACCCAGCTGTGAAGCCCCAGCTGAGAACAATTGGAGCCCCCAGCTCCAGGCCTGACCTCCTGCTTGCCAGAGCTTTGGAGGAGCATCCGAACCCAGCCAGAAACGCCTCTCCCTCCCCTTTCCCCGCTGCTCTCTGAGCTCCCCCTAAATCAAGGCCTCTGTCATCACCCCCAGCCCCAAATCCTGCACGCCCCACGTCCCAGCGGAGGCTCCTGGAGCCCGGCGTGGCCAGCACGGAGCACGAGGAGCGGGGATGAACTCTCCATCGTCCTCCAGCCCTGCCAGGAGCTCGGGGTCAGCGGAGGACGAGGCAGCCCAGCCGTGCCGCGTGCCTCGGTCACCAGCGTGGGGGACAGGCCTGGCCACAGCTGCCAGATGTGGGATTTGCTGCTGAGCCACGAGGTTTGGCCGAGGCCTGCAGGACAGAGGGAGCCCCTCGGGGAGGAGCCGTGGCTGCTCCTCTGCTGCGTTCCAGGAGCTGAGCTCTGCTGTTCAGACTCCCCGGGGGTTTCCCTCCACACTGACCCCACACTTGTGCTGCTTCCAGTCGTCCCTCCAGCCCTGCCCAGTCCTTCCTTCCCTTCCTTCAGGAAGTGCCACTGTCCTTCAGAAAACCTCACCAAAATGGATCCCCATGGATTGTTTTGGGACAGAAACCTAGGGGCTGCACAAGGGTTTGACTCAGGAGTGATGACAGCCTCAAAATTCTAGGATTTAGGAACCTAAATCATGGAATCATGGAATGCTTTGGGTTAGGAGGGACCTTAAATCCCATCTCATCCCACCCCTGCCATGGCAGGGACACCTCCCACTGTCCCAGGCTGCTCCAAGCCCCACCCAGCCTGGCCTTGGGCACTGCCAGGGATCCAGGGGCAGCCACAGCTGCTCTGGGCACCCTGTGCCAGGGCCTCCCCAGCCTCACAACAAAGGAATTCCTCCTAATACCCAATTGATTGAAACCATCCCCTCTTGTCCTGTCCCTTCTCCTGAATCCTAAAGGTGCTTTGGAAAAAATAAAACCAAAATCTTTCCCCTGCTCTGCTCTTTCACACTGAAAACTCCTCCTGGCTACCTGGAGAAAGTGCCTGCACCACGCAGACCCAGTCCTGTGCCCAGACCCTCCTTCCCCACCACACCAACCCTTCCCTGCAACTCCTGGCTGGGCTTCAGAACCACCCAAACACCTCCAGGAGGGACTGATCTGTTTGGGAAGTTTCTGGACCTGGTAAACCCAAATAAAGCTCTCCCAGCTGCGACAGAAATGGGTTTAGATGTTCAACAGGCAGGAAAAACACGGGAAAGCCTAAGGGCAGGGAAGAACGTTGCTCTGGGAGACAAGAGACAAAGCCCTGGGGGACTGGGGGGCTTTGCTTGGCTTTCCCCGCTCCCAGAAGAGACTGGGGGAGGCTGGAGGAAGGGCAGGGAGAGGTGGATTCCTTACTCCAGGAAGCTGGTGATGTAATCCCTGCTGCACGTGGACCACACGAACGGGTTGGTCTTCATGGTGATGTGAGCAGCCATGAGCTTGGCCGTCTCCTGCCCCCGCGAGCCGCAGCTGTTGCCGACGCCGTCGTGGTTCATGCCAAACCTGGAGCAGAGAGGAGAGCGACGCCTCAGGGTTTCAGCTTTTCTATTTTTTCCATTTTTTTTCCTATCTATTTGTGATTCTGCAGTTCTTCCGCCTGTTAACTCCAAGCTCCACACTCGGTGTCAGCTGCTGTTCTCCCATCTTTGGTCAGACACAGCAATTCCTCCCCAGGCCTGGGAACCAAGGACACCTCCCTGCCTCAGGCCCCGAGGAATGGAAGCAACAGTGAAGCGCGGCCACTGTCGCCGAAGTTTGGGGTGAGTCCTTGGAGTTTCGGGGCAAAAATAAGGAATAATTAGAATTATCGTTCAAATTCGGGGCAGAAAATCGCTTTTCTCGCTGCTCAAAATCCCTCAGTGGCCGGAAAAAAAATTCCAGAGGTTTGGAAAAAAAAAGGGAAATAAAAAGGGAATTCTGGCAATTGTCAAAACACGTCCAGGAGAGAGGGAGGAGGGAAATGAATCCTGAATTTGATTGTTTTATCCCGACTGTTCCAAGTGCTTTTTTGGGCCTTTTCCTGTTGATTTTTCCCATTTTTCTCCTTTTGGGAGAATTTTAAGGATTCCCTGCGTGGAGGAGGAAATTGGCCTTCAGCGCGTTCTGCTCAGTTCTATTTCATGTGAGGGAGTTGGGGGGGAGCAAACCTGGGGTAAATGACTTCATTACCTGAAGCTGTAATTAGAGGATTAACCCCCAATATGGAAATGGACCCAACTTTTAATCATGCCTTGGAGTGGCTGCCTGAGGACAGAGGCTGGCCAAGGTTAAGAGAATAAAAGCAGGAGTTTATTGAGGGCCTTCGACAGCTGCACCTTGGGCAGCCAAAAAGCTCCCGAGATGGACCCAGGGTCACGGGTTCTTCACACATTTATAAGTTTGCTCCATCTGTGCATCAGGGTTAATGGTCCAGTTACAATTTCAGGTAACGATGTCATTACCCCGAGTTTGCTCCCCCTCCCCAGAGGCTTTGTTTCCATATTTCGGGGCCTGGGACAACAAGGTGTCCGTGAGTCCAGGCCCAGAGAGGGTTTGTTGTGTCTGACAGTAGCTACCAGGCTATGTGGAGCTTTAGAGTTACACCCTAAACCAGTACAGGGTCTGAAAACATAAAAGCTGAACCCTAATGCATCAATAAAGGTCTGAAAACCCCGTGACCCGTTGTCCATTTTCGGGTGTAGCCCCTGGTGGGGCTTCATCTGCCCTAAAAGTACCTGAAGGCCCTTCAATAAACAGAACCGCTTTTATCCTCTTAATTTTGTCCAGCCTCTGTTTCTAGGTAGTCCCACAAGGCATCAACACCTCTGGGTTGTGCACGGGAAGGGTTCCCAGCCCCTGCTGGCAGGAGGGAACCGGCAGGAGCTCCCCGGGGCCGCACTCACGTGTGGCCGATCTCGTGGGCGATGGTGAAGGCGGTGGCCAGGCCGATGTCCTCGTTGATGCTGCAGCTCCGCTCCCGCTCGCACATCCCGCCCACGGGGGCCAGGCCTGGGGAGGGGACAGGGCTGTCACACAGGGCCACCACGGGGTGTCTGAGGGCGTGTGGGGGCTGCCTGATGTGCTTCACGCTCTGCAGCACTGGGCACAACTGGCTCCTTCTCCCCAGCGCACGGGGCTTTGGGATGGACTCGTGTGGGACGTGGTCACTCGGCACTGATGATAAATTACCAGTGACAGGCTCAGAAATGCTAAGAAAGGGTCAAAAATCCTCTCAGTTTTGTATCCAAACAGTGCAGAGGGGAGCAGTCCTTGGCACAGCCCTAGTGGGGCAATCTCAGACAGGCTGCACCAGCTCTGGGGCATCCAACCCTGGCCAGGGAGAGCTGAGCAAGCCAGGATCCAACCTTGGTTCTGCCTGGCACCCACCAGGAATCCAGCCTGGCACCCACCAGGAATCCAGCCTGGCTCCGTTTGGGGGACTGCATGATGCTGAAATTCCCCCTGAATTGTGGCAGCAAACCCCCTCTGCCCACCCCAGCAGCACCAACCGTGCCACTGCCCCGGGCCTGGGACAGATTTGAGCCACCCCAGCACCTCCAGCCTCAGGCTCCCTCCCAGGCTCCTCCTCTGCAGCCACATCAGGTCAGAGATCCAGCAGCTCTCCCCTTTGCAGTGATCCCGAGCACAAATCCCTCCCTGCCTGCCCCGTCCACACCAGGGTGACACAAATGAGGAGCTGCAGCCGGGGAGAGCTGTGGGGTCTGTCTGTGTCAGTAAAGAACTCCCTTTATAGAATCACAAAACTCTGGGATCTGTCCCTGCCCAGCCAGGAATACTCCAGGCAACGGAGCAGCCCAAAATGCCAGTGGTTCTTAACCATCAGGCTGGGCTCAGCCCAGGGATGGAGCAGAGCAGAGCTCCAGAGCCCATCCATCCTCAGGGCTGCTCGTTTGGTGTTTACAGATGGAAGGAGAGGCTGGAAGCCACTGCTCTGGTCCTGGCTCTGCTGCTGGTGCTGGGGCAAGAGCTTCACCTTCACTGGGAAGGGATGGAACAGCCGGGAAAGGGAATGGCACAGCTGGGAAGGGATGGCACAGCTGGGAATGGGATGGCACAGCTGGGAAGGGATGGCACAGCTGGGAAGGGATGGCACAGCCCACCCTTGCCCCATTCCCGAGGCTCTGGGGCTGCTGAGGGGGTGTCAGGACTCCACTCACCCAGGGTGCCACAGGGCTTGTTCTTGTAGATGCAAATGTCGTATCTGCGGGGGAGAGAAGGCAGCGCTAAGGACACGCCTGGTTTGATGTGTTCACATCCAAACCGGGCCCTGGGATGTTCCTGGGATGGGAAGTGCCAACGGTGACAGGCAGGACACCCCTGCTCCAGGCTGTACAATGCTCTCTGCCCAGGCTGGGATTCACTGAGGGCTTTCAATGACATTTCCTGTCCTTTAGCTCTGGGGCAGAGCTGAGCCCGGCCAGAGGTTTGGTTTTGTTGAAATGTGGTGGAAGACAGTGACCAGGGAAGGGAACAGAGCTGGGGAAGGGGCTGGAGCACCAGGAGAGGCTGAAGGAGCTGGGAAAGGGGCTCAGCCTGGAGAAAAGGAGGCTCAGGGGGGACCTTGTGGCTCTGCACAACTCCCTGACAGGAGGGGGCAGCCGGGGGGGGTCGGGCTCTGCTGCCAGGGAACAGAGACAGGAGGAGAGGGAACGGCCTCAGGCTGGGCCAGGGGAGGTTTAGATTGGAAAATTTCTTCATGGAGAGGGTGGTCAGGCAGTGGAACTGCCCAGGGCAGGGGTGCAGTGGCCGCTCCTGGAGGTGTTACAAACATGAGCAGATGTGGCACTTCAGGATGTGGCTCAGTGGGCAAGGGGGGGTTCGGTCGAAGGTTGGGCTCGATAGTCTTGGAGGTCTTTTCTGACCTTAATGGTTCCATAAATGAGCAGGGACGAGGCTGCTGCAGAGCTGGAGCTCTTTGGGGTCGGGTGGGCCCAGCTCTGCTCCCCAGCACTCCCGGCAGGCATCGGGCACAGCGGGGGGAGGACAGGGCCGACCTCTGCTCTGGAACTTGGGTCTCTTGTAGGAAATGGCATCAATCAAACAGAGAAACCCAGAATCCCAGCATGGCTTGGGTTGGAAGGGACCTTAAAGCTCATCTCATTCCACCCCTGCCATGGCAGGGACACCTTTCACTGTCCCAGGGTGCTCCAAGCCCCGTCCAACCTGGCCTTGGGCACTGCCAGGGATCCAGGGGCATATCAGCACCTCTGATTAAAAAAATCAGTAATTCTGATTAAAAATAAAATAAAAATAAGGAAAACATTTCAGTTGGAAAACACATTCCATTTCTAACCCCACTGTGGTTTCGTGAAAACGCTCAAGTGATTTTTTTTATATTTTTTCTTTTTTTCAGTTCCATGGTTTGCTGAGAATTTCCCAAACAAATCCAATCTGGGTTGATTCGAGGTGATTCTTCCCTCTGTTCCTGGCCTCCACTTCCAGCTAGTGCATCCAGGAATCTGCTGCTTGCACATCCTCAGAGAGCAAGGAAAGGCAAAACAAGGAGAGCAAAAACCTCCTCCAAATGGAAACGCAACATCTCCAAAATGGGAAGAGCCGGCAGCTCCAAGTGAGTTTGGGTTAGAGAGGGAATATTCTCATGTCCTCGCACAGATAAACATTTGGGATTTGCAAATCTGGGCTGAAAGGGGCCAGGCTGAGAGCTGGGTAGGGTGGGACCAGTGGGAGACCAGTGGCAGCTGGGCTGGGCCACTCTGGAGCCAGGTTGCACCGAGGATTGTGACCCCAGAGTGGGTCTGGGGGCATTCATGGGGTGAGGACTGAGGATTGTGACCATGGAGCAGGTCTGGGGACACCCATGGGGTGAGCAGGACTGGGGGTTGTGACCCCAGTGCGGGTTTGGGGACACCCATGGGGTGAGGATGGAGGATTGTGACCCCAGTGCGGGTTTGGGGACGCCGGGCAGGACCCTCCGGCACCGCTCGCCCCGGTGACCCCACAGGGATGAGGATGAGGGCGAGAAGGGCCAGCACATGAGGGGTTAAGTGTGACACATTCCCGGGGATGGCTCCTGTCCCTTCGGCCCCCGGCACTCCCTGGAAGTGCCCAAACCTCTCCTCTGCTCTCGGCAGGAAACCGAGCGAGCGCAGAACATTTGCGGCTTTGTTTCGAGCCTTTAAAGCCTTCAGAGGCTGTGCTTGGACGCGTCTCTGCAGGAGAGAAAAGCCCCGAGCTCAGCAAGATCTTATCGGGACGCCGGGAATTTACTGGGGCCAGGGCCGGACGCGCCGGGCGCTGTCCGAGCCCAGCGGGCGGCTCAGGGCTGGCTCCAACATCTCCAGGGAGGGCGGAGAGCTCGGAGCCGGCGTTTGCATCCCACACGCGCGGAGGGAGGGCAGGAAAAAGGCGCAGCCCCCTCGGGAAGGGGAAATCTGGGGCTGAGGGGCCCTTCGGTCGCTCCTCTGTGGGGTCTTGTCTATGGGATGTTCCAGGCTGGCGCTGGAACTGGAGCAGGAGAGCAGCAAAGGGATAAAGGAAGCGGCTCCCGCTTGGAGCCTCCCTTGTCCAGCAGCTTCATTCCCTGACTTCCTCCCGCTCCGAAAGAGAGGGGGAAAGGCTCAAACAAATGTTGGGTTTGTCTCTGGCCTCTCCTGGGATGTTTCGCCTCTGTCCAAGCAGGGATTTGTGGGTGCTGGAGGGACAGTCCTGGATACAGCCGGCAGCGCTTGGAGAGCTCAGCGCTCCCCGTCCCCTCCATCTCTCCAGCGTCCTGCGGCCTTCCAGCCGCTCCGCCGTTCCTTCCACTGTGCCTGTCATCCTCTCTGTCCTCCTTCCATCC
>VZRR01013580.1:0-41052 GCA_013398015.1 Oreocharis arfaki | reverse complement strand
CGGGATTTAGGGAAGATGGAAGGAAAGGAGATGGGGGAGCTGTCCGGGAAGGATTCGGGGGACTGAGGAAGGAGATGGCGGAATCGAGGTAACAGCAGGGATTAACGGGGCGGGGGGAGCCTCTTGAATCCGGGGAAGACTGGGGGAACGAGGGTGAAGGGAATCGGATGGATGTTCAGAGAAGATGGAGAACGGAGATGATGGAATTTAGGGAACATTGAAGTGCAGAAGTTGTGGTGAAATCCAGGGAATGGATGCAATGCGAAAGGAGGAGAAGGAGGAGGTTTAAGGAAGACCGGGGAAAGGGAACGTGGGGAAGGGAGTTGTATGAGATCCAGAGAGGATAAGCAACACACGGAGGGGCAGCACTGGTGGAAAGGGGTCTGGTGGCTCTCGGGCAGATGAGTCAGACCAAGAGACCGTGGAGGAAGGAGCTGTGGGAGATCCAGGTAAGACAGGAGAATGGGGACGTGGGGGAAGGAGATAGGTGGGAGAGTAGGAAGGGGGTCGGGGTAAGGGGACACCCGGGGTAATGGGTCAGGACATAGGAGATGGAAAAAGGAGATCTGCAGAATTCAGGGAGGATGATGGGAGCTGAGGAGAAAGGAATTGTTGGGATACAGAGGGATAAGGGTGAGATGTGGGGTCGTCCAGGGAGAGAGGGGTTGGAGAGGATGTCCCTGGCTTTGGTGGTAGGCAGGGATTGCGTGAGAAGTGCGGGAGAAGAGGGTGTGATGAGCAGGAGTGTGAGCCGGGGCAGTTTACTGTTGTGTGAAGGGTAAGACTGCTCCAGCTGCAGATCTTTCCAGTTAAGCACTCCCTGGGATTCTGGGAGTTTCCACACCATGCATTGGAAATGGCATCAGGGAATGGGATTGGGGCACTCCCGCTGCTCTTGGTGAGCTCAGACCCCCAGAAGAAGACATCCCGTGGGATGAGGTGTCCTGCTGTCAGCCCCAAGCTCTCTCTGCTCCACGTGTGACTTGTTCTGTGAGGGTGGCCCAGAAGTTGTTCCCTTCTGGCTCAGGTTCCCCGTTAGTACAACAGATCCGCAGGAGTTTCGGCAGCAACTCTGGGTCTCAAAGATGAGCGAAGTGATGGGGACAAGAGATGAATTTTTCATGTGGGTCCATTTCTTTCTGTCTTGGTGACATTGGCTGTGTCCTTTCACCTCCTGGGACCTCACTGCCCTCCTCTACAGCATGGCAGGGCTTTGTCTCCTGCTGGGGCCACTGGCAGGATCTGTGCCCAGGAATCCCCACCAGTAACTGCGGGTTTGGGTGGTGGTTATCTTTCTGCTTCCACAATGTGCTCAGTGCAAGCACGTTCCTGCACTTTGGGGTTCAGTGGGTTGCTTTTCTTGGTGCGAGGTCAGAAGTGGGAGCCAGCGGCTCGATGTGCTGGAGGTATGGGCTGCATGGTCCTGCCTGGAGCACCTCGGGCTGTGGAGCTCTGTGTCTGCTGCCACGCTGAGACACCTGCAGTGATCTCAACCGTGTCAGCTGGAGGCTGAGCTGGAGCAGCAGAGTGCTGTGCCTGCTACCTCCCAAGGAGTGCGGGACAGGGCTAGAGAGGATGTGCAGGATGTTCGTGCTTCTGCCTGCAAAACAGAACATGTTTTGTTGAAACCATCCTTGTTGTGGTTCAAGACCTGTTCTGCTTTGCATTCCTGGTACTGCTCAGCTCATCTGACAAGTGGAACCTCACGTTCTGCTGCAGCCGGCAAGAGAACGGCCTGTGGCCAGATGAGGGATTGTCATCCAGGCAAGGGAGGGGCTGTCTTCTGTTTGAATTTTTATAGCAGAGTAAGGCGTGTGGTTGCTCTAGAGCGTTTTTACAGCAGAAAAAGAACCCCCCCCCTCCTGCAGGGACAGCTCTTCTTTAGCTGGGAGGAAGCGTTGTGATTTTAGCGCAGGATTTATGGTACCTGCAGTGGCCACAAATTTCCGTCTCTGTAGCTGACAGTTCTCTGAGCAAGTTCCCACCTTAACAGTCTCCTGTCAGTTCTTCTCTGTTTCAGCCTGAAGTGGGGTTGCGTGAAGTGGGAGTTTCCTGCCCTCCGAGCAGCCTGTTGTGTGGTGACTGTGGTCTCTGGGAACTCATGACTGTCGCACTAAGTGGCGCCTTTGAGTCACAGATGCGTGAATGTCACAGTCCCAGCTCTAAGCTGGGATCCCATGGTATCAGCGTTGTGTCAGCTTGTGGGAGTTGAGCTCAGGTCTCCATGGTCCTTGGCTGCATGTTGGCTGTTGGAGTGTCCTTTCAGAGATGAGGGTGCCCATTGCTGCTCATAGGGTACTCTTTGATCTTTTCCAGGTCTTCCTAGATTGATAGTTCCCAGGTTTCACCTTGGAATGTGGCAACTGCGTTATCCTGGGTGCACTTTTACAATGCGTGTTGTGGCATGAGGTGGCCAGGTTTATTTTACAGGTTTCAGGGTAACCATTAGCTCGTGGACTCAGTGTTGCTGTTCCTGTGTGGAGCCTGTTCCAGACAGTGTGATTTGTGGACTGACACATGCCAGAGCAGAGATGAATGACTGCAGGTCTTTTCTCTGAGGAATGTCTTACTCCTCAGATGCTGTGGCTCTTGGTGATGTACTAAATAAAGAAACAGAGGGGACAAATAATTCTCCCTGCTGTCCTGCTCCATCCCAGACTGTTAATGGCACGGAGGAGAGGGGACAGATCAGTGTCTGTATGGCTTGAGAGGACTTGGCATTGGCCTGTTTCCACCCTGCTTGGCACCATGTGCTGTACTTGTTCTTTTAATAGACTGGCATCTGATGTGCCTCCTTTGTGGCTCTGTTGTGCTGTCTGGAAGCAATGTTTAAACACAGCAGGTAGAAAAATGGGTCCTGGGACAGGATTTGTCCTCTTAACTGCTAGGGAAAGTTCTACCCATGGTTTCAGGCCAGTCAGGGCACAGATGCTAAAGTGCATTTCCGTCAGTGCGTGGTCCACAGCACCTGTGTTGGTGTTTCCCAATGTTTCTGGAGTGAGGCCGGCTCCTGTCCCTTTTGTCCTCACCAAGTCCTCTTTCCTCAGCACTGCAGATGCGGGATCCTGGCAGGTCATTGGTGGCTGTCACAGATCCTGCTTTACTGCTGCCTCCTTCTCTTCCAGCCGCACCATGGGCGCTGGGTGGACAAGGTGATGTTTCAGCTGGGGCCTCCCGTAGGGCTCATGAACCACATCCCAGTGTGTCAGCCTTGCTGCTCTCTGGTCATGAACTCTGTGTCTGTACAAACCCTGAAAGAACAGCAGAAACACCGAGTGTGTGCGTGTGTCCATCCAGGGCTGTTTGCAGAAAATTAGGTTGTATGGCAGATGCCCTCCGGGGCACCTTGAGGGGAAGGTGAGATACCTTCCAGTGTTCTTGCTCAGCTTGTCCCTAGAAGGAAATTTCCATACTTCTTGTTTGGCAGGCCATTGGGGTCATTTCCCACACTGGATGTCATGGACACGTGCACTTGTATTGGACACACGCAGCTGAGATTCAGCGCTCACCAAATGTTATTTTACAGCTGCCTTAGTGCCTATGTCAGGAATCAACAACTGTAGTTTTCCTATGGATCTCTCTGGGAATCAATGAATGAACCAGCAGTTCCCCTTTCCTCTGGTCACCCTTTGCCACAGGAAGCCAGTCAGCTCCTGGTGTGCTGAGGGAGGGACTTTGAGAGCCACAGCTAGGACAGCGGTCCCAGGCTACAGTAAGGAGATGTGCACTGCCTGTGCTTTGTGGGGTTCTGTTGTGGGGAAACTAAACTGGGGAGCTTGTTGGAATGTCCCAACCCAAATATGAGCTTGGCTGGATGCTGCATACTCGGTGCCTGTTACCTGTGAAATGTATTTTACGTGCTTCTTTCCTTGCTGTGAGGGTATGCAGCTGTCAGAGTTTGCAAACACCCTTCAGGCCATATGAGAAAGAGGTCAGTGAGCAGGAGGGGCTGGATGTCAAGGACGTAACAGGATTTTTTGTGTGATTCTTACTGTCTCCTTGGTTTTCTGCATGATTATTCAGGAAGAAGTTGGTTCAAGTCTATGGTGTTTTCCTCTCCCAAGGCATTGCATGAGATGCTTCTATTCCTCATGCTTCCCTTCTCCTGTCAGTTTCTGTGGTTACTGGAAACAAGTGAGATTTCCTTACTTTGAGTGAGAGGCTTTCTGTGGCATAGCAGGAAATGGGACATTTTCTCTGTGAGCTGCAGAATGTCCTGGGGCTTTTTTCAGGGGGGTTCCTTTGGGTGTAATGAGTTTGTGGAGAGAGATTGGCCTTGCCGGGAAGGTGCTGGCATAGGAAACTGTCAGTTACTTTGCATAATATCTTTAGTTTTCAAGGAAGCGCTGGTGATTTCAGCCTCCCAGAACATGGGCTTGCAGGCTTTGGTTTGGGAGTGCCCTGTGCTCCATTTGTCCACCATCAATGCAGAAGTAGCAGGCTCAGTCTCTGTGTGGTACTGTGAGTGTGATGGGGGAATTCCCGATCTGCAGGTGACGGAGGTTTCGGGAGGGGGACCAGACTGGCTGCAGCACCTCACTGCTCTGCTTGGCAGGAGTTTGCTCTGGTCCTGCCCTCTGTGTTTGCAGCTCATTGGGGCTGTCTCCAGCTCCTTGCTCCAGCAGCTCTTGGGTGCAGCAGGCTCAGCAGCCACAGTGGGACAGGTATTGGAGCAAATGAGGAATGACGATGGGTGGGGTAGACGTGAAGCTGAGGGGGAGAACAAGGACCACTGGGGTTTGGTAGCTGATGGCTTGGGAGATGTACTGCTTAAAGAAGAGCTGGGGAAAGTTAACTTCAGGAGTGGGTTTGGTGACTTCGGATACAGGCGGAGCAAAGGCTGAGGCTGGAGGTGACCTCTTGTGTAGGAAGGGTTGAGGGCTGATTGTGCTTTATCGAGCTGTCCCTGAGCTATTGATGAGGTTCAGCACTAATGGTGCTGAAAGTCCCTGGGTTTATTTCACTGCAGCATTCAGAATTGTGGTGTGATTTGTTCATAGCTACAAACTTTTGAGTGCTTGAGATTTACACACGGTGTGAGATTCTTCCTCCAGGAGGAGAGTCTTGGGCAATGATTCACTAAAGTGCTTTTTTGCATGGCTCAGAGGTTTAGACGTTGCTCACTCTGTCTTTTTGGCTGGCTTTTAGGGGAGAAAACCTTGGAACAGATTTCCTGTTTTAGCCTGGGTTTGGATATGTTACCTGTCACTGAGAGAACTTTAAGGGGTTTAACCAGTGAATCCCTGTAGTGAAGATGGGGAAGTTTTGGCAAATGAGAGACTTGCATTGCCTTCTTTTGTAGGCAGGTTGGTAAGGAATTGGTGGAGGTTTGATTCTTACACCATTAAAACTTACCCCATCAAAACAGTAGTTATTAGAATTCAGTCAATTTTTTTGATCACAGTGTTTAAGACATTTAAATTAATCTGAGTGTAGGTATAGCAGGTTTAATTGAGGTTGCTAATGTGTCCAGAGACATTTCTGATTTTGCGACTGGAGGAATAATTGACATATATGATCAGACAGGCAGTGTAGTGATTAAACCACTGTTGTGCAGCAAAATGCCTATAATGTGTGTAACTCTGCTTTTTTCTGCTTTCCATAACCACCTTCAAATAGAGTGCACGAAGGAGATCAATGACTGTGGTGTAGTGGTACAGGGCAGTGTGCTGACAGTGGAACTAAATAGGCCAGTGTGGTTCTTTGCAGACACCTCCAATCTGCAGTGATCCCAGGTGACCTGCTGTCCTGAAACTCTTGGTTCTGTGTTCTCATGCAGGGCAGTGGTTGAGGCCGTGCACCGGCTGGATCTCATCCTTGGCAATAAGGCAGCTTATCAGGACGTGTTCAAGCCAGAGAACATCAGCTTGAGGAACAAGTAAGTTGGGCAGCGTGCTTGTGTTTTGTGTTTGGCTGGGGAAAATCTGTGTGAAGCAAGACATGGAGCTGTTGAATCTGCAGTTTTAGTGTTTATTTGGTTTGTAATGTGCCTGTTGACCTGGGATCCTTCCAGGTTTTGGAAGCAGGGGCTGGTTTTCAGACCTGTATTTGAGCAGCACAGTCCGTGGCTGGAGGCTTTCCTGGGTTCATTGATACAAATAAATTGTCTTTGTGTTGGCCAATTCCTTCCTTGTATTAAAAACTGTGGGGCAGACATTTCTTACACGTGTGTAAAATCTTTTATCAGTTTTAGGGGTTGCTGAGCAAGGAGGATTATTCTCACTCATTTTTTAAGCTATCAAGCCAATTCTTGTCATTACTGCACTTCAGGAAAATGCTGATGGCCAGCTGAGTCCAGAGGGCACTGGTTTAAGTATACAGCTTTTCCAGGTGCTGTTGTGTGGGAGTGATCCACGCTGTACCGTCACCAGATGGCCTGGCTGAGCCATTGTAATGGATTCAGATTTTCCTCTTCTGTGCTTCTGTAGTGGGAGCTGTGTTCGAGGCTGCAGCAGCTCACTGAGAATGCTCTGCTCTCTGTCCCAGGCTGCGGGAGCTGTGCGTGAAGCTGATGTTCCTGCATCCAGTGGATTATGGAAGAAAAGCAGAAGAACTGCTCTGGAGAAAGGTTTACTATGAAGTTATTCAGCTCATTAAAACAAATAAAAAGGCAGGTATCTATGGCTCTGGCATGAGAAGGTCTCTGGCTGTGCAGTGGGTGAGGTGAAGTTTACAGCTTCATTTGCTTGGAGAAGCTGTGGTCTGAGCCCAGGGTGGGAAGCTGGGTACTCTCAAATTCCTATGGAGCTGCCCTGTGCCTTTGGCAGTGGGCAGGTAAGTACTAACTTGCTGTTGAGAGACCTCCCATTGCAGAAGGCATTTCAACAGAATTTGCTTATTTTTTGTGTTCCCCTCTTCATAAGACAGATCTCTCCAGGTGGAGCGATGGTTTTAAGAGGCATTGTCAGTGCTGATTGTTTTTACAAGAGTTGATCACTGGAAGATCCTCAGTGCTCTCTGATGCCATGAGCTCTGCTGGCTTTCCAGGGGTCTGGGTGCATTTAAGGTGCTCTAACCAGATACTTTGATTTTATTTATTTGTTTTTGCAAGTCTTTCTCCCTGATGTTGACCCTTAGTAAATACCACTAGAGGGAACGCTGTTGAGCAGGAGGAGGTACAGAGCTGTGCAAAACCAGTTACAGCTGAGCTACCGCTGTCTTGCTTCACACTCAGTACAGCTCGGGTGCCCAGCCTAAACCGTGCCCCGGACTGCATTAACGTGCTCCTTTTCCTTCTCCCAGCACATCCACAGCCGCAGCACCCTGGAGTGCGCGTACCGGACTCACTTGGTGGCTGGCATAGGATTTTACCAGCACCTCCTGCTCTACATCCAGTCTCATTACCAGCTGGAGTTGCAGTGCTGCATCGACTGGACACATGTGACGGACCCTCTCATAGGTTTGTGCTCGAGGTGTTTGGCTCATGGGCAAGGCTGAATCCCACATGGGTGACATCCCCTTGCACTAATCCATCTTTGTTTCAGCATTCAAGGGAATTTTTTTTTCCCTGATTAGCAAGGTCTCTGTTTAGAATAGACTGTCCTGCTCTCTTTTCCGTGGCACTTTTTTTTTTTTATAATACTAAATTAGGGAAGAAAGAAGGGTTTCTAACAGGAAGAAAACAGTGTAAGAAAGTTCTTTAGTAAAATTGTCTGGTGATGGCAGATTTTTTATGGAAAATTGAAGAGCACTGCTGGCTGTATAGAATGTTTTTAAAAGCTTAGTTAAAGCAGACAAACAGGGGAATAGGTTCTTAAAATCAACAGATTTCTGTTGGTACATCCTATTCACTAGATGTGAGACACTATTCCTCCTTTTGGTGCCTCTTCTGTCTGTGCTCTCTTCACTGTGTGGCTTTGAAACGACTATTGATTCTTGGAATGAGAACACAGGAATGCCCTGTAGCTCATGTTAGCTGGCCCATGTGACCTCTGCATGCCCTTAGGTGCAGGGAAATTTGAGGTATTGTATCTGTTAGGGGAGGAAGAGTAAGAGTATATACAGTCCTGAAACAGCTCAAGACTGCCTGTGCGTTCACATCCTCGATTATCTTGTAATGGTCTGTTCTCGTTTACCTAGGGTTGTACTCAGTGGCCTCAGGGTATGTGTTTCTGTTGTGGGGGGTGTCCAGGTGAGAAGTAAAGCCTCTGGTTTGTGACCTGTATTAGCAAGGGTTTAACTGATGTGCTTAAAGCTGGCAGGGGTCAGGATGGCAGCACCTGGCTAAGGGAAGTTAGTGTGTCCTTAGCAAAAGGTTTTGCTTGCTGGAATCCTACTCTTAGTTCTGGGAGATGGTGATACCACTCTTGCCTTCAAAGTGTTGGTTTAAAAGGCAGATGTTCTTGGCAACTGTTGCTTTTGGAAATGTATCTCAGTACTGCAGAATTAATAAATCCTCAATATGCACATTCCAGGTGGGTTTATACCCTGAGGAGTGATGCCATATTAAGGGCTCCCCTTGTTCAGGTTTCTCGGTGTGTTTGGGCTCTTCAATTAAAAGGATGCTGCAGGTGAACATGTAACTGTAGAGTAGAGATGTAACTTTTGCCTATCCAGAAAAGCTGGATCTGAAAGGATCCCATATAAACCACAGATTGGGGTGGCACAGCTTGATGGGTATATGAATGAGAGCGAGACAAGTCAGAACAAAAAAAGGGAAGGTGAGTCCAACGGTGTATGCGGACACAGATTTAAGGCTGTGTGTTTGTACAGTGTGGCTTGTGCAACACCTCTTGGTAAGTGGGAACAGCTCCCCACTGGTCACTGCAGCCTCCAGATTTCATGTCCACCCTTATAGCCTCAGCCAGGAGGGAAGCAGAGTGCAGACTGGATAGGTCTTCAGAATCTTCTTTGGGATTCCTGCTTGAGGGAACTTTCTCCTCCGGAAGGTGTGAGTCCTTGGCAGCAGGAAGGCTGAAGCCAGCCTGAATCTATGGCGCTGGTGGCCCAGCGGCAGCGGACGCTCTCCCGAGGGGAAGTGCAGGCACAGCAGCCTTTGCCTCCTGATCTGTGGCTGAACTGTGGCCCCTCTGGCTGAGGGGGAGGTGGGATGTACTCTTCACAGGAACTGAGTCATGTTTGATGGGTTTAGTTAGTTCAGATCAGCTGGTTGCAGCCTTTCTCTGTTGCTTTTGACACTTTCCACTGCCTGAACTGCTCTTTTTTAATAAGTTTAGTATAGAATAGACAAGACTATTTTAGTTGGAAGGGACTTATGATTGTCCAGTCCAACTGCCTGAGCAACTCAGGGCTGACCAGGAGTTAAAACATGTCAAGGACATTGTCCAAATGGCTCTTAATCACTGACAGGTCTGGGGCACTGACCAGCTCTCTAGGAAACCCATTCCAGGGTGTGACCACCCTCTGGTAAGGAGAGGATTCCTCATGTCCAATATAAACCTCATTTGATGCATCTTTGAACCATTTCCATGTGCTCTATCACTGGGTGCCAAGGAGAAGAGATTGACACCTTCCCCTCCTCAGGAAGTTGCAGAGAGCAATGAGGTATCCCCCAGCCTCCTCTTCTCCAACTTAGACAAACCTGAAGTCTGTGGCCTCTTCCCAGGCTGTGCCTTCCAGCCCTGTCACCGGCTCGGTTGCCTTTCTGAGCCCACTGCAAAGGCACTGTTATCCAGAAGCAGTTCTCCCTAACTGACTCCAGCTGCCCTGCCTACAGCACAGGTTTCTGTGCTAGTTTTGCTTGTTTAACTTCTCTTCTTCCCTTTTTGGTTGGTCAGTCCAAAGTCTAAATCTTGGTCCTGAGACAATGAGTTTGTTTCCATCTTCAGTGTTGGAGAGGGTCTGTCCCCATTGTGTGCTGCTGCCCAATGCCAGTGCTCAAGAGTTTGTTCTGGCTTCCAGGGATGTGTGCCTGCTCCCACCCAAAGGCCTCATTAGCCATGCTAATGAAATCAGCCTTATTACTTATGTTCAGTGCTGTGTTAACGCGATCACACAGACAGGAATTGGCCTTTGTTCTCTCATCTGAGGGCAGATGGAGCCAGGTCTCTGTGGCAGACCTTGTGGACAAGGTGACAGTCATTTATTTCAGTGACATGCACTGCCTCCATCACCAGGGCATCCAAGGGGAGTGGTTGAACAGCAGACTCTGTAAGTATTTTTTTCTGCATTTATTTTCCACTTTTTGACAAGAGTGCCCCAGTGCTGCTCTACAAGATGGCACAGCCAGCAGTGGGGTCTGAGCGTGCGGGATTTGGTTTGGGTGTCTTGGGCAGAGGCACGGGCGGCTTCTGTGTCTTCCCGGCAGCCTCCACCCAGTGCTCTTAAGGGATTCTGTGTTTGCTTGTAGGCTGCAAGAAACCCGTGTCTGCATCAGAGAAGGAGATGGAGTGGGCACAGATGGCATGTCACCGATGTCTGGTTTATCTGGGAGATCTAGGTAAGGACAGCATTGCCTCTCAGGGCAGCCTTTAAAGTGGGAAAAAGATGCTGCCTGTACCATGTGAGGCTGTTGCTGTTGGGCACCGGCCAAGGTTACTTGCAGATTCTGTTTCCCTCTGACATCTTTCTCACAGGCTGGGATAAGCTGAAATCCTCGTGGCTGAACTGCTACAAGTTGCAGAAACTTTGTATTTGGGCAGGTAGATGAGGAGTTTGCTGCTGATAAGCAGCTGTAGCCATGGCTGTGAAAGAGTGGAAGCCTTTGCTTTTATTTACGTTGTTCCGACAGTGTGAAGGATCAAAGAGAGTTCAGTTCAGATTGCATAGTTGGGACTTGCCTTACAAGGCCACTGCCATCAGCACCAGTGGGACTGAAAATCAGATTTAGGCAATATTGTGCATCAATCCAGAGTTTTGCCACTGCAAAGTCCCAGGTTATTTGTCATTATGCTTGGCTGTGTGTCATCCTTTTTATAGCAGGCATGACTGTCCCACAGTCACGACCTCCTGAAGTGTGTGGAAAGTGTGTCAGCTTCTTGATTGTGAACATGTGGGAGTAAAGGCAGGGAGAAAACATAGCTGTGTGGAAAGCAGCTCTTGGAAGTGTGGTGCAGGTACATGTGTCTGATGCTGCAGCCTCCAAGCTGGTGAAAGCTGTTGGGCATTACTGTTGCATATGAATCAGCCTAAAAATGGCATTGCAAATCAATGTCTTGCAGGGGTCGTAGGAATGACTTACCTGAGTGGTGAGGAATGTGCTCACCTTTTCACAGTGCTGTCACCTAAGGTTTCCAAAATGCCTACATTTGTCAAAAGAAAAAAGGAGAGAAAATAAATGAATAAAGTCCAGTCTAGCCACAGTCAGGTACTTTATTAAGTCAGCTGACTTGATTTAGATTCACACCCTGCTGTACTAGAATATAGTCTGAGGTACAGGAAAATGGAGCACAACTGAGTTACTTCAAAGATAGATTAATCAGCAATTAACACATGGAACGGAAGAACATCTTCCTTTTGTTCATGTGATGCTGCAAGTGTGGCAGGCTCTGCCCTTGGCTGGAAGGGGCAGGAGTTGTGGTGTGTGGTGTGAGCAGGTGAAGGAAAAGTGTTTCATACAAGCCTGGCAAACCGTGTGTGTTGCAGTGTTTGCCAAGAGCAGTTCTTTGGTGTATTTGTTGACTTGGCCAGTATTTCAATTTTTGTGGTATTTTTAATCTGTAGGGAAACTGCTGCTCTGCAGCAGACACTGCCTTTGGGTTTCTGATGCATGGTGTGTGGTTTCCTTTCAGCTCGCTATCAGAACGAGCTGGCAGGTGTGGACACGGAGCTGCTGGCTGAGCGATTTTACTATCAAGCCCTTTCTGTTGCACCACAAATTGGTGAGTGACTTACCAGGAATTTATAGCTGTTAAAATCATGTTGCTGCAATGTAAAAACAATGTAGTACTGCACTGGTTAGGTTTATATTCTGCAACTCAGAGAGGACTGGTTTTATCCTCTGGTTAAAGTTGCTTCCTTTGAGAACTTCTCCTGCTGGCAAGCCAAACAGAGGAGTTAAAGCCAGGGTGCTCTTTGCCAGTGACCTCACCATACTCACCTGAAAACCTCTGAGAAGCTCAGACTTCCCTGTCTGTGATGTTGTACCTGTGGGCTAAGGGCAGATGCAGCTCTCCATTGCCAGGAGCAGAGCATTACTGGTCACCTTCCCCTTTTACCCCTGAAAAAAAATCTCATGTGCTGCTTCCTCCTTCAGAAGTGCCTTGTTCTGGGAGCACATCGGTGCCAGAGCAGAGGGCCTGTCATACCTTAAAGTGTGCAATTCCAGCCAAGTGCTCTCTACACGCTGTCTTTGCAGAGTTCTCACTGAACTGTTTGAGAGGCTGTTCCCAAATAAAAGTGGCAAAAGTTTCTGCACTACGGGAGCTGGAACAGAGCTCTCAGATGCTGATGATGTCTATGTCAAGGAATATGGAGTCAAGGCCACAGCACTGTTAGTACAGAGGAGGAGGCATTTTTTGCTCTTCTCTCTTACCTAGATAACTGGCACAAGGTGGGGAGGATCTAAAAGCTCTATAAAATGGAAAACAAACCCTGAATGGTGGAAGGATCGAGTAGTCCAGACCTTTGTACTGCAGCTTTACTACTCTTTGTGTCTCCTGGCTTCCCTCCTGTGTGGAAATGTAGTGAAAGGGAAAGGATCTGCTTTCTAGCCAGGGCCATTGGAGAATTCCAAGTGAAGTCCACTGCCCCTCTCCTTCCTGACAGGAATGCCCTTCAACCAACTGGGGACTTTGGCAGGGAGCAAATACTACAATGTGGAAGCAACCTACTGCTACTTACGCTGGTGAGTTCCTGTGGATCTGGGTGTCCCGGGCAGGGAAGCCATGCACTCCTGCTGCTGTGGGTGCCAGATCCTCTTCTTACTTTGAACTTGGCACTGTTTTCAGCAGATGAATTTTAGAGGAAGGGAAGGTGATGAGTTTGGTTTGCCCTTGAGCAGAGCTGGTGGTAATGAGAGCAAGCCTCAGTCAAACCAAACCATTGTGGTGGTTACTGATCACCTGTGCAGGGCTGCACCTGGAGGGCTTTGCCCAAACCCCTTGTGTGACCTGGAGAGCCAGGCTGGAAGTGGGGTGGAGGTGCTGAGAGGGGCACCCTGTGGCCTGAGCTGGGTGGCATTCCTGGCTTGAAGGCACTGATTTGAGAAGATGTGTAAGCAGGGCAGGTGGAAACTGTGGAGCAGCTGAAGTGCAGTTCGCAGCCATTGGTGGGAGTTAAGTTGCCCAGCATGTTCAGACAGCAGCACTGGGTACCCATCCTCATGCCTCGATGCCTGAATAACTTGCTAGTGAGTTAAAGCCATAAAATGTGAGCGGCCTTGTGGCAAAGTAACTTTCACTGTGTCCTCTTTTGGTGCTGTAGCATTCAGTCTGAAGTGTCCTTCGAAGGTGCCTATGGGAACCTGAAGCGGCTGTATGACAAAGCAGCCAAGATGTATCATCAGCTGAAGAAATGTGAAACCAGGAAGCTGTCTCCAAGCAAGAAACGGTAAGAAGGGAAAGAAAAGGAGAGGTGCAGGCTGAGAGTTTGCAGTGCCACTAGTGTATCCTCTGGGTTGAGAGTAGTGTCTTTGTGGGAAGTGGAGCTGGTAGATGGGCCATTCAGCATGGTGACTGTTCCCCAGAATTTTGAGAGCCCCACTCTAGACCACATTCTTGCTCTCTTGGGTCATAATTTCAGGAGAAAAGCTAAATGCTGGCCAGATGTAGAGTTTGCATTGAGAGATTTTCTCACTCTCCCCTGGAGCTGGGGACTGTTCGTGAGGGTTGGGGCATATTGGTGAAAGTTGGCAGTGTATAAACTGTCTTCTTTCTCTCTAGTTTCATCAGAATGGACTTTTCAGTTGAGACATGATTTACCTGTTAATAGAGCTCTGTCAGCCCAGCCCATCTCTGTGCTGGGGCACCTGCTTTACAGTGTTTTCTCCTCCATCTTTTTAGAGGAAAAGACATTAAGAGGTTGCTGGTGAGCTTCATGTACCTGCAGAGTCTTTTGCAGCCAAAGAGCAGGTAAGATTACGGTAGATTGTATCTTCTATTGATAACTCACAGTAGCAGGCACTTGGAATTGGAAGGGATGGTTTCCTGTAGGATAACAGTGCCTCTGATGAGGCTTTCTGCCAAAAGGCCCAAGACTTTGGACTGTCTGTGCATGGAGCATGAAGAAGGTTGTGTTTCCAGGGGAGGCTGAAACACCAAAGGGTTAAATACTTCATGACTTGTCTAAATCAAGCCAGTCTGAGTGAGTGTTGAGCTCCTGAGCCTTGCAGCTGTCTCTGTGTTGTACTGTGCCTTTGGTGTTTGCTTACCCCATGCAGTCATCAGATGCCTTTTCCTGGCAAGCCCTGTATTCAGGCTGATGGGGCAGCAAAGAGTTGCCATCCACACGTGTGGGGCTGTTCACTGCACTTGAAAGTCTGTAACCAAACCCCTTGTTCACAGAAACACCAAAATCTGGTTGTGTTAGAATAAATAGGAGGCTTTGTACAAAGCTTTTGGGGTTCGGGATTTTTTTTTATTGGATTTTCTCTGTCTCTGCTGGGAGGTTTTCAGGTGATTTTATATAAACCTCTTACTGCTTGAAACAGAAGAGGTGTTTTGAAGGGCTTAGGTACAGGCTGCAGTTAAATGCATTGTGGAATGGTTTAGGTTGGAAGGGACCTTCTGGGGGTCCAGTACTTCTCCAAAGTAGTGTTCACTGTGAAGGTAGATGCAGATGTGAAGCCAGATGAGCTTGCTCAGAGCCTCATCATGCTGAGTTTTGACTGGATCCAAGGACAGAAATCCCACACCTTTCTGGTCTCTTTTCCTGTGTTTGACCACCTTCACCATAGAATTTTTTTCTCCTTGCATCTAGTCTCTTTTTTCTTTTCTGTAGTGTATACCCATAATTTCTCTTCCTTTTGCTGTGCACCACTAAAGAGAGTCTTACTCGGTCCTCTATAACCCCCTGTTTGGCATCTGGAAACAGAAGACACCCCCCATACCTTCTGTCCTTCAGGCTGAACAAACTAGATTCTCTTTGTCTCTTCTCATACATTATGTTCTCTGTTTCTCTGCTAGGCTAAGTTTGTCGGTGTGTTTTTGTTTGGTGGTGTTTTTTGTCCTGAGGACCCCAAGACCAGATGCAGTGCTCCAGATGCCACCTTGTGAGTGCTAAATGGAGAGGCAGAACGCATCCTCAACCTGCTGGCTCTGCCCTTGCTCATGCAGCCCAGTATGGGATTGGCTTTTCAATCCTGCCTTATACTGAGGTGGAACTACAATGCTCCTCTAATATCCTCTCAACAAGTACTTAGCACATAAGAAATTTGGGAAGTACTTCAATTTCCCAAGCACACTTCCCCCTGAAAAGGCTTTGCTGGAAGTTTCACAGGTCTGTTTTGTAGCTAGGAGGCTCCCACAGCCTTTTGGATTGATCTCATGGACGTTTCCTTTGAAGGACTGAATAGCTGTGGAGGATTTTGGAATATTCTTACAGAGCTGCTGGAGAGACATGCGAGGAGGAAAAGCTGAGTCCCATGTGTGTGGCAGTGTAATACTTTTCACTGAGCAGTGCATCCGGAACTTCTGCTCCCTTTAGTATTTAAGTGTCTTGTGTATCTTAATGGCCGCCGCTGAGCTCCCAGGGGAAAATTCATCTGGTTTTTGGTGGCCCATCTCTAAGTATTGCTTGTCTTTAGCTTAGCAACTTTAAAGAGGAAAACATAATCTGATTAATGTCACTTGCTTCCCATAGCTGTTGTTGCCTGCAGTCAATTCCCTGATGCTTCATCCCACCTAGTGCTAAAGGACAGCCTAACTGCCAGTTTTGGTTCAGTTTCTGGGCAGACATGCTAGGAGCATGAGTCTGGAGTTAATAATCCTTATTTATTTTTCACTCTTTTTAAGCTCTTTGGATTCTGAGCTGACATCTCTCTGCCAGTCTGTGCTGGAGGATTTCAACCTGTGCTTGTTCTACCTGCCCTCTCCTCCTAACCTGAGCTCAGCTAGTGAAGATGAAGAAGAGTATGAGAGTGGCTACTCCTTCCTTCCTGATCTCCTGATCTTTCGCATGGTGATCATCTGCCTTATGAGTGTTCACAGCCTCAAGAGGGCAGGTAACCAGTGCTTTGTTTGGAAGTTTTGTGGTGAACATCCAGCAGCGCAGCTGGGCTGGAGATGCTGTCTGAGCTGGCGTTCATGTTGTGGTGAAGTGCTCACCTCCTCCATCTCACTGTGCCCTCTGGTTGCAGGTTCCAAGCAGTACAGTGCAGCCATTGCCTTCACGCTGGCCCTCTTCTCTCACCTGATAAATCACGTCAATATTCGCCTCCAGGCTGAGCTAGAAGAAGGGGAAAATCCTGTCCCAGCCTTTCAGAGTGATGGCACAGGTAAGAGGACAGAGACGGCAGCACCTGTGTCTCCCAGGCTGCCTGCCTACAGAGCTGTCTTTCCCCTTTCTCTCTTTTCTCCCCTTTCTCCCCTGGGCATGGGTTTTGTAGTGCAGAGGTGTATTGATCTTTCACTGCTGGTCTGGAATCTCCAAAGATGGGTGATGTGCTGAGTCGTCTCCACTTGGATGCTCTTTCTGAGTATCTGAATCACCACGGGATGGACATGTTGCTTTCCTTATAAGGAGTTTGCTTTCTGTATCTCTTGGCAGCTCATTCATCATCTGTTTACCCCAGTCTGAGACTTTATTCTCTCTGTTTGCTGTTGTTTACTGGCTGCTTTCCTCCTCCACTGAGGAGATGATCTCGGGTAAAACACCTGGGCTGAGGGAGGCAGAAGGGGGCTGAGTGGGGCTGAAGGAGACAGGCCCTCTCAGCGTACCTCAGTTCTGCTCAGCAAGCAGAATTTCTGCTCAGGCTCTTGAATTGCTGGGGGATTTTATTGAGCAGAGAATAAAACTGCTAAACCTTTCCCCTGCATACAGTCCATTTGCAATACTTCACTGAATGTAGGGTGAGGGAGTTTCTGGTAAAAGCAACAATGAACAACCCCTCCTCTGCCCGTTTTGGAGCTGTCAGGGTGATCCAGGTCTGCTAGAAAGGCTCCGGGCATGTTGGTCAAGAAAAGGATTGGGTCAGGTCACTGTAGTTACAGAGCACATGTCTCTGCCCTGCTTGGTGGTCACTCAGCTCTTTGACTGTAGAAACCTGGGGAGGAGAGTTAGAATTCAGCTGTGTTTTACGCTGGTTTAGCGGCATTCAGCACTGAGGCTGCCTGGTAACAGAGTAGCCCAGCTTGGGCAGTAGGAATCCTGGCTTCTCAGGGCTTCCTGGGTGTTTTTAGAAAGTGAGTCTTTCTTCTGGGGTTTCTTATCCTGTGGTGGAAGGCACTGATGGAAGTGATGGCTGAAGTTTGCAGCCCTGGTTCTCTGGGCCCAGGGCTGGCAAGCAGCAGCCTGTGGAACACGCTGTGACTTGAACTTATATTCTCCCTGTAAATGCAGATGACCAGGAGCCACGGGAGCCTGTGAACTCGATTGAGAAGGAAGCTGAAGCTGAGTTGGCCAATCATCAGCCCAGCGAGGAACAGCGGAAGAACGACTGCAAGAAAAGCAAAAAATATTCTCGTCTCTCCTGTCTGCGCCGCCGCCGCCACCCCCAGAAGGTGGATGAGAGCGACCTGAGTGAGGGCTTTGACTCTGACTCCAGCCAGGGCTCCATCAAGGGCAGTGATGGCTCAGAGAGTGGTTCAGAGAAGAGTGATGAGGAAGCAGAAGCTGCTTTTGATGTGGAGACAGACTCCGACATGAACAGCCAAGAATCTCGGTCTGACTTGGAGGACATGGAGGATGAACCAGGAGAGGAGGGAAGCAGCCAAGGCAAAAGTGGGCCCAAAGAGGCCTTAAAAAACTGCGTGGATGGCAGTGGGCTGGGGGACTCCAAGAGCCCAAGCGTCTCTAAAACTGAGGCTGTGGATCCAGCAGTCAATGGGCCGGCTTCCCTGAGCACTAACGATGCAAGCATAGCCAGTAATCTCCAGGCCATGTCCACCCAGCTGTTCCAGACCAAAAGGTGCTTTCGCTTGGCTCCCACGTTCAGCAACATCCTCTTGAAACCCAACAGTGAGCCACCTGCCTTGAAGGATGGGATAGAGAGCAAGCCATGTGTCAATGGAGATCTGGAGAAGCCCAGCTTGGCAGAGCAAGGTAAGGGCTGTGTTATTGCAATTTTGTGTAGAAAACTGCAAACTATAGCAGTCTGTTTACTAAATTCACCATTTCCCACGGTGCTAGCTCTCCTTTGGCCAGGTTTGGAGGAGCAGGTTGCCCAAGTAGTGGGCAGGCCTTGGGTTGGACATTTCCTGACGGAGGAGCTGTGTTTTTACAGCCCAGCATGCAGGAATGTGTGCACTGAGCAAAGGAAACACCTGTGGCCAGCCAGGGTTATCAGAACTATTGCTCTGCAGACTAAATACTGAGCAGCTCTGATAGTCACAGGCTCACAGGCTGGTTTGTTTGGAAGGGTCTTTAAGGCCCATGTCATTCCCTCTCCCTTCCACTAGACCAGGTTGCACCAAACTACATCCTACCTGGCCTTGAACGCTTCCAGGGATGGGGCAGCCACAGCTTCTCTTGGCAACCGGTGCCAGAGCTTCACCACCCTCACAGGAACAATTTCTTCCTAATACCACATCTAAATTTACCTTCCTTCAGTTTAAATTCCCCCTTGTCTTGTCCAGGACCTTATCAAAGTCCCTCACCAGCTCTCTTGGAGCCCCTTTAGGCAATGGAAGGAGCTCTAAGGTCTCCCTGGAGCCTTTTCTTCTCTAAGCTGAACACCCCCACCTCTCCTAGCCTGTCTCAAGAGCAGAGGGGCTCCAGCCCTCGGAGCATCTCCGTGGCCTCCTCTGGACTCGCTCCAGCAGCTCCTCATCCTTCCTGTGCTGGGGCCCAGAGCTGGAGGCAGCTCTGCAGGGGGATCTCAGCAGAGCAGAGGGGTAGAACCCCTCCCCCTCACATGCTGCCCACACTTCTGGGGGTGTGCCCAGGACAGCTTTGGCACAGTTGGCTTTCTGGGCCCCCAGTGCATGTTGCCATGGCATGCTGCCCTTGTCAACCCATCCCCTCCAAATTCTTCCCAGGGCTGCTCTCCATCCATTCTCCCTCAGCCTGTGTTTGTGCTTGGCGTTGCCCTGACACAGGTACAGCATTTCTCCTTGCCCTTGCTATTCCTTCTGGAGTTGACAGAGACCCACCTTTCCAGCCTGTCCAGGTTCCTCTGGTGCCATCCCTTCCCTCCAGCGTGTAATCCCACCACACAACTCAGTGTTGTCAGCAAACTGGCTGAGGGTGCACTTGATCTCACCATCTGACGCCAACAAAGATGTTAAAAAGTGCTGGTCCCAATTCCAACCCCTGAGGATGCCCCTCGTCACTGCTCTCCACTTGGACATTGAACTGCTGGCTGCAGCTCTTTAGCTATGACTGTCCAGCCAAGTCGTTGTCCACTAAGTGGTCCTTCCATTAAATCCATGTCTCTCCAGTTTAGAGACAAGGATGTTGTGCGGGACAGTGTCAGATGCTCTGCACAAACCCAGGTAGATGAGGTCAGTTGCCCTTCCCTCATCCTCCACTGCTATAACCCCATCGTAGAAGGCAAATAAAACTTTTAGGCACGA
This sequence comes from Oreocharis arfaki, assembly GCA_013398015.1. NCBI lineage: Eukaryota > Metazoa > Chordata > Aves > Passeriformes > Paramythiidae > Oreocharis > Oreocharis arfaki. The sequence continues at coordinate 21,481 of VZRR01013580.1, read as the reverse complement.
TTTGCAGTAGTGAAACCATGTTGGCTCCAGAGGATAATTCCAACAGGTATTAAAGATTGCATCTTCCCTTTTCCCATGTGAAATGTCTAATCAGACACTTACTATTGCTTCTGGTGACAGACAGGACAGATGGAGGACAGGAAGTTCTGCATGAGATGACAGATTATCAACCCAAAGCTCATGTAGAAGTTGGTGTGGAAGATGTGACCCAGGTGCATGTGAGAGGCGTTGAGGGCCTCTCTGTGACCCCTCAAATGTGCTTCACTGAGTGTTCCATGCTGACCCCCTGGGAGAGGCACAGCAGGTGGAGCTGCCATGTCTCCCTTACCACTCAACTTAAACAACTGAGTGATGTTCTGGGCAAAAACAGCTGGAAAGGGAGATCTGATGCACTACAGGGAGTTGTTTGTATTTCACATAAAACTACACGGGCCTGTTCAGTCTTGTTTGTCATTCCTCCCAGCTTCCCTGGAGCAAGGAAACATTCTGCATCCTGCTGCCAAATCCGGCTGGCCTACAGCACTGGCAAGATTCAGGCTTTGCTTGGGCCAGGATTTGAAGGCACAGTATTAGATCATGTTAGTGTTGACTGGCTCCCAGCACTGCTCCGTGGCCACATGAAAGAGATGGGGGGTAAAGGAAGAAACAGATGGGTTTTGGTCTGTTTAACCCTTTCCCTCTGTGGTTATCAAGCTGTTGCAGCTCCAGGGACGTGTGGCCACAATACCTTTACAGGTGTAGAAAATGAGAGATGGAATGAGTTCACTGTGTGCTTTTTAGCTTGCAGCTCTCCTCATCTGTGCTGTATCCAAACTGCTTTTTCATGGTGCTGTCAGGGGTGGGTTCTGAATAAATCACCTCCTTCCTTGTGATTCCGAGGGTTTATGGAATGCCCGTAGCTGTGCTAACTGGAAGCAATGGCAGCACTTGAAATAAGGGGCTGTAGCAAAACATGTCGTTGATTCCCACCTTGACCTCAGGTCACTTGTGTCACATGTGATTCCATTGACAATGGCTTTGAGATCCTCAGGTCCAGAGCATTAGAAGAGCGCAAAGAATATGTTCACTGTTTAAAATTCTCTGGGCTCTGACTCATAGGACAGCCCTGCCATTTCCTGCGCTCGTCTGGCTCGAAGCTGGGAGCATGTTGGCCTCATGGCTCTGTTCCCTGCAGGAACTACTCTGGTCTTTGTGCTGGCATGTGCTGCTCCACTCTGTCAGCAAGCCTCTTGGAGGTTAGGCATTGGTCAAACCTTCACAGGGAGATTTTAACCCTCTTCTCCCAAGGAAGAAGGAGATGTGGGAGTGATACACTCTACAGCACAGGGGACAGGGACTAGTTTTGTGAGGATGTGTGGAGGCACCAAGTATTTCAACTCAACTATTACCAACACAGTGCTGTTCTGACACCAGCAGGGCTTGGCATCTCAGGGGGTTTAACAGCTGCCATCTTGCACTTGCCTTTGTTTTCTAGATGATGTGTCTGACTCCGAAGAAAGCATTTCAAGTAACAAATCCTGCAGAAATGAGCGATCCCTTCAGGAGAAGTTGGAGATTGTGACCAATGAAGGGCTGCTGCTTACTGTTAAGGTGTTCCTGGACTGGCTGAGGACAAACACAGACCTCATCATCATGTGTGCTCAGGTGGGGATGGTGTCAGGGCTCTCTGCAAGGTTGTGTCTGGTCAGTTTCCCTGGGCTGGTTGCGGCCATGGCCCCACTCCTGGGCAGAGGGTGATACTACGTCCCCCACCAGCCAAATTAAGCTAATCTGCACCTAAGAAGGATAGTGAGGTTTACCCTTCATAAAGCGTTCTGAGGGCTGTGAGATGCTGGAAGACCTAAGCAGCCTGGTTGTTGTATACGTCTGTCTTGACATTTTCTGTGGCTTTTTGTGTTCTGTTCCTGCAGAGCTCTCAGAGCCTGTGGAACAGGCTGTCTGTGCTCCTGAACCTTCTGCCTTCTGCTGCAGACCTGCAAGAATCAGGTACTGGAGAAGGAAGTGGCAATGTCATGTTTCACCAGGCCTGGTCGTCAGTGATTCCCCGGGTGTGTGAGAGAGCCCAGGGAGGGAGATTTCCTAGTAGCAGTTTTTATAAGCACAGTAGGAAGTGACACATGCATGTGTTGTTTTTTTGTTTAAACACCATTCCAGTTAAATACTGTCCCATAGTCTTTAGACTCGTAAAATCACAGAACATCCTGAGTTGGAAGAGACTCCTTCGCTCCAGGATCCAGTTCAACTCCTGGCCCTGATGGGACAACCCCAAAAATCACACACAAAAAATGCTATATTCATGCCTTAATATGGCTGATATTAACAGTGACACCAGCATGTGAGAATCTATGTGTGGCCAACGGGAGTGAAATTCACTGCCAGGAGCAGAAGTAAGGCTGTGATTTTGCCATGGTAATCCTGGAAAATAATTTCGGAGCTCCAGCTGCTCGTGATGTGCTCTATGCCTCTTCAGGGCTAAGCCTGAAGATCCCTATGGTTCATGAGAAGCAGAGTTGAAACAGGGTTGCTCATCTGTTGGAATAGGTGGGAAAGCTATCCCCCCAGACAGGGGATTTCCCAGAGTCCCTTGGCAGATTGTTTGAGAGAGTTGCTCTTTGTATTGTGGGTGGTCTTGTGGTTCCTCCTTAAGCAGGTGCTCACAGAATATGTGTCATTAACACCTCTGCCTGTGACCATTACAGATCATGTGCATTAAAGCAGTTTTCCTCTTTGTCCCCTCATGAGTTGTTCTGCTCTCCTCCTTGTCCCTCCTCTCCAGGGCTGGCCCTGTGTGATGAAGTCAAGGACATCCTGAGTGATGCTGAGCTCCCAGACCTGAAAGCCAACCTGCTGCTCCCTGAAGATGTGGCCCTGCGCAATCTCCCCCCTCTGAAAAATGCACACAAGAGGTTTAACTTTGAGCAAGACCGGCCCATTTTCTCAGCAGTTGAGGAGGTGAGTTGGGGTAAATCCTGAAGAAAGTCAGACCTGGATTGTTGTGTTATGTGGTTCCTCTTCCCAGCACTGAAGGCCTGAGCAGAGGTTTATGGAGCAGGTGTGGAGGGGTGATTTCCTAAGATTTTCTTGGGTTGAGGAAGCCCAGAGTGCTGGCACCCCTGAACCTTCTGGCCAGCTGTAGCCTTTCCTGCAGCCCCCTCCTGCAGTCTCTGACTTCAGAAGAGATCAGAAACATCCTTCAGAGTTAGGCATTTAATATCAGTTCCTGCCTTTTTCAAAAGCGCGAGCTGCAGGTCGGCGCTGCCTCAGGCCGCAGCCCCGCGGCTGCTGTGGCTGGTGACTGCCTCTGCTCCCTTGCAGTCTGTCGTGCGGATCTGCTGCATTCGGAGCTTTGGCCACTTCATTACCCACTTGCAAGGCAGCATCCTGCAGTTCAACTCGGAGCTTGGGATCTTCATCAGCATAGCACAGTCAGAGCAAGACAACCTGCTGCACCAGGCCCAGGCCCAGTTTCACATGGTGAGTTGGTAGAGGTGAATGAATTCTCTGTACTTGGCACAGTTTCCTGTAGGTTACTATTAGGTTGTAACTATAATCAGAGATCTTCGGGAGGAGATGAAAGGTCTGTTTCTTAAAGCTATTCCAGTGTCCCTTTTTTGGCCTGGAAGTGTTTCTGGAAGTATGTGCTAGTGTCAGCTGGTGTGTTTCCTGCTAACTGATAACGGAAGTTTGGTTTTGCAACTAGGCTGCAGAGGAAGCTCGTCGGAACAGGCTCATGAGAGACATGGCTCAGCTTCGACTGCAGGTAGGAGATGCTGCTTCCAGCCTGAAAACCAGCAGGGTAGTGGCTGGAATGTCAGAACCTGGGAAGGGAAAGGGGAACTCTCTGCTCCCGTCCCACACAGAAGCAGTAAGTCCATTCTGTATAGATCGAACTGTAGAATGTCTCAAGTTGGAAGGGATCCCATAAGGATCGTGGAGTCCAGGTCCCTGCTCCTCACAGGGCTACTTAAAACTAAACTGAATGCCCAAAAGAGTTGTCCAGGCACTCCTGGAGCTCTGGCAGGCTTGGTGCCACAACCACTTTCCTGGGGAGCTTGTTCCAGGAACCAACTACCCTCTGGGGGAAGAACCTTTTCCTAATGTTAAGCCTGAACTTGCCTTGATGCAACAATGAAGCTGGAAATTAAATGAACCATTTCCTCATGTCCTATTGCTAGTCATTGGAGAGAGGGAGTCAGCACCTGCTCTCTGACCCCCTTGAGGAAGGTGTAGGCTGTGATGGGGCGGTCACCCTCAGCTTTCTCTGCTTTTTCTGCTTTTTCTCCAAGCTGAGCAAACTGAGTGACCTCAGCCACTTGAGGCTTTTCACCATCCTGGTCATCCTTCTCTGGACATACTCTGATATTTCAATGCCCCTCTTACATCAAGGTGCCCCAGACTGTTCACAGTACTCCAGGTGGGGCTGCACTGGGCAGTGCAGAGTGGGACCATCACCTCTTGCTGACCCTCTGCTGCATCCAGCCCTCTGTTCTGTATGCTCAGAGGTTGGATGGGCCTGGTGGACCATTGCAGGACAAGTCTTGTCCTGTTTGATGGCCTGTTTCAGCATAAATGTGAAGCAAGTGTCTCTGCATGTGTGTTTTCAGCTGGAAGTGTCTCAGCTGGAGGGAAGTCTCCAGCAGCCCAAGGCACAGTCAGCCATGTCTCCTTACCTTGTTCCGGACACCCAGGCCCTCTGCCAGCACCTGGCTCTGGTCAAGCAGCTGGCCACTAGTGGGAGGTTCATAATCATCATCCCTCGAACAGGTATGGGGACTCCACAGCAGGTAACTGGCAGTGGCTGCGTGCCCCCGTCCCTTCTGTGCTGGGAGCAGGCCCCAGGGGCCTGGGTGGTGGCTTTCTCTCCTCCTGCTCTTATCCTTGACTTCATCTGGAACAGTTGTAAAACCCTTTTGATGTGTTGCTTTTGGGGCCTGTTCTATGTGTGGCCCATGCTTGGGATTTTGGCAGAGTGTGTCAGAACAGCTGAGAGGAGAGAAGTCCTGTTCCCCCTCTGCCTTTCCTGTGGCAGCTATGCATTGGACAGAGTTCTGTGGAATGGGAGAGTACTTGACACCTCTGGATTGGTTTGCAGAAGTAGAACTGTAAACAAGATTTTTTTTGTTGTTGTTGTTGTTTTTTGGTTTTTTTTTTCTGTTAGTTATCGATGGCCTAGACTTCCTGAAAAAGGAGAACGCCGGTGCTAGGGACAGCATTCGGTATCTGGAAGCAGAATTTAAAAAGGGAAACAGGTGAGAGCAGGAGAGGGGTAGGATTTTCCCTTGCTTTTGGAATGGGTGGGCATTAGGGTGGGAGTAGGCTGTGGATCCCTTGGAGCAGAGTGAGGAGTGGGCCGAGGAAAAGCCAGACTTCAGGAATGGGAAGGTGGTGAAAGAGCAGATTCAGCCGCTGGTTCTTCAGATGTGCTGGTACATGCTGCTCAGCTGTGGAGTGCAGCTGCTTCTGAGGAATGGTGGAGTTGCATCTCTGTTGCTGTATAAACCTTTGCCACTGCACTGGGAGTGCTGGAAAAGCTGGATTGTGCCTGGGTGCTCTGCAGAAGCACAGTTGAGAGGACAAACTGCATCTTTGAGGCCAATGTCAGGGCTGGTGGGCTTGAGACGTGGTACTGTGAGGGGCATGCGGGAATGGCAGTGAGGCAGGGAGGTGATCGAAGGGATTCACAGAGGATTCCTTGCATGACCCTCTAGGTGTTGAATTTGGGTTGGTGGAACAGCTCCTCTGGTTGTGGAGCTGTTGTGGAGCACTGACTTGAGGCTGTGTGACGGTCTCCATATGAACTCAGAGACTCTGCTCTCTCCTCAGGTACATTCGTTGCCAGAAAGATGTTGGGAAGAGCTTTGAGAGGCATAAATTGAAGAGACAAGATCTAGATGCCTGGTAAGATTTCAGCATCTGAAGGTGTCTGAGCCCAGTTCCCAGAAGGCAGGTGGCTTTGGGGAGAGGTGGTAGCACTGGGACCCATTGCAGAGCTTGTTCTATGTGAGTAATGATGAAATTCCGTGGATATAGGGACAGCCATCTGTGCATGTTACACCGAGCACTCTGTGCTCAAAAGGGTCTCAGAAAAGTCCTCAAGGGGAACAGGAAAGCGGCCCTGCTTCCCACTTCTCCTCCCGAGCAGATGTGGTCTTCTCGCTGACCTCCCCCTCTGTTCCTCTTTTCTGTCAGGAATCTCTATAAAATACTGGACAGCTGCAAGCAATTGACAGTGTCCCAGGGCAGTGGAGAGGACGACACCACAGGAATGGTCACCATCATCACGGGCTTCCAGCTGGAGGACCCGAGCGTGTTCTCGGTGCCCATGCAGGTCAGTAGCTCTTGTCTGGCCGAGCTGAGCCATTCTGCTTCCTAGCAGGGATATAATATGATTGGTTGGCAAGAGATTTTTTTTTTTTAATGTTTTTTTTGCCTTGGCTGATAACTGGCCTGGTTTCCCCAAAGTTACTTTATACGTTGAGATTCCTTATTCCTTCAAGGCTTCTTGATACTCTCCCAGAGTATTCTGGGAGAGGTGGGAGAATTGAATTTCATGTCTATGCAGGCCTCTTGTACCAGAGCAATGAGAATTGGGAGGATTTGGCCTTCCAGCTGTGCCGGGCTGCTGGAGAGTCCCCAGGTTGGGAATGGTGGCTGTCTTGACAGGGCAAGTTAAAAATTAACTGTCTGTTTTGTCTGCTTGCTTGCAGTCTGCCATCCAGGCAGCCGCCAATGCCAGCATAGAGATAAAAAATGTTCTGGAGTTCTACAAGCAGTGGAAAGAGATGGGCTGATGGTCAGAAAGGCATCGGGTTGGTGAACCTTTCTCTCCCCCTCTCGGAACGTGCAGCGTCTGAACGAAGGAAACAACAATCTGGGCGACACTTAAGACACGAAGAAGCAGCAGCAGAAACAGCAACAAAAATACCTACCCAAACGAATTAAAAAAAAAAAATCCAATGTGGGCACGCACACCGACACCCTCCACCTGCATCCTGAGCAGACGGCTGTACAGCTCTGATGGCGCCAGCTGCTCTGAGAGAGGCCCCGCGGTATGGCCGGGGCAGAGCTCTGCCCTTCTCCCAGTCGGCAGAGATGGGCGAGAGACGGGCAGTCCTTCATTCCCCTCCTTCCTCCCAAAGCTTGCTTGGCCAGCAGAAACAGGCTGGTGGTTCAAAGCATGGACTTAACTTCAGCAAAACCAAACCAGTGCGGCAGAAACAGAACCCTCCGGCTAGGGAAAGAAGATCCAAAGAGTGTTTTGCTCTTGTTCGGCAATCTGGGGACAGGAAAGCGGATAGTATTTTTCCCTCCCCCCTTTTGAATTAATTATTTTTCAAGGGTTTTTTCCTTTTAATTTTTAGTTTTTATACATATGAATAATATTAAAAAAAAAAAAAGAAAAAAGAGGAGTTCCCTTGGGGTTCTAGATACTCTTCCAACGTCAGAAAGAAAAGGAAACACTTACGCTATTTAAAAGGGGGGGAAAGCTCTTAATATAATTTTTTTTTTGTCTTAGAACAAGCATATTTATTTCCTTTCCCAGGCCCCCATGGAGTGGGCTCAGTGCAAAGGGATGTTGGTCTGTGAGGAGGGAGCAGCCCCACGTTGTGCACTCCGCTCTCCCTGGGAGCTGCATGCTTCATGAGCAGCACGAGCTCAGCTGCGCTGCTCCAGGGAGGCCAAAGGACTCTGTGCCTCCATCCCCAGTTTCTCCCACTTTGCTTCCAGCGTTAGACCTTGGAGAAAAGGAGGAATCCAGCAGAAGTGCTGGAAGAGAGAAATGAGCCGGGTGGGATTTAAACACCATTAAGGCTCAAATGCTTGACTTGAGCACTGCAACCCTGGGATGGAGCAGATGTCTCCAAAGGACCCAAAGCCCCTTTTTCGTCTTTTCTTTTTTTTTCCCTTTTTTTCCCCCTAAATCTTTCAATAGGGTGTGGAGGAGGAAGGAGAATCTCAAAGCCATTATCTTCTGCTGGTTGTTCGATGCACCACTGCTGCAATGCTGTGCTAGAGATGGTGACAGAGCTGGAGTGTTTGTGTCCCCCTTTCTCGCATCCTTCTGGGCTGGCAGAGGCTGACCAGCTGCTGCCCAGGAGCACTGAGCTCACGGACTGTTCCGTGCTTTTCGCATCCCAAACAGGAGGGCTGATGCTACCTGGACGGATGCTGGAAGAGCTGGTTCCCCAGGTGACCTGTGAGGGATCCTGCAGACCTCCATCCTGACAGCATCTCACGCAACCTGTGTCTGACACGCTGTCACTTGGCCGGTGCTCAGATATGAAGCTGCAGGTTGCTCGCAGGGCAGCAGGAGAGGGGCTGGGCAGTGTCTTCGTGCTCCCTCTTGCCTCCGTGTGCCCACGGAACAGACGTCTCCATCCACATGAACCAGCAGCAGCTATGCAAGTACAAACCACTGGAGTCTTCTATCTGTCTGTGTTCTCACATGGGCCAGCCAGAAGCTGCTACAGCCAGGGCGTAACATGAGAAGCTGAGTCACATACTCCACTCCGTGCAGGCTCCGAGCATGGTGTGTTGTACTGTGGGAGCAGGATGTTCCTTGTTTTCAGGTAAAAATGAAAAATACCAGCACAAGTACCAGAGGATTCATTTCTATTCCAGTTCCAGCTCCTTTGCAGCACAGCAGAGGGAAATGCCAATCTCCGTGGTGCAGCTGGTCCATCCCTGGAGGCTGACAGGCTGGTGTGAGGGACAGGGGTTTCCCTGCGGGATTTTCCCTTTTACAGCTTCTCCTGAAACTCACAATGCTTTGCTTGGCTAAGCCAAGAAAAGGTCATATGCAGGACAGCAGGTCAGAGACTCTGGCACACCTTGGGGATTCTTGGAGATCTGAGATGGGTTGTGAAGCTCCCAGTCACTTTTTCCTCCAGTGGTTTTATTTGAAGCCATTTGTTTGTGTAGCTCATTATTTCTGTTCGATGGGGTGGAACAAGAGAAGGGAATCACCTTGTGGGACTGCTCTTGAGGTGAAACCCTCCTTGTCTGGCGGGAGGCATGGAGAGTTGGTGTGCTCTGCTTTTTCCTGCTGCTGGAGAAACTCCCCCTGATCCTGGCTGCCGAGCACAGCAGAGGAGTCTGGGAGTCACTGGGGCTGAGCCCGGGGTGCGTGTCCTGAGAGCCTCAGTGTCACCCTCGTGGCCACACTTGGGGTTGGTGAAGAGAAGCATTGCTGGGTTATGGTCAAAGCAGTGAGGAGCTGGGGGCAGTCCTCAGCTTCCCTCCAGGTGGAGCATTCCTTGGGTCCTGGCTGGATCTTGAAGGGGGAGAAGAGCAGTACAGGTGAAGCAGCAGCCCAGAGGGAATTCCCCTCTCGCTGATGGCAAGTGTTTCAGTCGATGGCAAGTGTTCGGGTTCCTGGGGCTCCCGCAGCCCTGCAGGGTGGCAGCTGGGAGCCGAGTGCTGCGTAGTCGGGCAGGCTGAGGAGGAACTGTGTTCTGAGTCACTGAGGCCTTGTGTGGGCACAGGATGCAGTTTAAGAACAAAAGTAAATAAACTCAGTTTCTGTAGCCAGAGGCTGTGGAGCTACCCTGAGCCCGTGTAGGGCCACATGGCGATGGCAGGGGCTGCTCACAACTATCCCTTAGTCACTGCTCTGGTCCCCTGAGGGGCTTGTTTAGTATTACCAGGTTTTGCATACCTGGAGGGGAGGAAGATGCCCTCACCATGCAATGGGGAAGCCTGAATGCCCCCAAGGCACCTTCCACTCTGGGCTGGATGGGGAAGGATTGTGACCTTTAAAAGGGACACCTGAAGGGACCCTATGCCACCCTCCATCCTCTCCAGAGCGCACAGTCATGCTTGAGGACCTGGAAAATGGTTTTTGGATTTGCGTCCCCAGTCAGAGATACCTGGAGCTGAAAAACTGGGAGGTTGCACAGTGTGGGAGCAGTGTGGCTGCAGAGCAGCCCTGGGGAGATGGCAGGTAGTGTCCTCCAGCAAGCGTGGCCTTTTGAGGGGACTCAACGTGTCATCCCCAGGACTGGGGTAAAGGAGGGCACTTCTCAGCCCCCACCCCAGCACTCAGGATGAGCCGGAGTTTCCTCCCTAGGGATAAACTGAACAGATCTGCTCTCTCCAAGGGCCGCTGCGTTTCTCCCCTGGCATGGTGGTTGCCGATTCGAAGTGGCTCTTGGGGTGGAAGCAGACAGGACGGTCTGTGGGAGGCTCTGTGCAGCCTGTGGCTGCTGTGGTGCTGCAGCGGGGGCTCCCCGAGAGCCCCCCACCCTGTGCACCTGGTCCGAGCCAGAACCGTGAGCTGCCTCAGCAAGAGAGCGTTAGGCAGGATGGAGACTGTGCAGGCTCTGGCCATGGCTCTTCCCTGCAGTGCTGCTTCTGCACCAACTCCAGGCTTGCCCTGAGCAGCTGTAAGCCAGTCCAGTAGTGCCCGCTGTGCTGGGAAGGAGAGCAAACAGAAAAACCATCTTGTGGGCTGAAAACAAGGGTTTTCATGTGTTTTGGTGTGTTTCTTGGGTTTGGTTTTTCTCTTCATTACCACCCTGTTGAGCTGTTGGGGCTTTCTGGGGTGACCCCACGCTGGGAGGACGCAGGTCTGTGGTGGCTGAGGCTGGCTGGGCTGTCCCCACACCATGGTGGACACAGTCACTGGTGCTTGCTGGGCTTCTGCTCCATGGGCTGTTCCAAGCGGCTCGTCTGCTCCCATCCTTGCTTGGCTTGAGGCCACCTGCAATGCCTCGGGTTTTGTCTTGCATCTTCAATTTAGGGCTCTTTTCCTTCTTGTTGTGCCAGGCTGGCCAGGGTGGGGACAGGGCGGGCTGGCACAGGGGCCGTGTCGCCGGCCTTGCCGCTCGCAGGGAGGGGACTGTAGGTTCGAGGCGAGGGACAATCACCTCTCCTCAGCCCTCGTGTGGCACACGGGCTTGCAGAGCCGGGGAGGATCGCTCTCACTGAGGGGCGAGGGGACATGGGGCCCAGCTGGGCGAGGAGGGGCTGGGGCTCTCGGCATGTGTCTGACCATGGTCTGAACACAGTGACTGGCTTAATAAAATACCAGATGTTTGTATTTCGTGTCCTGTGGTCGTTCCCAGCCCATCCCACCTTCCTGCGCAGCCCTGGAGCTGAGTGCATTTTCCATCTGTAAATCCACTCTCAAGCATTTGCTTTGCTGACCCGACTTTCCAGTAAAGAAGTGCAGGTGGGTCCTTCCTTATCTCTGTGATGGGAGTAGCATTTCCTTTGCCGCCTCTGCAGTTTGGGATGACTTCATCCTCTTGCTAGGACTCTGCATGCTGCTGCCACAGGAGCACCCCTGACCCTGCACAAGGATCTGCCGTGGCTCATCAGGGCCTTTGCAGCTCCCTTGTAACGGGGGAAAGGGGGTGGAGAAGCGGGAGACAGGGAAAGTGTAAACTTTTGAAATGTGTAACTTTTCAGTGTCCATTTGAGGTGCTGCCAGAGGGTGGGCTGGGGGCTGCAGGCTGGAGATCGGCCTCTGGAAGGGTCGCACCATGCCCTGGTGCCAAGGGCAGCTGAGGAGTGTTCTATAGGGAAAGGAAATAAATCGGTATTCCTGCCCTGAATTCATTGTCATCAAAACTCCCTGATTTGCTGCTCCTGGTGGGGAGCACCGAGCTGGGCACTGTCATTAATTCTCTCTCCCTCTCAGATTCTTTGGAGGCTTCCACAGGCACGGAAGGGTTGTGAAAAGGCAAATCCAGCTTCAGTCCCCAGCGAGGAAATGGGCCATGGGTGAGACCTGTCCTGTCCCAGGGCCGAGCTGGCAGAAAGGGACTGTCACTGCTGGCTCCATCCCCTTCAACAGGGCTGGGAATGCTTCTTCCAGCTCGGGAGGGCTGTGCCAAGAGGCCGCCAGCCCCATAACAAACCCTGAGCCTCCATCACCAGTCCGTGCAGGATGGTGTTGCTGGGGGGGGGTCCGTGGGTGGGGGTTTGTCCCACAGCCCTTGCATGGGAATGGACCAAGGTGAAACTGAAGCAGGAAAAGGCCACAACACTGGGCAGGGGCTGGGGCTCCTGATCCTGCTCATTTGGGAGCTGAATCCTCAAGGACCCCCAGGAGCTGCTGTCTCTCCAGCCCCGCTCACTGCCTGTTCCCCTCCTTTTCTGTGCCTCTGCTTCCCACTTCTGCTACAGATGTGTCATTCCCCTCCTTGAACATCTCCCTGCCTGGGTTTGCTGTGGGTTATTCTGGAGGGGCTGCTCAGCACCAGGGTCTGCATCTTAGTATGGAGACCCCAAACCCTCCTGCCAACAACCCTGGGGACAAGTGACTTCCCTTTGGCTGGGGCCACCAGAGCAGCAGAGCCCTGGTGTGGACCAGCCTGCACCTCTTTGGGACAGGCATGTGGTGTTTTTGAGCTGCTCATGCTGTGCCCAGCACTCAACACGAGTCCTCTGGGGATCCATAAATCCCCAAAGATAGGGGCTTTGGAAGTCATCCATCCTGCTCCCAGCTCAGTCTCTCTCCCCTGGGCTCCATCCAGCTGCAGCATGGACCTTCTGCTGGCATTTGCCTCCACGGGCTAAGCTGGGGCTGCTGCCAGCCTTCCTGCTGCCGGGTCAGTTTTGTTTCCCCTAACTTGCTTTCTCCACCTCTTCCCTCCCAGCTGGGAGCACCCTGGTGGGACCCTGCAGGGTGCCCAGGGTGTTTTTGAGGCCCCCTACATAGACCTGCACTCAGCTTTGTCACCTGCCCTGGCTCTCCCAGCTTGGTGGCATTTAACGTGCGGTGCCCAGAACCGCCTTCCAGTGGCCCCTCCAGCTCTGGAGGCTCCCGTGTGCCCCCCAAGCACAGTAATGGCTCGTGTCTGCAGCGGGAATTTGGGGGGATCTCAGCCAAGGCAAGGCCATGGCGGGGTAGGTGATCTGTCCAGCACAAGCTGCCTTTGAGCCCCGTCTGCCAGTGAGTGAGTGGGAGCTGCCAGGGAGTGACCCAGAATGGAGCCAGGAGAAGGACAGGCAGTGGCAGGACTGAGACCCCTGGCCCATGGCAGTGGTGAGGAGGGGGCTCTGCAGGGCAGCTGCGGGAGGGGACGCCCACATGGCAGCAGCCACCGTAGCACCGGTGCTTCTCGCCAGCACCGCTCGGGCTCCTGCTCGGTGCAGAGCAGCAGGAAGTTTCTCTTGATACTTTTGGCTCATTTGGGGTTTTTCTCCCTCCAAACCACTGTGTGAGTTTTGGGCTGAGGGGTGAGTGGGATGCTTATGGCACTCCTCATGCTGCTCTCCAATTTCCCCAGCTGCCCAGTTCAGTGTCCTTCATCAGGCCTCCATCACCCAACTTTGCTGGGCTGGGGCGTGGGGGCTGGCAGGGTGTCTGTGGGGGCTTGTTCCTGCCATGGTGGTCCTAAGGCTCCATCTGCCAGGGACATCCCCAGGGCTGGGAGCCTCTCTGGGGAGAGGGTATACAGCGGTGGGGAGGACAAAGCAGGATCTCATTCTTTCCTGCAGCACCCTGGGCTGCTGCCAGCCCCCACCCCTGACCCTGATCTGCTCTCCCATTCTGGGCCTGGGGTCCTGATCCTGTCCAGTCAGTGCCTCTTTGGAAGAGTCAAACAGAAAGCAGGCTTTGCTGCTTACAACCTTGGAAAAAGCCGTGAGCCTTCCTAGGTGTGTCTGTCCTGGCTCCTGCAGCCCGGTGGGCTTGGTCCTGGAGACCCAACCTCTGTCTCACCCCGAGGGCTGTGGCCCCACCATGCTGCAGGTAAAGCTGCACCAGGTCTTCAGGGTCCTCCAGGTACCTCGGGTATGTGTGGCTGGGGGAGGGGGAGGCTCAGTACCCAGGTTTCTTCCCCCAGTTCCCTCATTCAAGGTGGGAAATCACCTGGACTCCCCATGAAACCTTGTTCTAGCTAGGAGATACTCCCAGCCCACACTGCCTCAGTTTCCCAACCCACCACAATTCCAAAGCAGCTCTTGGGCTGCCCTGCTCCCCCTGTGGTGTCCCCTGTGGGCCCTGCTGTCCCCAGAGATCTGGGAGGATGGGATGATGTCGGGGTACTGGCACCCCAAGAGCTCAGCCATTGACTGTGTCCTCAGCTCCTTTCAGATGATGAATGAGACAGTCAATATCTGGACATGCTTCCTGCTGACCTGGTGGGGATGGGGACACCGATGGAGATGGGAATGGGAATAGGAGCAGTGATGGGCATGGGGGTGGAGATGGGATGGGAACAGGAACAAGGACGGGAGTGATGAAATGGTGGGATGGGATTAGGGGCAGGCGTGGTTGTGGAGGTTGTGGAGATGGGGACAGGGTTGGGGATGAGAAGAGGATGGAGATGGGAACAAAGAAAGGCTGGTGATGGGGAGAGGGATGGGGTTAGGGACACAAGGACAGGGCTGGGGGTAGGGAGAGGGCTGGGGACAGGAATGGGGTTAGGGACACAGACAGGGACAGGGATAGGAATAAGGAGGGGATGGAGGTGAGGATGGAGACAAGGATGGGGGCAGGGACAGGGACAGAGCTCACCTCAAAGCGCGCTGTGCCAGCAGGTATTTCATGTGGCGCTGCCTGGTGCTCTCGTCCTCCCTGGAGATCTGCTGGGAGCCCCAGCACTGCTCATCTGCCTGCTGCTTGTCTGCCCCTATTCCTTTGCCCCCAGCTGTGCCCACCTCTTCAGCTCCATGTCAGTGCCTGCCCACCACATCTGCTACATCTATGACTGCGGAGCCCTCAGCTTCTGTAGCCAGGGAGAGGCTCGGTGGAGATGGGCTGGCACAGGGATGGGGCTGGGGCCAGGACAGGGAGCTGCAGGCCCCGTGACACCGCGTGTCTGTCACAGGCTGACCCCGGGGTCAGCGATGTTTGGCACCGTTGCTTTGTCCCTGTGGCTGTTTTGAACTCCTTCATCTGCACTGGCCTCTCTTGCTATTCCCAGCACGTTTGGAACAAGGAAACTGGTGCTGGAGGTTTCCTCCTTCTCAGCTTTTTGGTTGTCTCAGTGATTCCCCCTGCTCAGGCCCAAAGCCAAGGTTTTTGCAGGGTCTTTGCTGTGGGAACTGACAGGGATCTGTGCCCCACCACCCGTTCCCCCTTCACAACTTGCCCGAGCTGGAGCGTCCCCAGCAGAGCAAAGCGCTGCAGGCGGCTTTCGTGTGCCCCTTCCTCTACGACAACCTCCTGCTCTTCTACCGGGTGGGTCAGGCTGGCCCGGGGCGAGAGTCGGGTGCCCCCACTACAGGGTGCCAGGGTGCTTCCAGAGGGAGGTTCTCACCCTCCTCCCCACAGCTCCTCTGCTGCCGCTGCTGTGGCTGTACCTGGAGTGAAGCTGTGGTCAGCTGCTGCCACCACCTGCTCTTCGCGCTGCTCAGCGGCCTCCTCTTCACATCGCAGCTGCCCGAGTGCCTCGTGCCCGGCTGCTCCGGCTGCACCAGTGAGCAGCAACCCCCCGTGCCCCCCACTGCTGCGGCTCCCGTCCCCTGCCCCCAAAGCAGCCCCTTGCAGCAGGAGCTGTATAAGGATCCCCAGCACCCACGGGTGATGGCCTCTCAGCCCGGCAGGACACGGCCTCCAGCTGTTCCACATCTGTTCTGTGCTGGGCACCCCCTTGCAGCTGGAGGCCATCCTCTGTGATGTGTGCACCTTTGGCACTGCCAGGCTGCCCCTTGTGGGCAACACTGCCATCCTCAGTGCCTCGACTGTGGCCTTGCCCCAGACCCCTGGTGGCCCTGGCTGCCCCCCAGGCGTCCCCACTGGGGCTGGGCACTGGAGGGACCCGTGACACCGCGTGCGAGGGCTGCAGAGCCTGGGAGGACCCAGCATCGTGACAGCCTCTTCGTGGTGGGCCCTGCTGTTGGGTGTCTTGCAGTGTCCTTCTCCCTGCTCCCTCTGCACCCAGTCTGTGCCTCAGTTCTTCCGATGCAAACCAGCAATGAATCCATGAATTTGGGGCAGGGACAATATGCCATCCTACACGGGGAGACAGCAATGCATACGTGTGTCAAGGTTAATGAGTAATTAAGGTGGTTTGTGATGAAATCCCTGGGCAGGCCACAGGGCCCTGGGGTGCGCGGAGCTGCTCCCCAACAACCCCATGCTTGAGAGAAGCAGCTTTAAATTAAACTGGAATAATGATGGTGCAGCTCTGGGCTCCTCACTGCTGCGAGCAGGATCTGGGGGTGGTAGCACAGCTCCTCCTTGGAGCCTGGGGAGGGGACAGGGAGGAAATCGGGAGTCCTCAGCTGTGTGGGGTGGGGTGACATGGGGCACATCCACTGCAGCCTCCACCCACCGACGTCCCAAGCTTGGGAAGGAACTGGCTCCACCATTTGCATTTATTTCGTTCCAGGGCTAACAGAAAGGCTGAGAGGGTCAAGGTGTAAAGGGGGGGGACTGATGCGGGTTTATGGGAGCTCAGCCCCCGCCCCACAACACGGCAGAGGGTGGCTGGGGCTACACGAGGCCGTAGTAGCGCCGATAGGCCTCCTGAAATCCGATCTGGTCGGCCAGCTCGTCACAGTCGGGGTTGAGCTCGCACACCTCGCGCTTGGCCTCCAGCGGGTCCCGCGGGGCTCCATAGACGCTGCTGGGGACAAACGGGGGACTCAGGGGGTCTTGGGGGGTCCCGTGGGAGCCGGAGGCTCCTGGGGAAGGGCTGAGCCAGCCGGCCTCCCCTCATGTGGGGGCCGTGATGCCTCGCCCAGCAGGACCAAGCGCTACCTGCCGTAGCCGTAATTCCGCTTCTGTCTCTGCACCACCTCGGCGCTGGCGCGTCTGGACAAGAAGGCTGCGGGGACAGTGTGGTGGGTCGGGGGGGTCACGTCCCCCCCTCCCCAAGGCAGCGGGGCCGAGCAGCTGCGGTCACTCACCTTCAGAGCTGGGCGAGTCGTTGGTGCTGGTGGAGCCATCGGCAGCTGCGAGTGACACGGAGAGGGGAGTGGGCTCAGGAAGGCCCCATGCGGGCTCTGCTCTCACCCCACTCCTTTTGGGGCTCAGATCCCTCACTGAGACCCCCCACCCCAGTCTGCTGAAGGATGTCCTGCTCCCTATCTCTCCGTTGCAGCCCCCCACCCCGAGGCTCAGCAAATTTCTCCCAGTCCTTTTGCTCCCTCCAGAGCCCTTCCCGGGACACAGAACCACCCCCGGTGTCCCCAACAGCCCCAGACACCCCCATACCTCTGCGGCAGAGGCCAAGGGTGAGCAGCGCCAAGAGGGTCAGTAGGATGAGGGACTTCATGGTGCCTTCCTGTGCCGGGCTGAGCGCAGCCCCTGCTCCCTGGGAGTCTTTATAGGGTGCTGTGGCCTTGGCAAGGGGGGGGCATGGCCCCACCAGGGTTATTTCCAGCACATCCGCCATGGCCGGAGCTGCCGGCAGAGGTGGCAATTGTGGTTTGGGATGAACTTGGTCCCCCTGTGCCCAGCCAGAGCCCACAAAGGAAGGGAAATGTGGCCCTGGGCCACGGGGGATTTGTTGGTGGGCCCAGCCCTGCCGGCCTGGCAGCACCCAGTCCCCCCTAGAACAGGTGATGGGGCACTGGGGGCTCCTCACTGCGCTCCCCAGTCACCCACTGCCCTGTCCCAGTTCCCACTGCTGGATCCCAGCATCGGCTTCTGTGACACGGGGAGACTTTCCTGCCAAAACCTGTGGGGTTTTCCTCCACGTGCAGGGCCAGCAGGGACTTGCTGACCCACTTTTGGGGGACCAGCACACGCTTCTTTTGTGGCATTGGCATGCCATGCCCCTGCAGGAGGGTGAGCAGGTGCCTCTGCCCTTGGTCTCTGCACAGCTCCTCCCTGCCACATGCCACGGGCAGACGCTGCGTGGCCAGGGCAGTCGGAGCCCCTGAATAACATTCCTCTTTGGGATCCTGACCACTTTTTGATCCTGTAAATCCCAGCCCTGTCTTGAAAAGCGTAACTGGAGGCTTTGGGGCAGAGAAAGGACAGAACTGCTGAAGCAGAGCCTTTGTCAGACAAACCCATAAAGTACAGAGTACACGGGCCAAGTGCGTGGCAGGAGCCAAGCTGGGAACGACAGCCCCAATTTATTGAGATTCCAGCACAGCAAGGGGAAGCACAGGGGAAACTGCTGCAGCCGCTCTGTCGCGGGCTCTAATTGCAAACAGAGGTTGGGGCGTGGTGCGAGCGGCCACGGCTGCTCCCGTTTGTCACGGGGCACGGCCTCTCCTGGGGGTGGAGACCACAGAACCCGCTGCCCTCGGTGGCTGTTGGACTCAGAACCTCTCAGTCCCCATCAGGGGTGAGGGGACTCTCCTCATTCCCCGCCCAGCCCCGAGGAACAACCTGTTCATGCTGGAGGCACGTCACTCGTGGGGCTCTGCCAGGGAGATCCCGGGAGCCTTCGCTTCCCCAGCCCGCAAACTTCCGATGAGACAGTGACAGACTCTGGGTGGGGAAAACCACTCTGGTTCAAGAAGGTTCCACAGAAAAACGTTAAAGCGCTGTGCCACAAGCCCACAAAGTGGAGGCAAGGCCATGCCAACCTCTGCACAGACCCCCGGATCCCTCAGGCTGCTGGGAGGGGACCAGGGGCTGGAAATAACTTGGAGAACAGAACGAATGGTAACGAGGAACTTGGTGCAGCAGCTGCTGCCACATCCGTGACAGGAAGGAGCTTGAGCACATGGAAACTGAATGAACCTGCAAGAACAGGCAGGACCGTGTGTTCTCCTGCTCGTGGGCTCCTCAGGCCTGGGCACAGCCTGGCTTGGGGCTTAAGGCACTGAATTTCGTCTAACACACAACTAAAATAGCTACAAAACCCCAAATGTGGAAACTGGAATCAGGCCTGTCACAGCACTGAGGGGGACAGATGAGAGCAAAGACACACTTTGTGACACCTCTCTGTCTAGCTGAGTAGGAAACAGGGAATAGCCATCCATTTCCAAAGATCCCAGTGGTTTGTTTCTTCACCAAATCTGATCAAACTGTGCCAGTCCAGCAGCTGTTCCAGTTCCTCTGATGGGGTGATTTTCAGTTTGGGATCTGCACACACCCTGTCCCATCAGTGCTTTGGGACAATTAACTGTCTCAGCAGAGCCTGTGGGACATCCTGTGGCCTCACTTGGGCTCCTGGAACGTCATGATGAGTTCTCGTTGCTCCTTACTGATTGCCTGGAAGGAACATGACCCACAGACCTCAGCATGATGCTGCTCCCACCCTGCCACACTCAGGGTGGAAAGTGGGCTGAGTGTGTCACACACTGCTGTCCCCTGCATGTGTGGAACGTAACCCCCTCATCTCCCTCGGGAACATCCCACAGCCCACCCACTGCACAGGGAAAAGCACCTGAGACCTCCAGAGAAAATGCCCAGGCCTAAAGTTTCAGTAGGACTTGGCTGCTGGGGAGGTCTTGGAGGAGGGTTTGAATGCCATTCCAGGCCCCACTGAGCCACCCTCCAGCTGGTGCTATGAGGAGGAGGTTGGTTTGGTTTAGTTTGATCTGTTTTTACCTGCCAGGCCTCCTGGCGAGCCTGGATCAGCTGCTGCAACTCTGCAATCCTGTCCCTCCCCATCAGCACGGACTCGGCCACCTTCCTGTTCTCTTCCTCCTTCTCCCTGAGGACTCTGCGCAGGTAGGAGCGGTGCTTCAGGAAGTATGGCACCATGGTGCTGCGGACATCCTCCTCGGGGATGCCGCTGGGCCGCCTGGGGACACAGCGGGGCGTGGAGCAGCTGGATCAGAGCAGGGATCGTGCCCGGCCCCAGGCCCCCGCAGCCCCAGCGAGCGCTGAGCTGCTGCCACGTGGGATCAGCTCTGCGGCTCCCGGTTCCCTCTGGCACGGGGAACTGAGGATAGCCAGAGCAGGGACCCCAGTGCGGAGCTGGAGGGAACAGGGAGCCCTTCCCCAAACCTGGCTGTAAGTGGAGGCTTGCAGCAGGCAGGATGTCATTCACCCCCTCAGCACAGAGACACAAAACCTTGGTGTTTCTGGTTACAATCCCCAGCCTGTCTCCCAGGTGGCCAAACAGCACCTGCAGCGTCTGCTGAGCCAGGGACACAAAGAGCACCCAGGGGAGCTCTGCTGTTGGACAGGAGCTCTGCCCAAAACATCCCTTTGGCTGGGTCAGAATTGGCTTGTGCCCCCATCTCAATGGCACTGACTTCCCTGCACTAAGGAAGTGAATGGAAATGGATCCTGGACCCAGAGATGCAGAGATTTAACTGATTTTTGTGTGTTTTAAGCCTAGTGACACCCAGTGTCATTGCTGCAAAGATACAGCAGCTTTCAGACCCTCCCTTGCAGCATGAGGCCAAGAGGACACCCAAACATCACCCAGGATGTTGCCCTTGCAGGAACACAACCCCCACCCCTGGGCATCCATACCACGCTGGCTCTTCCCGGTCCTTTGCCTCCTCCACAATCTTATCCAGTGAACTAAAGAGTCCCTCTAGATTCCCTTCCTTTTTCACCTCCTGGATCTCCTCCTGCAAAGGAAGGACATGACAGAGATTCAGCAAGACCCAAAGTGAACAAACACAGGCACCACTCTGCTTGTGAGCCCTCCCTGGTCATGGAATCAGGGAATCGTTTGGGTTGGAAGAGACCTTAAAACCCATCTCGTTCCACTTTCCACCAGGCCAGGTTGCTCCAAGCCCTGTCCCACCTGGCCTTAAACACTTCCAGGGATGGGGCAGCCACAGCTCCTCTGGGCACCCTGTGCCAGGGCCCCACCACCCTCATGGGGAAGAATTCCTTCCCAATATCCCACCTAGCCCTGCCCTCGGGCAGTGCGAAGCCATTCCCCCTTGTCCTGGCACTCCAGGCCCTTGTCCAAAGTGCTTCCACCTTGTCCCGGATGAAGGGCCTACACCCTGGGAGTCACCAGCCCTGGGGGTATTTATCAGATGTGTGGATGTGGCACTTAAGGACATGGTTTAGTGGTGGCCTTGGCAGTGCTGGGGAAATGCTTGGACTAGACAGTCCTAGCGGTGTTTTCCAACCTGAGTGATTCCACAGCTCTTTCTGGGGAAGACAGAGAGGTCTGGAGAGCAGCCTCAGCTCTCTGCTTTTGCCATTTAGGAAATGTAATTGCTGCCCTAAAAATCAACCTGGTCAGCAGTTTTTCACAGGGCTTTGAAGCCCCTTTTGGAGACTCTAAGTCCCTCCACAGCTGCCCAAGCACCCGGGTCGCTCCCCTGTTCACCTTTATGGACGCCTGTAGCTGGGAGATGAACTGATCGTAAATGCTCCTGGTCAGCTGAGGCTGCAGCTTGTAGAAGCAGCGGTAGCAGTTGACAAACCTCTGGTAGCTGCAAGACCGAGGGGGGCAAGCTCAGGACTAGGGTCACGGTGGGGGTCGGAGTGGGGCTTAGAGATGGGGCCGGGCTCAGAGCCGGGTGGGCCCGGGGTCACGGCAGGGTTGGGCCCGGGGTCAGGCGTCCCTCCCCGCTCCGCCCGACCCCGCTCCCGCCTCACCTCCCGGCGGCCACCAGCTTCTCCAGGAACGTGTCCACCACGGTGGCGAACACCTGGGCGCGACCCGGGGCGGCAAACGGGGCCGGGCCGCCAGCGCCA
>VZRR01013578.1:0-12922 GCA_013398015.1 Oreocharis arfaki | reverse complement strand
AAAACCTGCTCTGGAAGAGAGGAATGGGAATAAGTCCTCTTAAAGTCAGGAGATCATGGAATGGGCTGGGTTGGAAGGAACATAAAGATCATGGAGTTCATGGCAGGGACACTTTCCACTGTCCCAGCCCGCTCCAACCAGCCTTCCTGAAGGAACGAATTCCTTCAAACCTGTGGAGGTTTGAAGCACAAAGCCCAGGCTTGAATCTGCCAGAGCCGCTCCAGGGAAGGGCCGAGGTCTGGTGAGGACCCAGGAGCTGGAGCCAGACGAAGAACTTGGATCCATCTGCTGCTGAAGTCATCTCCTCATGCCACGGCCGAGGCAGGGAGCTGGGAGAGCCTTTGAATGGCTGCTGCTGCTGCCGCAGTGATAAATTAGATCACTTTGAGAGCACTTTAGAGCTGGACGGAAAATTCAGTTGCTCTGCTGCCAATTTCATCCTGTAAGTGGAATTAATGCCTTGCTTCAAGCTGCACTCTCCAGCCACGAGCAAGGCTCCCCTGCTCTGTCTCCAAGGGGTTTGGCTCTCTGGGAGCTGCAGAAAGCAGACGAGGGAGAAGCCACAGGAGCAGGAGCCTATTTTGGCCTTCGAGCCTCAGGCGAGTCGGATTTGGGATGAAAAACCAGGTTTGAGAGCACCCAGGAAGGCAGGGCCCACGTTTGGGTTCTTTCCTAGGAGGTGGAGAAGAGGAACTGTCCAGGAAGGTTTGGAAATCTGAAGGGGAGACCAAGCATTGAAATCACAGAACATTCTGAGCTGGAGGGACCCACAGGGATCATCGAGTCCAACCCTGGGCCCTGCACGGCCCCAACAACCCCACCCTGGGCATCCCTGAGAGCTTTGACAGCCTCAGGGCCGTGCCCATTCCCTGGGGAGGCTGGGCAGTGCCCAGCACCCTCTGGGGGAAGAACCTTTTCCTGATATCCAGCCTAAACCTCCCCTGGAACAGCTCCAGCCGTTCCCTGGCTCCTGTCCTGGTCATAGCGCAGAGCTGACCCTCAGGAGAAGCTGCAGCCCCCGAGGAATCTCCCCTTGGCCTCTTCTCCAGCTGAACAAACCAAGAGCCCTCAGCCACTCCAGACCCTTCCATTCCAGAGCCTTCCCTGCTGCCCTATCAGTTTTGGTGGGGTTTTTAAATCCCAAGTTGACACTTAATGGGGAAAAATAAAACCCAACCCAAACCCTTTCCGTGCCTCCAAATGATGCCAGATCTGGATGTGGTTCAAGCTGCTGCCTCGCAATGCACCAGAGAGCTGGGGCTGGCAGGAGGCCTCAGCTTTGGCATCCTCAGAGCAGCAGGATGGCTCCAGGGAGGTGGCACTCGCCAGGATCAGGACAGGATTTGTGCCCGGAATGATGGAGGAGGCAGAAGTGGAGGAGGACAGGTCAGCAGAGCTGGAGTTCCAGGCACGGGGGTGGTTTTGGTAGGGGCAAGGAGGGCACTGGCTTGGGCTGGAGCACCAGAAATTCCCCATGCTGAGAGTGGGGGAAAAAAGGAAATGCAGGAAGGGACAGGGAGTTCCCGAAGGGTGAGACTCGGGAAGCCAGCGTGGATTTCTGAGGCTGAGCATGAGGCCTGTCCCTGTGTCGCGGGGATGTGCTGTTCCCTGCAGGATGCGAGGGCAGAAATTCCCAGATGAGCCTCGGAATGTTTGGGAAATTGCATTAGGAAGTGGCTCCAACAGATTTAATCAATCCTTTTTGTTTTTTCCTTTCTCATTTCCCCGAGCTGGCCTGGCCCTGGTGCAGATGGTCAGGGCTGGGGGAGTCCAGAATGCCAGAGCTGAGGGGGGGAACTGCGGGTGGAGAGCGGGAGAAGCTCTTTTTTCTTGGCAAAGATTCCTGCCTGGTGCTGGATGAAGCTCTCAGGGTGATTCCTGCTGGAATTGCAGGCTCGGGGGTTGTTCCCTGGGCAGGGACAGGGACAAGGTGGTGCTGTGGCCCCTCTTCCTGGTGCTGAGACGTCCGAGACAGAAGCGAGGAATTGTTTAGGTTGGAAAAGACCTCTGAGATCATCCTGGCATGGAATGGAGCTGCAGGGAGTTCCGTGACTCTGTTTCCTGCTTTATACCTGGATCATGCTGTGGTTTTCCTGGAATTCCTTGGGTTTTGCTCACAGCTTTCCCAGGAGCTCTGTCGGCCTTGTCCCTAAAGCCCATCCATGGCACGCCAGGGCTTCCTCCTCTCCATCCTGGGGCTGGGATTTCTCCCCTCAGCATCCAGGGGAATCTCCCAGGCGATTTCACTCCCCACTGGCTGCGTGAGGATGGCAGGGAATCGCTCAGACCTTCTCCCCCAGCTCTGATCCACCCTCCACGCCAAAGGCTGAGGGCTCCCAAGTGTCTTTTCCACTGCCCAATGCCCAGGACAAGACACCTCTGGCGGCTTCAGTCCCCTCCAGTGAAGGGAGATGGGTTTGGGCAGCCCCAAAAGGAGCAGGATCCGGGTCAGGGGCATCGATGGAGGCTTTTCCAGGCGGGATCAGGTCCCCTCTGCCCCGGGCCAGGTGTGCAGGGACCTGGGGAGCTGCTCCCCGCAGGTGTTAACGCCATGCTAAAAACTCCTGCCTCATTTTCAGCGTTCCTCAGCTCGTCTGGGTGAGCTCTCAAAGGCTCCTCGCATCTGATATTTGAAGGATCCTGCGTGTGAGGCACCTGCTCAGCTCCAGGCAGCGTTAAGAAGCGCCGATCCATTTTGATAATTAAATGTTTGCTGCCACCTAATTGTCCCTTTCTCCCGGAGCCCAAAGCCTGTCTCCTGGCACTCTCCCCGCAGCGCCGAGCTTCAAAGGGAGCTGCAGAAGAGTCCCTGTTCTCCAAGCACGGGGTAGATCGAAGATGGAGCCATATCAAAAACTGTCAGGAGCCAGATAAGAGAAGCGGGAGAGCAGCAAAGGCAGCGGGCTAATTATAAACAGGCAAATATAGCAGGGAAGCAGATTGCAGCGGGCTGATAAAGTGACAACAGCAGCGACGCTGCCAGGGCTGGCGCTCACCTACGAAGCCCCGGGCACTGCTGAGCCTGGGCTCGGCTCTAGGCTCCGCTCAGCTCCGCAAATCTGCCCTCTCGGAGCCGGCGGGACGGCCCGGATCTGCATCCGGGGATCAGCTCCTCGCTCGGCTCCTAAACCAGAGGAGCCCTGGCCTCGGGGAACGAGCTTCCAAGCACCTGTGTGCCTCCAGTTGGCTTCTCTCTGGGTTTGCAGGGCATTTCCCTGGCTGTGACCCTGCTGTGCTGCTGCTGCTCGGGGCAGAGCTGCCGGGAGGGATTCCGGGGGAGTGAAATGAGCTCCCAGGCGCTGCCCGCTGGGTGCGTGACGGGCACGATCGCCCAGCTCGAGGCGAGGGGAGCGGGGTTGGCTGGGCTATAAATACAAACACAGGCGCTGGAGATGGCTCTGGAAGCACGAGCCAGGGGGTGTGTGAGTGTGCAGGCAGCTCTATTTTCAGCTGCTCCCACCCGGGAAGGCTCTGGAGCGCTTTCAGCTGAACTTTCGGGGTTTTCTATTTTCCTCCGTGAGTTTTTTCAGGCTGTCTCGAGCTCAGAGGGGTGGGATTTGGGGAACTCGTGGAGGGTCAATGACTCTCTGGTGGTGGCTGTAGGGCCGAGACTCCACAGAGAGGATGGGGGCAGTCGGTGATCCCGGGATGTGCCGCTCCAGAAGGACCTGGAGCTGTTGGAATGAGAGGAGGAGGCCACGGAGTGGATCCCAGGGCTGGAGCCCCTCTGCTCTGGGAGAGCTGGGGGTGCTCACCTGGAGAAGAAAAGGCTCCAGGGAGACCTCAGAGCTCCTTTCCAGTGCCTAAAGGGGCTCCAGGAGAGCTGGAGAGGGGCTGGGGACAAGGGCTGGAGAGACAGGACACAGGGAATGGCTTCAAGCTGAAAGAGGGGCAATTTAGGTGGGATATTGGGAGGAAATTCCTTCCTGTGAGGGTGGGGAGGCCCTGGCACAGGGTGCCCAGAGAAGCTGGGGCTGCCCCTGGATCCCTGGGAGTGTCCAAGGCCAGGCTGGACGGAGCTTGGAGCAACCTGGGACAGTAGAAGGTGTCCCTGCCTGTGGCAGGGGGGGCACTGAGTGAGCTTTAATGCCCCTTCCAACCCAAACCATTCCAGGATTCTTTGATTCCACAAATTTCAGCACCCAAACTTGGGGATCAGAGTCTGGTGGAGAGCAAGGGACACCCTGCAGGATCCATTCCCATTCCTCACCACCGGCTCTAAAAGGGACCAGACCCCCAAAACCTGATGATTTCACTGCAAACATTGACTTTGCAGTTGCCTAAATTTGGGTGGATGACTGTCCCTGACAGCGGCGGTGATGAGGGCTCAGCCGAGCTCCTGCACCCCTGCAGGAGGCTCTGAGGCTCTGGAATTGGCTCTGCACTGGCTGGGAATCAACAGGATCACAACGAAATATCCCTGGGCCTGTTCAGGAATGGAGGTTGAGCTGTGGTGGCTCAGAGCATCAAACCCTCTGCCTCGGGAATGGTCCCTTCTCTGGGCTGGAAATCATCTCAGAGGTGGGTTCACGGCACGGCCAAAACTGGGCTGGAAGCTGTTCTGAGGATGACACAGCCCCCGTGCCGAGGAATATCTGACATCCTCGATTTTACTGGTGGAGATGGAAGCACAAGGCTGCAAAAACCAGTTCAGGCCGGGGACCGGTGGCTGGGACCCGAAACTTGAGCGTGGTCTGCGTCACATCCTTCCAAAAGCCCGATTTTGGGAGGATCTGGTGGGAGCAGATCCAAACAGTTTGGTTGCAGCCAGCTCTCGAGAGCGACAGAAAACGATTCTGGCTGAAGATTTCCCCAGCAAACAGCAAAACATCCCCAAATGGAGACCTCGTGCTTCCCCTCCCTTCCAGAGGAGCGATTTGCTGCCCTCTCCTGCTCGGAGGCAGCCGGGAAAAGGCTGGAAATGGGGTTCCAGGGGTCTGGGTGAGGCAGAAACCCGGCAGGGAAATGTTTGGGGGCAGCCCGGTGAGCGTTTTTAACCTTTGCCTCGATGAATTCCCCTTGGAGGCATCTCCAGGCCGGGCTGGGCTGGCACCCTCAGCCTCCCTGGCGCTGCCATCGTGCCAGGGACACACCAAGGCACCTCTGGGTGGCCAAACCCCCCATCCTTGGCTGCTGAGATGAAGCCGTCGCCACCGAGCGAGGCTGGAGCGTCTCCCTGATGGCAGAGAAGGCCAGATAAGAGCTTTATCTGGGATGTCTCCATCTGGGAAGAGGAATTGAAGCATGGTTTTTATGGTCTGGACACCCCACCCCGGGCTGCAGGATCCTGTGCCGTTATCATCCCTGCCGTGCTATCGTGTCCCTGGGCTGCCAATCTCCTGCAGCCCGAAAAGGAGAAGAAATCAATGGCTTATCAGCGCCCAGCTGCCACATCAAACCTCTCTTCAAGGGACTTCCCGTCGCTCTGGCAGTTCCAGGGGTGAGGGACGCTGCTCCCGCGCATCCCAAGGATATTTGAGTGTTTGGAGAGCTGGGCTGGCAGAGAGATGCCTCTACAAAAACGTCTTTAGGAAAAATCAGCTGCGTTTTCCGAGGCTTTGACAGATGCTGCTGCACCTGGGGCATGTGGGCTCTGAGAAACTCCTGGGAAAGGTGGGCAAAGGCAGGAAAACAACCCAAATCGCTGCCCTCAGGAGCTGGGGGCCTGCAGAGCCACCAGGGATCGAGCACAGGGCTTGGTCACAGGTCCAAAACAAGCTGGGGAGTCTTACAGAATTATTCACAAAGCCAGGTTTGGGTGCTGGGGGAGCTGCAGAAGTCACTCCCATCGTGGGCAAATTCCAGCTGGTGCCAGGGCTGAGCCCGTGGCTGCAGCACCTCAGTGACAACGTCCTCAAGAAAGGTAAAAAAAAACCTGCTCTGGAAGAGAGGAGTGGGAAAAAGTGACAGGAACAACTTTGCAGGTGGCAGCCCCAAATTCATCTGAGATTTGGGGTTGCCACCCACCGAGGAGAAGGAGGAATTGCTGGCAGCAGCCCCAGGGGTTGAAGGAGTCGCTGGGTGTTGTCATTGAGTCTTTGGGATCCCTCAAGTGTGACCTCAGGCAGGAACGACCTCCTGGGAAATGCTCCTTGCTCCGGTGGAGGATCCTTCCAGATCCGGGTGCATCTGACCCCCACATCTCCCCTGCCTCCAAACCGACCCTTCCTGCCCCTAAGAACCACTCCCTGCACTGCCACGGGGCTGTCACAACGTCCTCTGAAGCCACCTGTGTCCTAATTGCTGCAACCCCTGGCTAATTTGTCCATTATCCCGAGGTTTATCCACTCCCTGGTGGCTGCTTTGACGCGCTGAGCTCGGCTCTGGCTGTTCCCACTCCCGGCTCCCTGGTGCTCGGCCGGGGCTGACGGGATCTGTGTGAGGCACAGCGAGGATTTTCGGCTGAGACCTCCTCTGCTCTGCTCCCCACCCAACCGACGCCACCCGTGGACCTTCCCGGCCGCAGAATTCCTCCTTTAAACGGATTCCCGGCGCTCTGCGGAGTTTGGAATTTTTATCCGTGTTTGTGAAGAGAGAGAGAATTCCCACCAGGAGAAACCCATGCCCATCATTTATGATAAAGCTCTGCAGTCCCCTGCCTGGTTCTGCATCACCCACTGACAGCTCTTCACCTGGTGAGGAATTCATTCCCTCAGAGATGGAGCTGCAATCAACCCCCTCGAGCCTGGAGCCTCTGGGCCGGCTTTGGCTGAGTCCTGGGATGGTTTTGCAGGATTTGGGATCTCTCACACCCTCCCAGCTCCCTCAGGCCATCCCTGGTTCCAGTGTGGATTAAGCACAGGGGGATTAGAGTGGAAGGGATGTGGCAGAAGAGGCTATTTCTGTCTTGGCTCAGCTCTGCGCTCTGCCGAGTGCCTGCTATCAGCTGTGCTGTTCTCTCGGGGCTGCTGCTCGTGGGTGTGCAGGGAACAGGCCCCACAAGTGTTAATTGAGGTGGGTGATTATCTGTAATAAGAGCTGTGTGCTCCAGGCAGGGACTGTGCACGGCAAGAGCCCGGCCCAGGGCTGGGGATGCACTCGTGGAGCCCTTTCCTTTCCTCATCTGCTCCCCTCGTGTCCCGCGAAGCCGCGCTGGTGTGGGATTTGCACAGTGGGGAACTCGGGAATCCCGAATTCACCAGGCTCCCAGGCACATCCAGCTCCTTGCAACACCCTCCCACCAAACCCAGGGCACATCCAAGCCCCCAAACCCAGGCCAAAAAGCCTCCCCAGCCTTTGCCACAGCGGGAAAAATTGGAAATGCTCCGTGGGCCTGAGCTTGGAGAGGTGCCTGTCCTGGAGATGCAGCATCCCAGCAGCACCAGCCACAGCCCTGCAAGGGACTGGGGTGTTCCCTGTGCCTTGTTCCCTCTCTCAGGACAGCTCAGGCTGTCCCAGATGGGGCTCAGTGTCTCACTGTGCTTTGTGCTCTCCCCTGCAGCTGCTCCCTCCATTCCCGAGCCTTCGGAAGCCGCAGGAGGACACGGCTCTGCCTCAGAGCCGTCACCGAGGCTTGGCAGAGGTGCTCAGCCATGGGACGAACACGAGGCTGGGCTGTCCCTGAGGATGGAGCAGCCTGGGAACTGCTGCCAGGAAGATTCCCAGGTATTTGTACTGACAGCACCCTGAGGGTTTCCCACACTGCCAAGGCAGAGTGTGGAAATGGCCAAGCCCTGGAGCTCCAGGACAACAAACCGCAGTTCTGCGGGCACCAGGAAGGATGAGAAAAGAGGCACGGAGAGAATCAGGTCAAAGAAACCAGGAAAAAAATAATCAGAGAGGGCTTGGAAGGGAACTGGACGTAAAAAGCCACGAAGTTGCCTCGTTTCGAAGACTGGATAATTCTCGGAGTCTCGGGGACGAAGCTGGAGAGCTTCGGTTTGCAGGATCAGCCCAGCCTCGGGAGCTGGTTAAACACCAACACATCGCCTGCAGTCCCACCCGCCCTCATTGGGGTGGGCCGGCAGCCCTGAGGGGCAGAACTGCACCAGAATAAAGCCCCGAACTCGCAGAAACCTCGCTGGCTGCGACTGGAAGCGCAGAGAGCAGCGTGTCAGGAGGTGCCAGGGAAGGGAAGGCAGCCAGGGCAGCTTGGAGAGCCCATGTGGAAGCTGCGGACGCGGATTTGGATGCTGGCAGAGAGCCGCACCTTTGCCTCGGGCTGATGCTCCAGCCGGAGGCTGCTGAGCACGGAACAGCCCCGCTGGGAGCAGCGCTGGACTGCCACTGGCTCCGAGGCACCGTCCTGGCCCTGGGGACACTCCCGGGGCGTCCTGCGGGCTGGAATTCCACCTGCAAGCGGAGATGTGTGAGCCCGGCTGTCCCCAGGCGCGGGAGAGGTGGAATGCCGTGTCCTCCTGCCGTCCTGCCCCCAGGGAATCGCCAGGACAGCCGGCATCCCCCTCGGAGGGTGGCAGCACTTCCAGGTGCCACCTGCCACCGAGGCGGTGCCACACGGTCGGGGGGCGATGCCTCTGCCCCATCCGGGAGGACGCTCTGGGGACACAGCTCCGCAGGGAACGTGCCTGCTTCCTGTGGGAGCACGGGAGCAGCAGTGCCCACACCCGAGGCAGGTGAGCCCAGGGACAGGAGTTCCTGAGCTGGAGCAGGGGGTGAGGGGATCCCTGAGGATGTTCCGTCCTGTGCCAGCTGTGCCCCACGTGTGCTCCTGGCCTGATGCTGAAGCTCCCAAAATCCAGGCGCTGCATCCACGCCCCGAGAGCTGCGAGATGCCAGTGGTTGCAGCCAGCCCTTGCTCTCCTGAGCTGCTCTGGGCTTTCCCTGACAGCCTCCCCGGCCCTTTGTTGCTGTTTTTGTCTGAGCTTTCCTATGCGAATGTTTGAGCTTGTTTATCTGTTTCAGCTGAAAAACTCCACGAGCCCCAGCAAAATGCTAATAAGAAGCATTAGCTGCAGTTAATTGAACTGCTTCTGTGATCCTCATAATTATCTCCTGGTACAGCACCTACCCGGAGAACAGCAGGATGGATGCCAGAGATAATCAGATAGAAGATCTGGGGAAAAACATTTAATTTTCTTACCCAAATTAAGATTTTTTTTTTCCCTCGGATTGATTGCCTCACTAAATATTTGCTGTTGAGAGCAAAACTAGGCTGGTGCTGGTGGGGACTGCAAAGGGAATGATGGGTGCTCAATTATTTACAGCCTTGCTTGGCTGGCTGAGTGTGCGCCGGGAATGCAAAGGGAGCTGTCGCCGGGAATCTCGGCGGAGATTTTTCACCGCGAGTAAAACGCAGGCAACGGCGAGGGGGAACGTTCTGCCGAGTCAAAACGCTGCGAGCCGCCCGGTGATAAATGGAGCTGTCAGCAAGGCTTGATGATCACATCCAGAGCACCCCAAACTCCTCGAGTTTGCAGAGCGGGAGCAAATATTGGCTCGGCGGCGGCGCTCCGGGGTCAGCAGGTGAGAGCGCCTGCGGTGCCTTTAGAAATCTCCTCATTAAACGCAGCAACTTTGTCCCAGCCTCGTGTTGCTTTTATTGGCTCATCCCTGCAGGTGGGAGCTGTCACACCTCGTCCCGATCCTCCGTGGATCCTCGGAGCCGGCTCAGCGCCACCAAAACCGGATTTATCAACAGCTCAAATCCTCACCCCCCTCTTCAGGTCCAGGGGAAACGGAGGCACGGCGGGTTTGCAAAGGAAGCAAAATCCATGGATTCTTCAAAGAGGGAGAAGGGGAATTTGGCAGCAGTGGCTGTTAATAGGCTCTGAAATACGGGTTTAGGAAGCTGAAATACCAGAGAGGAGCTGTGCAGCCAGGGAGGAGGAGTGGCAGTGCTGAGTTTTATACGCACATATAAACATGTATATACACATTCAGATATATATTTATTGGAAAAGGAAAGGAATCGTTGCAGTGGCATTGCAAATCTCACTGGCTGCACAGGCTAAAACTGTCATCAAACATCTGGGAAAGCTTAGACAGGTTGAAGTAATGGAATCAATGAATCCCACAATGGTTTGGGTGGGAAAGGACCTTAAAGCTCATCTCGTTCCACCCCTGCCATGGGCAGGGACACCTTCCACTGTCCTAGGTTGCTCCAAGCCCTGTCCAGCCTGGCCTTGGACACTTCCAGGGATCCAGGGGCAGCCTCAGCTTCTCTGGGCACCCTGTGCCAGGGCCTCCACACCTTCTGAGTGAAGAATTTCTTCCCAATATCCCATCCAAACCTCCTCTTTGTCAGTTTGAATCCGTTCCCCCTTGTCCTGTCAGTGAATTTAGGAGCAGCAGGGTAACATCCCCCACCATTCCCAGCAGAACAGGAACGATGTGAGCCCCAGGCTGGGGCTTGGAGGGCTGTGGGGAGATCCTTCCCCTTCCCACGGGGCTGGCAAAGCCTGTCCAGAGCTGCTGCTCAGGACAATCCCCCAGAGGATTTGGGCTCCTTGTCTGTGTCTGGCTGCGCTGGCCCGTGCCAATCCCAGCTGTGTAACCCAGCCGGGATCCAGAAAAAAACCCCCATCCCTGCTCCTCCCGCTGCTGCAGCCCTGGCTCGTGTTTATTCATCCCATGAAGGTGTTTCTATCCCTCCAATCTGAGCAGCAAACCAGGCAAGACGACAAAAAGCACCTGCTAATATCAAGCATGTAATTATGACAAGGATATGATCGGAGTTCAGCCTCCCTTGCTGCTGCGAGGAGGTGCCGGCCACTGAGAAAGGGAACGGGCTTGGACCTTAAGCTGCTTTTAGGCCTCGTTTGAAGTCGCTGGAGGGATCTGCGTGTTTATTTGTGTTTTCCACTAATGGGGGTTTTTATCCAGCTCAGCTGGAGGGAGGCACAGCGGGAGCCTGGCGGGGCTGGCTGTGCTGGTGGCCTTTCTGCCTGTGCTGGTTCTCGTGGCTCCGTGTGAGTTCGCGTGCGCTGGCAGCACGGGCTCAGCCTGTCCCCAGCACAGGGACACGGAGCCTGGGCTCTGCAGGATGCAGCTAATCCAGACTCACACTCCCAGTCGCCCTGGATGCTCGTGCTGGGCTTGGGGAATCCAAGGGACAGCGAGGAGCAAGGGATCAGGTGGCTGCACGACCTCGGGAAATTCGTGTTTGTTGGGGGTGAGCTTTGCTCGCCCCTGCAGGACAATCCCTGGGCCAGCCTGCACTCGGAAATCTTCCATAAACTGCCCCAAAAAGGGGTTCAGGGACGCTCTCTGTGACCCCCCCTCAGCGCAGGGCTGAGCTCGGCGGGCAGGGAGCGCCTTTCCCTGTGCTGAGCCATTCCTGGGCTCCTCCAGCTGCCCCATGCCGGCCCCTGGCTGAGGAGCAGAGCCTCCTCCTCCGGCTCCTGAACCTCCCAGGCCATCCCCTGCAGGGCTCCAGAGCCCAAAGCCTGCTCAGTCCCTGCCTTTGGGACATTTTTGGGACAATCCCTTCATTCTGGCTGCAGAAACAGCCCAGCGAGGCCCTGGGTGAACTTGACCCCACGAGCCTTGTGGTTTATTTTCCCAAACTTCGCTCTTTTTGGCTTTCATTCATTCCCTGCTCTGCCCGGAGCTTTGGCTGGCATGAGAAGCACAGAGCGACGCTGGCCCCGAGTGGGAACGGGGGACGGAACAGCCACGGCTCGAGGGGGGAAAATTAATGAGGAAATTCATTAAAGACTCGCCCTAAAGCTCTTTAGGGCCAGGGCCACCGGCAGAAACCCAGCCCTGAACGAGATTTTGGCCAGTGGAATCTTCACGGACTCGTCCAGCACGGCTCGGGGGAGGATGGAAAGGGGAAAGGGGAGGAGCAGGAGCAGTTCAGCCTCTTCTGGCACCTCCTGCCACCCCCAGGGCCTGGCACAGGGGACACTCAGCACCCACCCGGGCTCCTGTGGTCAATCGTCCACCCTAAATTGAATTATCAGCCAGGAAGTGGCACAGAAAATTTGGGGTGTGACGGGAATGCTGATGCCTGGAAAAACTGAGAATATCCTCGCAATATTCCATGATTCGGAGTAAAATTCCCAGCTTTACTGAAGGAATGTTGAGAATTTGATTTTATCCTGGGCGGGTTTTATCCCAAATTCCCATTCCCCCCCCCCATCTTTTCCTGCCTTTTCTTGGATTCTGACCTGTCCCGAGTTCATTTTTCCCTCTTGGAGAATTCCTGGGGTTGATTCCCGTTCTTTCCCTGCTCCCTCTCCCCTTCCACGACCTGGATTTGGGTCCTCAGCTTAAGCCCAGCTTTAAAGCCCAGCTTTAGATCCCAGTGAGTCCTAGAGGATCCCAGAGGGTCCCAGTGAAGCCCAGCAAATCCCAGTGTGCCCCAGTGGATCCCAGCAGGTCCCAACAAATCCCAGCGTCTCCTGATGGATCCCAGCAGATCCTAGTGGGTCCCAGCAGATCCCAGTGTGCCCCAGTGGATCCCAGTGGGTCCCTGCAGGTCCCAGAGGATCTCAGTGTGTCCCAGCGGATCCCAGCATCTCCCAATGGTTCCCAGCAGGTCCTAATGGGTTCCAGAAGACCCCAGTGTGTCCCAGTGGATCCCGGCAGGTCCCAATGGATCCCAGCATGTCCCAGCAGATCCCAGAGGATCCCAGGAGGTCCCAGCAGCTCTCAGGGGATCCTGGCAGGTTCCAGTGGATCCCAGCAGATCCCAGCGTGTCCCAGTAGGTCCCAGGGGGTCCCAGAGGATCCCAGTAGGTACCAGCAGATTCCAGCAAGTCCCAGCGGATCCCAACGGATCCCAGAGGATCCCGGTGTGTTCCAGTGGATCCCAGCACGTCCCAGTGGATCCCAGATGGTCCCAGCAGGTCCTAAGGGATCCCAGTGGCTCCCAGCGGCTCCCAGCAAGTCCCAGCAGATCGCAGCGGATCCCAGCGGATCCCGGNTCCCAGCGGATCCCAGAGGATCCCGGTAGGTCCCAGCTGATCCCAGCGGATCCCAGAGGATCCCGGTAGGTCCCAGCTGATCCCAGCGGATC
>VZRR01013577.1:49281-51941 GCA_013398015.1 Oreocharis arfaki | reverse complement strand
TTACTATTATTATTATTATTAGACAGTGTGTTTCACTAATCACCATCAACATGTAACATAATACTAATAAGCTTAGCTTTATTTAAAAAAAAAAAAAAAAAAGATAAAAGATCAACCCATGACAATGTCTGTTGCTGTTCTGAAACATGAGAGCTTATCTCAATACTTATGGCAATATTCTGAGTAAAGGAACTCTGGTTACATCTAACTCTCATGAGATAAGGATTAATATTCCTAGAGGAATTAATTCAACCTATGTTCAGCTTTTAAGTACATCTTCTAAGACATCTCCAATCCTATCAGGAAAGGAATGCACGTTGAAGGGATAGGAGGGACCTGTAGTAAAATCCAAACCCATCGTGGAGAGAAAACAACCTGCAGAAAAAGATGACAGCTTTTATAAGAGGTAACTCTTGCAAGACGGAGCAAGGTCTCCTCTTGGGGTCAGAGGAAGGGACTGAGTGGGAAAGTATGTCCGCTTCTTCCAGAGGCAGTTTCATCGACAAGCATCATGCTGATGGGTCCTTGTATCTCCAAGACCCATCATCATGGCTTGCAATAACATCACTGCTCACAGTATTCTCATCACTACTTAAGAGTATGTTCACTACGAGTAGTGCAGGGCCCAAGGATGGTAACTCAGTGCCAAGCTGAAGGTATCCAGATGTATCATCTGATGTAAAGATGCTGATAAAATTGTTCAGTGGGGAAAGGGGAAACCAGCCACAAGAAGACCCTGTTTTCCCACTCTTAATGCAGTTTTTGGCCAATTTAATTGTCATTATGAGGGGACTCAGGCTACGCCATCAGCACACATTCCACTCCGTCCTCTAGGCATTTTGGCCCTATAAAAGCAACATCAGAGTCTCTTTCAAGCAATTCAAGTGTCCTAAGGCACTCAGTCCATGTTATGCATAAATGCAACAGAAATACATTTTCTGTTGCATTTGGGCCCTAAAACAGACAGGAAAGATTTCTTAAGATTTAATGCCTGCCTTGAGTAAAACTAGCCCATCAAAATAAGGTACAATGTTTAATCAGTATAGAAGAAGGGTAATCCAAGAAGATTGGAAGCATAATGGTCTATATTTTTAACCTTATGCCGTGCTTCTGGAACTGTTTCCTGAAGAAGGGGTCAAATACAGCTGGGAAGAGAAGTGGAGGATACTGACAGCATTCAAAGAACAACACAGATTGTACACATACACACAATCACATGTACAGAGTACGCCCTACAAAATGGGAGAGTGACTAGAAAATCTTTATGCCACGATTAACCCCTACATAACTCAGCCTCTATGGCTCAAAGGAGGCCATCACAGTATAAGGCAAAAACTATTGCACAGAACAAGTCAGCAGATCTTCGCAGTCAGAAGGATGTTAAGATCTCCTCAACTGTGCCCGAAATTTCACAAATATATTTGAAGATCTGCTCCACTGTATTATTGAGAGACTAGTAATGCCAGGTGCAAAAATCAACTGTTCTTCTCAAAATAAAATCCATTATTTAAGCTTTGTGGCCTGAGAAGATCAGCAGCATTCAATAATTTAAAAAAAAAAAATCACAAATTTCTGTCTAATAAAGTGAAATGTAACTAAACAATTTTAAATGGGAAATAACATCTTGGCAAGTCACTTACAAAAGCCCATTAATGAAATTAATTAGTTAAGGTATAAGCATATATACATATATACAGTAAAACTTATACTCAGCAAATTCAGACACATTAAACTCTTTGCATTGATGGGCTCTCTTTGACAAAACTATTTTTCTGCAGCAAATCGGGAGAAATTTCTAAGAACTATCCCATCAGGCAGAATTGGTAGTGAGCAGATGGGGAAGTAACGTCTTTAACCATCACCATTAAGTCTCAAAAAGGATAAACATACTCATGGTTCCAAGCATAAACCAACCATGTATCGTCATCAGAAACTGAGAAAAAAGAAAGAAACAAAGCAGAAAAACTCAGCCCTGCACTCCTCACTACTAGGGAAGAGTACTCAGTTACTGTTCAGTACAACTCTTCTTACAGCTCTCCCAAAATAACCGGTACATCAAGACCTGAAGGTTTGAGTAATTATAGTAAAATCAAATGCATCGATTGCTGGATTCAACCCTATGTTGATAAAACTATTCTGAATCTGTTGGTGATAAAAATTCAAAATTTCTTTAAATATATGCTACTATTCAATGAATTGTTAAAAATAATTTTAAAAAAAAAGGCAAAAAAAAAAAACCCCACCAAAAAACCTGTCAAAAGCACCAAACAAAATCCCCAAATCAGGTCAATGCAAGGCATAAGGTAAAGATACAGCGATGATAAATAACTGCAGCTCTGCAGAGACATGAACATTTCCCTATAGCATTTCAGATACTATACCACTAGGCAGAACAGCTTTTTCTTTTATTTTTCCCCCTCCTTCTCCCAAATCACTATCAGCAGTTTTTATAAAAGACATCTCAGTGAGATAACTGGTTATGGAATCAATAAATGATATAACAGTTCATCCAGTCTGTATAGCACTATGTGGAAAACAGTGCCCTTCTTGTTAAGGTTCAATATTAAAAGATATGCCTGAAATACAAAAGGCTGCTGAACAAACAACATTGAATGTCAAACAATTGACCATTTCTCACAAATTTTCAAAACCTGCTGAGG